>CM061747.1:155132512-155488164 GCA_030979885.1 Lolium multiflorum
GAGTTACCATCAGTACTTTGGAGCTTGCGGACTACACCGAACAAATCAGCGCAATATACTCCCTTCTTCCTTGTGCACGGAGCCGAAGCTGTTCTGCCTGCCTATGTTTGCTTTGAAACACCGCCAGTCGTCGCATATATATAATGAAAAAGCCTTTGTTCAAGCATTGCAGGATGTTGTGGACCTCGTTGATGAAGCTCGAGATATTGCTTTGTCTAGAACATCAGTGTATCAGCAGGCGATACGAAATTATCACAGTCGAAGGATGCGCACTCGAAGTTTTAACGTAGGCAACCTAATACTACGCTTAAAACAAAAAGAACATCTGAAGCTCGAATCTCCATGGGAAGGACCTTACATCGTTACCGAAGTCATCCCAAGGGGTGCGGCCTGCCTTGGCCCCCCTCCAAGCCCAGGGCTAGTGGCCAAAGAGAGGGGGAGGGGGAGAAGATTTCTCCCCCATGTTTGGTGACCCCTAGGGGTTTCCCCTTGAGTGTGGCCGGATGGGCCAAGGTGGGTTGTGCGCCTGGCCCATGTGGGTTTGGGCCGCACCCCCTTGGTCCATGTGCCCCCCGGGAAGTGGGCCCATTAGTGGCCATTAGGAACCTTCTAGAACCCTCTGATATAAATACCGAAAACTTCCGAACTTTTTCTAAAACCCTAAAATTGACTTACGTTATATGAATCTTATTCTTTGGAACATTCCTAAGCTCCTCATGATGTCCTAGATCCCGTCCAATACTCTGAACATTCTTCGGACTAACCATAATTAATATCCTATTTCTACCCCAGTGATGTTGAGCGTTAAGTGTGTGACCCTACGGGTTCAGGAATACGTGGTCACGATCGAGATCACTTCTCCGATCAATAATCAACATCGGGACCTAGATGTCCATGATTATTACCACACATTCTACGAAGATCTCTATTGGCTGAACCACGATGTCAAGGATTAAAACAATCCCATATTCCATTCCCTTTGTCGATCTCACGATATTTTACTTGCCCAAGATTCGATCGTCGGTATCACCATACCTAGTTCAATCTTGTTTCTAGCATCTAGTCTTCACTCGTACCATAATAAAACTTTCTCTTGTGGCCAACTCGTTAGTCACATGCTTGCAAGCGATATAGAATGTGGGTTACCTCAACAGACACTGAGTATATATATCTGTCACGTGGATGGACCAATCCCACTCTTGATACATACTACCCAACAAATACTTTCTGAGATACCCAATGACACCTTTATGATCAGCCAATTACGAAGTGACAATTGATGACCTCAAAGTATTCTTCCGGTACTAGGTAGTAGCATAATCTCTCATGGTCTAAGGATTAGTACATTTTACATTAGATAACTATAGCAATTTAAACATTGATACGATCTTCTTGCTTTGCTTAGTTAGGATACCGAACAAAAAACCAGTAAATACCTACGAGAGTTCTCCCATAATTTAAATTTTGAGCCGAAATGGCAAGACTACCACACAACACAACCATTGAAGTAATTAACTAACATGATCGACGTCTCTCGCGAGCCAAGAGTAAGAATAGTCAGGAAAAATATTGCGAGGATAATTTTAAAATCCATAATCGATCTGGCGAATCAAAATTTGAAGGACCATACCTAGAGTAATTTAATTTCCAAACCACCATTGACGTTAGAAAGGAGATCTTATCGCCGAACAAAGTGCTGAAGATCATTTATTGTGGACGCTCATCTCTATTGACGCATAAGACAAAAAGAATATTGCTACCAACACTAACTTATTCTATTGTAGTCTGTTAAAAAGTTCACTCATATGTCAGGTTGTCCACACTTTCCAACATCGACGAGACCGACTGTATGAGAAGAATCCGACATACGAAGAAGACACAGGCGAAGGCCGCTGCTAGGTTTTCTCTATAGAGAGGGAGGCCAGCGAAAACTTAAAGACATGTAATTGCAATAAATTTGAAAAATTCATGATTGTATCCCTGTCCGAAAAGCCCCTACGATGAGTTCATGTCGAAGTGTTTAAGTTGGGGAAAGGCAAGAACAAAGTGTGTTTGTACCTGGGAGATTACTCAGTGACAATGCCCTTGTTTCCTGTGAATGTATCCATGCCATGAAGGAAAAAGAGAGGAAAGAAATGTCACTGTGCAGTGAAACTCGACATGATGAAGGCTTTTGATCGGGTGGAGTGGCATTTTATTGAAGCAATCTTGATAAAGTTGGGTTTTCCACCTCAACTAGTTCATACAATTTTCAAATGTGTATCCTTGGTCAGATTTACAGTGAAGGTAAATGGGAGTTTGTTGGATCCGTTTACTCCTTCTCGGGGAATACAGCAGGGGGATCCGATGTCGCCATATTTGTTTCTTGCTTGCGCTGTAGGGCTGACGGTATTGTTGCATCATTATAACATGGGATTTGTTGACAGAGGTATTTGTGTCTGCAATAGATCTCCATGGGTCTCTCATCTTCTTTTTGCGGATGAACATCAATGCCAACGGACCGAGTGCGTCCAGGCTGAATGATATTCTGCATATGTATAATTTGGCATCTGGATAGAAAGTGAACAAGGAGAAGAGTGCAATTTTCTTAGCTCTTGTACTTCGAATGATCACAGGGAGGCGGTGAAGTATAACTTAAACATCCAAACAGAAGCCTTTGGTGATAAATATTTGGATCTACCGACTACGGTTGGTAACCAGTGGGGTTTTTGATTTTGTTGCAGAAAGTGCTAGAAGAAGTGTGAATGGATGGGCAGAGAAGAACCTTGCGTATCCATGCAAAGAAGCTTTAATTAAATCAGTGATCCAAGCAAAATCGATACATAGTATGAGTTTTTTCTTGCTCTACAAAGGCACTTGTCAGAAGTTTATATCCTTGATGGAGAAATTTTGGTGGAGTGGAAACTTAGATAAGAGATCTATGCACTCGGTGGCTTGGGATAAATTGGCTATTCTAAAGTGTCAGGGAGGCATGGGCTTTCGGGATATGCAAACTTTCAATATTGCTTTGTTGGAAAAACAAGCTTGGAGGATTATTGTGAATCCAGATTCACTTTGCTCCCCAGTTCTACGAATAAGATACCTTCACAATCAGGAGTTAATGGATGCTTCTGCGCCAAGAACAGCCTGAAGAACCTGGAGAGCGATTTTGGTGGGAAGGGATGCTTTGAAGCTGGGTTTAATAAAACGAGTAGGCTCTAGTCACTAGATTTCTATTTGGAATGATAGTTGGATCCCTAACTCCGCCTCCATGCGGCCCATGTGCCATCTACAAGACACTGATCTATCCATAGTCAATGAATTGCTAACAGAGAATCATGAGTGGAATGTTCCTCTGGTCTGTAGTATCTTCTTTGCTCCTAATGCTGATTCTATTTTGAGTATACCATTGAGGGTAACAAATGGAGCTGATTGGCTAGCATGGTCGAAGGAGAACAATGAAATTTACTATGTCCGTTCGGCATACCGAGCTCTAATGGAGAAGAAACAACATGAGGAGGTGGCGAATAGTTTGTCATTTCCTTCCTCATCGGATAATGAAAGTGAGACGTGGAAGCGTTTGTGGAAACTTCCTGTAATTCGGTGATTCCTAAGGTGCGTGTCTTTTGGTGGCGAGTATTGATTGTAGTCATGCGAAGATGTTTTGGAAAGCGGCAAAAGAATTACTTTTGGTGAAGTTGCCCAAATTACACTCGTTAACTTGGGACATGTCTATTATGTGTGCATCTTCAGTAAATGAAAAGGACAAGCCTGTTATTATTATGGTGATGCATTCTATATGGTCATCGCGAAATAATCTGACTCATGGGGAGAGTGGCTATAATCCAATCAAAACCATGGAGTTTATTCGAGAACCCTGCAAACTTTGGAACTTTCAAGGGACAAGCATCTGTTGAAGCCTCCTAGGTTGAGTGGGAAATGAAAAAAAAACACCACATGAGTTTGTTAAGATGAATTCAAATGGAGCGTTTAGTATGGATAGCAATAACTCCGCTTTAGGTTTCTTGGCTCGAGATGGCAATACTTTTCGTGGAGATGCTAAGTTCTACGAAGGTATTTCTGACCCTATGACGATGGAGACATTAGCGTTACGTGATGCTTGTATTTACGCTGTTCAAAGAGAATTCAGTAAAGTCATTTTTGAAGTGGACTGCGAGGTCCTAGTTCATCGCTGCCAGAATAGATTGGCTGATCATTCTGTGATTAAACCAGTTTCAGAAGAAATTAGCGAGCTTAGTTTGTCTCTTATTTTGTTTAATGTTGTTCATGCCCGACGCGAGGCTAACCAAGTGGCTTATTCTTGCGCAAAATTTAAGTTTCTTGGGTTGAGCCTCCGGCTTTTTCAGTTTACAGCCTAGAGGCTGATTGTAACCCTGTGTTTTCTGATTAATAAAGCTGGCGATTTCCCTCAAAAAAAAGTTGGGAAAGACATGTTTATTAGTTTTATAGTACTTAAAGATAATAAATAAATTTGATGTGGACAATGGAGAGAACTTGTCAGGGTGGGTCGAGTGACCTCTCGTTGCACGATCCGACGATGATGATTTTATTACGGCCTTGGAAAAACGAGATGGGAAGGTAGTACAGCTCCTCTCCAACAAAAGCACAAAATTAATAGACAAAAAGCCAAATCAATTCAACGGAAATCAATCAGACGCCAGCGAAAAGACAAGGAGCTCTCAATCTCCGACCACCCTATCGGTCTCCGGCGATCGGCGCGCGGGCAGGATCGTCGGGGTGAGGGGATCTCGTCGCCCAGATCGGCCGCGCTGGGGGCGAATCACTCCCGCCACTCCCCGGCGGCGCAGGCGCAACCACCCCCCTTCTTCCAGCTCCCGCTCCCCTGGCGGAAACCTAATGCCCGCCGCCGCGGCCTCCTAGAGGACATGGACTTCGCCAGCCGCCACACCGCCTCGGCCCCGCCGCCCGCGGCCGGGGCCGACGCCTCCTCCTCCGCGGTCACCGAGGAGCCCGAGTACCTCGCCAGGTACTTCGTCGTCAAGCACTCGTGGCGCGGGAGGTACCGCCGGATCCTGTGCATCGAGGCCTCGGGCGTCGTCACGCTCGACCCTGGCACGCTCGCCGTCACCAACTCGTATGATTTCGGCGCCGAATTCGACCGCGCCGCGCCCGACTCCAACGCCAATGAGTTCACGCTCAGTGTCCGCACTGACGGCAAGGGCAAGTTCAAGGCCATGCGCTTCTCCTCGCCGCTTCGCGCCGGGATCCTCACTGAGCTCCACCGCCTGCGCCCCGTGCACCCGGTTGTCGAGTTCCCCGTCCTCCATCTACGCCGCCGCTCCCAAGAGTGGGCACCCTTCGTAAGTTCTTCACGCTTGCACCATCACGCCTTCCCTATCCTATCTCCTGGGCACTATTCAGCTGTTCTACTATTCTTAATACATGGTTGGATTCTAACATCACATAGTATACTTTTGGGCTAATCCAACCCAGCTTTTGGGTATATAGTACTAATAACTGCATTACTGAAAATTTATATCTAAAGGGATGTATCAGTTATCTAGGCAGAGAATTTGTCTAATTAGCCAAAGGAGGTGGGATTGAGAAGAGTACAGTTCTTAGATCTGCACTGGAAACAAATAATTTGCTGTTTGTAGTAAAATCCTTGCTGATAATCAGTTGTGTGGGACATGGTTTACAAAGCTACAAATATAAAGGAAATCAAAACAAATGGTCTTCACATTGTGCCATATGCTTCCATCTTTTCTGTGCCAAACTTAGTTTACAAAGCTACTAACAGCAGGGGAAGCAAAAATAGTGTAGCATACATGTATAATACTATTTATTGCGCAATTGGTTGTAATCGCTCCATTTATGGACAATTAAGAAATGAATGCCAATTTTTTTAACTGTGCTAGAATAAATGGCTAGTCGCAAGCCTGCAATACTCGCTGAAACTAAGCATTCAAGTAGCTAGTACAAATAAATGAGCATCACTGCACTGGGTTGATGCATTGTTATTATCTTCTGTCATTTAGTCACACTACGCTCTTTCAGAAAAATCGTACTGTTTTTGTAATCATCAGTTGTTTAACATCTAATACCTTGGTTACTGGTATTGAAAAACATTATTTAGAAAATTAAGGTCACTTCGTTGGGAATTGAGCTCCTCGAAGTACATTCTGGTAATCTGCGATGGTGCTTGGACTTTAGAGATATGGATTCTCCTGCTATCTTGCTCCTGGGGGATAGCTACGGGAGGAGGAGTGCTGAAGGTGGAGGCTTTGTACTATGCCCTCTTTATGGAAGGAAGTCGAAAGCATTTATGGCTGCATCAGGCAGTACAAACACTGTGATTATATCATATTTGGTACACCCTTCTGTTTTCCTCTTTGTTAGTTGCTTCTTTGCCTGTTACAAGTTGATGTATCGTCCTAATGTTGGCTATCTTTTAGACAAAAACTGCCAAGTCATCGATTGGATTATCTCTCTCCGTGGACAATTCACAGTCAATGACAGCTGCTGACTTTATAGCAAGGAGAGGTAAACATTGTATCTCCATTGATGAAGAATTTTACTTGTAATGTCATTTTGTCAGGGATATTGAGTACTCCATCCGTTCCGAATTATAAGATGTTTTGTATATTTCAATGTAGACTACATACGGACTGAAGTGAGTGAATAGACACTGAGATGCGTCTAGATACATACGATTTGAAAAAGCTAGAACATCTTATAATTTGGAATGGACTGATAGATTTTTAGGTGACTATGTCTGATGATGATGAGGCTGCACATACATTTACTTACTCCCTCCGTTTTTATTTACCCTGTGTTTTGGCATTAGTCAAAGTCAAGTTTTCTAAAGTTTGACCAAACATTTATGAAAAATATCAACATCCATAATTGTAAATTTATATAATATAAGAATACATTTCCGGATGATTCTAATAGTACTAATATTATATTTTAGATATTAATAGATTTTCCTAAGTTTTTAGTCAAACTTTGTAAAGTTTGACTTTGACTAAACCTAGAACTCAGAGTAATTGTGAACGAATGGAGTATATACAGCTTCAATGCATTATTCTCAGTCTCTACCAAGTTGCAGACTGGTCGATAAATTCACATTTATCTCACGCACTAGTTTCAAGTGCATCTGCGATGCCATCAAACCTATTATGCAACAAAGGAATAAAAATTACATTGATGTTCTCTATGTTGCTTGTGACTATCATCTCGTTTGATTTTCAATTTAGCTAATGAGGCAGTTGGAGCTGCTGAAACTCGACATGGAGAATGGTCAGTAATAAGATTACGTCCTGCTGCACATGGCACTGCTTGTATTGAGAGCTTGAGTTTGGGTATTGGACCACGGGGAGGACTTGGAGAGCAGGGTGATTCTGTTTCTCGACAGCTCGTTCTTACAAATACATCACTTGTTGAAAGACGCCCTGAGAATTACGAGGTAGGCTTTTCCCCCCTCATTTTTGTATAAATCTTTCACACTGATACTTTTATAGTATACACTCATGGTGCAACTATCCTGCAATTGGCAATTCAACTTTCAAGAAATGGTAGTCTTGAGTACAAGGTCTAAGGGCACCTGCATCAACTGTGGATATGTTTCTGTTTCTTCTTAGAGGTCGTTTGGTATCCATCATTTGGGCATGGAATCCTGGAATTCATTTTGAAATTCCATACGTGGGCTGTTTGGTTGCCACAGAATTGTGCTGTCATTTCATTTAGGAATTCCAGCAAAATGACTCCATGGGTAAACATGATTCCAAGCTGAAACCTGTCATTTGCAATTCTCTATGGAAGCCTCTACACATTCAATATTGAATTCTGCTGTCATTTGCAATTCATGTGGCAACCAAACAAGTGTCTATTTCTGAAATTACAATATAAATGAAATGAATACATGTATTCATTTTAAAATGCTACAAATGAAATGAAAGCCTGGCTTCCAAACGACTTCTTAATGTTATAACTTCGGTATGTTAGGTCTCTTACTTGCTTGTACTGTATCTTATTTTTCCAGGCTACCATTGTCCGACCTCTCTCAGCAGTAAGTGCCCTTGTACGATTTGCAGAAGAGCCACAGATGTTTGCATTTGAATTCAATGATGGTTGCCCAATTCATGTAAGTATGCGATAATGGTTCTATGCGATACCAGGAACACATTCTAATTGTTGTCTGCTTCTCACTCAGGTATATGCAAGTACGTCCCGTGATAATTTAATTGCAACAGTTCTTGATGTTTTACAAACACAGGTATCTCTTCTTTGATCTTTCTCAACTTTGCACCACTTGATGTAACATGGAGTTGATATGCTGTTTTGTGTAGGCAGAAAATGATACCAGGTCTACACTGATATATTTCAGTATTCAGTTTTGTGGTGCTTACTGCTTAGCAAGTGTGAAGTGTCTCACATGCACTTTTAGCACATAAGTCTTTTCAGCAAACAATAAAGAGATATCTCCTGGTTAGAATTTAGTTTGTGGTTCCAGTCACTATCTTCAGTTGTGCCTGAACAACTGTGCGGGGAGTACAACTTCATATGTGTCTCCTCTATATGCCCAATATACAGCTTAGATGTTAGACTTGTTAGTAATTACTGAAGTGTAAACACCGAAGTGCTTGCTATGCACTAGAAATGTGATGACTAAAACATTGAACCTTCTTGTGACCATAACATGAATTTCTTCTACAGTTCCACTCCTCTAGATATCAGTGTAACACGCTTATAATGCATAGCATGATTCACGCTTCCTTTTTTATTACTTGATGCTCATCTTGCATGTTTTTGTCTACTACGCTCACATTGATCTCTGTGAGGTCTTACGTTCATTTTTATTTAAAATTTTAATATCCTTGTTGCTTGCAGAGGCAGTGTGCAATTCCAGTGCTGCCAAGGTTGACTATGCCGGGTCATCGTATAGATCCACCTTGTGGGGCCTCCAATCTTCAGATACCCCATCATGCCGCTGTTGATATGGAAGCTGCTAACATGTACATAAAACATTTAGCCGCAGTTGCAAAAGAGGCTGTAGCTTCATCTGACACTATTCCTGGAGCAAAAATCAGATTATGGCGTAGAATAAGGGAATTTAATGCATGCATACCATATACTGGAGTACCCACCAATATTGAAGTGCCTGAGGTGGTCCTAATGGCTTTAATTAGTCTTCTTCCAGCCACACCACAAAACCTTCCTGCGGATGCTCCTCCTCTTCCACCTCCATCACCAAAAGCAGCAGCGACGATAATGGGTTTTGTTGCATGCTTACGAAGGCTACTTACATCAAGAAGTGTGTCATCACATGTGATGGCATTTCCAGTTGCCGTTGGGAGAATAATGGGTTTGCTTAGGAATGGCTCAGAGGGAGTGGCAGCTGAGGCTGCAGGGCTTGTGGCTATGCTAATTGGTGGTGGTCCTGGTGATACATCGATGTTGATGGATACAAGGGGAGAGTCCCATGCTACTTACATGCATGCTAAGTCTGTACTCTTTGCACAACCGATCTATGTTCCAGTCCTTGTTAGCAGATTGAAGCCATTATCTGTTTCACCATTACTTTCTCTGTCTGTTGTGGAAATCCTTGAGGCTATGCTTTGTGACCCCCATGGTGAAACAACCCAACATGCTACATTTGTTGAGTTATTACGTCAAGTTGCTGGTTTACGCCGTCGATTGTTTGCATTATTTGCACACCCTGCTGAAAGTGTAAGAGAGACAATTTCTGTTATTATGCGTACAATTGCCGAGGAAGATGCAATAGCAGCGGAGTCTATGCGCGATGCTGCCTTGAAGGATGGTGCGCTTCTTAGACATTTGCTAAATGCTTTCTTCTTCCCTGCTGGTGAGCGGCGTGATGTTAGTCGGCAGCTTGTTGCTCTGTGGGCTGATTCTTACCAACCCGCGCTGGATTTGCTGTCAAGAATACTTCCTCCTGGACTTGTTGCTTATCTTCATACGAGGTCAGATGAAGATTCTCAGAACCAGTATGATGAAGTACCACTAAGCAGAAGGCAGAGGCGAATACTTCAGCAGAGGAGGGCTCTTGGTGGTAAGAGTACGGAAACACCAGAACAAGGAATGCCTGCAAATAGTGTGGATGATGGAGATTTCTTCAGGCACACCAATGTGGGTCCTTATGGAGGAGCGGATGTCCAACAGAGACATGTCAGTCAGTACTCAACTGTCCACACCCCCTCTCCTGCTACAAGTGTTGACCCTTCTCGTGCAGTTCCACATGGTGCTTTACCTGAGGCTGTTCCTGAGAATCATCAACTTGGAATACCACAGCTGAATTCACACCCTTATTCGGTGGACTCCACTGCCAATGGTGACCTTATTGAGTCGTCACATTCAGATTTCTCAGTTCCTGCGCAGGTTGTGGTGGAAAACACTCCTGTGGGATCTGGCAGGCTACTGTGTAACTGGTATGGATTTTGGAGGGCGTTCGGTCTAGATCACAACAGAGCAGATTTGATTTGGAATGAACGCACCAGACAAGAATTAAGGGAAGCATTGCAAACTGAAGTTCATAACCTTGATGTTGAAAAAGAAAGAACAGATGATATTGTCCCCGGAAGTTCAGTCAGTGAGGATGATGGTAGTAGTGACACTTTACCGCGAATTTCCTGGAATTATGCTGAATTTTTGGTTAGCTACCCTAGCTTGTCGAAAGAAGTCTGTGTGGGGCAATATTACCTGCGGTTGCTGCTTGAAAGTGGAAGCAACTACCGAGCACAGGATTTTCCACTACGTGATCCTGTTGCTTTTTTTAGAGCTCTATACCATCGTTTCTTGTGCGATGCAGATATTGGTCTCACTGTGGATGGTGCAGTTCCTGATGAACTGGGCTCATCTGATGATTGGTGTGACATGGGAAGATTGGATGGCTTTGGTGGAGGTGGAGGTTCGTCAGTAAGAGATCTTTGCTCAAGGGCAATGGCTATAGTTTATGAACAACATTACAAAGTTATTGGGCCTTTTGATGGCACAGCACATATTACAGTTCTCTTAGACAGAACAGATGATAGGGCTTTAAGGCACCGATTGCTACTTCTGTTAAAGGTTGGTTGCGCTATACCATAACTTCCGCTTTAATTTGATTCCCCCACTCCCCCATTTCATCATCCGGTAAGATGTGGAAACAACAATGAGCTTTGTTCACATGGACGTACTGGCAGTTATATATCAGTGTCATCCATAAATCCCTTTAGATACCTGTGGAACATAATTCTATACAATGTTATTGAAACCAATCATTAATATGTTTTTGCTGATGTGACTGATAAATTTTCCTTCTTTGTTTCCCCTGTATTTGTAGGCCTTCATGAATGATCTTTCAAATGTTGAAGCGTGTGTTCTTGTTGGAGGCTGTGTTTTGGCTGTTGATTTGTTAACTGTCGCTCATGAAGCATCTGAGCGGACAGCTATTCCTCTGCAGTCTAATCTCATCGCATCAACTGCATTTACGGAACCTTCGAAAGAGTGGATGTATATTGACAAAGATGGTACAAAAGTTGGCCCACTTGAAAAGGATGCTATTAGAAGGCTGTGGTCAAAGAAGTCAATTGATTGGACAACAAAATGTTGGGCTTCCAGTATGTCTGACTGGAAAAGACTACGTGACATCCGAGAGCTGCGTTGGGCACTTTCTGTTAGAACACCTGTTCTGACTTCTACTCAGGTATTCGGTCTGCAGCTTTGTGATCATGTGCACACGCACCCACATGTAATCTTTTCTAGTGTCGTTGACTCGTGATTTTTTTTGTTAACAGATTGGGGATGCTGCATTGTCTATATTGCATAGTATGGCATCTGCACATTCTGATCTTGACGATGCGGGCGAGATAGTTACCCCAACTCCTATGGTGAAACGTATACTGTCAAGTCCAAGATGCCTTCCTCATGTTGCTCAGGTGTTCTTTAGCCTCAAGTTTGTTGTGTTCATCATCAGCGGAAACTACTTTGTAGTTATCCTGCTTATACTATATCATACATGTGCATGACATGAGCTTTTATTCTGTTAAATACCACTAACATAACCCTTAGTTCACAACTGGATACATATAGGAACATCTGATAAACATAATTTAAGCAATAGTATGGCTGCTGAAGTAATAACAATCCCCTAAAAGTTCCATGAATTGTATGTCACCAGTTAACCTGTTGGCAACTTATCGCCGTTAACAATCTAACAGTTGTGTTTATGATAATCTGTTGTTGATACTAGTAAAACTCGTACTTTATCTTGTGATAAATTGTAACTTATCACTTATTCTGTTATTATGACTCATTTCTCATGCCTTCTGGAATAATTTTACCGGTCAAACACTGACCAAAAAGTCCCTTTTTCAAATTTTATAGGCCATCCTTACTGGGGAACCAAGCATTGTTGAAGTATCTGCCTCGTTGCTTAAGGCTATTGTCACAAGAAACCCCAAAGCTATGATTCGATTATATAGTACTGGCGCCTTCTACTTTGCATTGGCATACCCTGGTTCAAATCTCCTATCAATCGCACAACTTTTTTCAGCCACACATACTCATCAAGCCTTTCATGGTGGTGAAGAGGCAGCCGTATCTTCATCATTGCCTTTGGCAAAGCGTAGTGTACTAGGTGGCCTGCTTCCAGAATCATTGTTGTATGTCTTGGAACGCAGTGGCCCTTCTGCTTTTGCTGCCGCAATGGTGTCTGATTCTGACACACCAGAAATTATATGGACCCACAAGATGAGGGCAGAACATCTTATCCGTCAGGTACTTCATTGCTACTTTGAAGCCCTTTTTTTTAATTATCTGCATTATAATCTCACTTCCAAATACTGTTGTGCATTCCATTTGAGTTTCAGGTTCTGCAGCATCTGGGCGATTTTTCTCAGAAATTGGCTCAACATTGCCATTCATTGTATGATTATGCTCCTATGCCACCTGTGACCTACCCGAATCTGAAGGATGAGATGTGGTGCCATCGTTACTACCTTCGGAACCTATGTGATGATATCAGGTTTCCCAACTGGCCAATTGTTGAACACGTAGAGTTCTTACAGTCATTACTGGCAATGTGGCGTGAAGAGCTAACTCGCCGTCCAATGGATTTGTCTGAAGAAGAAGCCTGCAAGATACTGGAGATTACTCTTGATGATCTTGTAATTGGTGAGAATGGTAGTAGCAAGAAGTCGTCTGAGTTAAATTTGGCCAATTTGGCAAAAAATATTGAAAACATTGATGAAGAGAAGCTTAAGCGCCAATATCGGAAGCTGGCAATAAAATATCATCCAGACAAGAACCCTGAGGGAAGAGAAAAGTTTGTTGCTGTACAAAAGGCTTACGAGCGATTGCAGGTACTTCATAGTTCCTATGTCCGTTGATACCATGCCACTTTTTTGCATGTTTGATTTGTTAGTTTAATTTAATGGGAGGCACGATAAATTTAAAGATAAAGGCCTTAGTCAAATGGAGTTTGGCATGCTTTTTTTTTCGAAATATGGTGTTAGGCATGCTATAACTGGATTATTTTTGGACTAATTTCCCGGGGAGGATAATCGCTAACAACGTAAAATGAGTAGTAAATCTTATGCTATCCTTTTAAAGGAAGAATATAAGGTGTTTATTTTTCCATCAGCTAAAGTTTTGTCGTGTTAAAGATCTCTAAATCTTTTCCTATGGAAAAGCATTTCTTGAAGCCATTCTCCATGTTTTGTCTTTTTGTTTCTTATTCTATTAAAACTGCTCTGTCCCTTTTCATTTATCGGGGTAACAGTACGGTAAGCTTTCTTTTGTGTGTATCACAAATTGGAGCGAGGCAAAATGGAGCATGTGCAGAAATATTGAGTATTGTTAAGATTATGCCCACATTGCTGACTATTGACATTGAGTCCCTTTAAGGATATTTACTGTGAATCTACTATCTATACATGTAGGCAAGTATTCAAGGATTGCAGGGACCACAGGTCTGGAGGCTGATACTGTTGCTTAAGGCACAGTGCATCTTGTACAAGAGATATGGACATGTCTTGGAACCTTTCAAATATGCTGGCTATCCTATGTTGCTAAATGCAGTTACTGTAGACAAGGATGATAGCAATTTCCTTTCATCTGATAGGGCCCCTCTTTTGATAGCCGCTTCAGAGCTAATTTGGCTGACGTAAGCTAAAATAAACTCAGTTTGGCTATTTTTATGTCTTTTTTCTGGGAACTGTTTAATTTAGTGGATATCCTTTTCCTCTTATTCTTCTCATACTCTGCCAGATGTGCATCATCATCATTAAATGGAGAAGAGCTTATACGAGACAGTGGTATCCCATTGTTGGCAACACTGCTTTCACGTTGCATGGGCATCGTTCAGCCCACAACTCCGGCACATGAACCAGCAGCAAGAATAGTCACCAACATAATGCACACATTCTCAGTGCTCAGCCAGTTTGAGTCAGGAAGACTTGAGATTCTTAAGTTTGGTGGCCTTGTCGAGGACATTGTGCACTGTACAGAACTTGAATTTGTTCCCTCAGCTGTGGATGCTGCTCTGCAGACAGCTGCTAATGTTTCAGTTTCATCTGAACTACAAAATGCTCTTCTAGCAGCTGGCTTTTTATGGTACTGCCCTGCCATCATTTTGCTATTACTATAATAACATGATCCCCCTCCCTCCTAATGGAAAAAAGCTACATTAACATGGAGTTAGTACTGAATAAATTCTTCTGTACATATTACATTCGATTTCTTTTGGCTAAAGCAAAATGGCATATGCATTGGCAAAAGAAAAGGTAGGAAAAATGCAAAGCTATATGAGTGACACATCCAATTCAAATGTATTTGCAGGTTTGTCTTGCCCTTACTGCTTCAATACGATTCGACAGCAGAGGAGAATGAGACAAATGAATCACATGGTGTTGGGGCAAGGGTGCAGATTGCCAAAAATCTTCATGCAATACATACAGCTCAAGCTTTGTCAAAGCTTTGTGGTCTTGGTGGTGACGGAATAGCAAGCCCATCTAACCTTCCTGCTTTCAATACACTAAGAGCACTTCTTACTCCCAGGCTTGCTGATATGCTGAGAAACTACCCACCCAAAGAGCTATTATCTAATCTGAATTCAAACTTGGAGTCACCAGAGGTAACAGGTTCTGTTTTCAATTGTATATTATCCTTATATGCCCTGTTTTCAATTGTATTATAATTATTCCCTGCCAGAACATTTGCCAGAATTTCGTTACTGAATGTATATCTTTTGTACATATGTATCTTGTACATCAGAGATTGTTGCACAGTAATCTACTACTGTTTAGTTGTATGTGTGGAGATGATTTTTAGCTTAAGAAAATTTCCTTCTTGTTGTAGATTATATGGAATTCTTCAACCAGAGGAGAGCTCCTCAAATTTGTAGATGAGCAGCGAACTAGTCAAGGTCCTGATGGTTCGTATGATTTGACAGAATCACAGTCTTTCACCTATCAAGCTTTGTCAAAAGAATTGAATGTTGGTGATGTCTACTTGAGGGTTTACAACAATCAGCCAGATTATGAAATAAGTGACCAGGAAGGCTTTTGCATTGCTCTTCTTAAGTTTATAGCAGGGTTAGTACAAAAGTGGAATTCCATAAATTCGGAGGAAAACATGATGCATGAACATGATTCGGTGATTGATACATCTACGGAAAATGGTGAAGCCAGTGACTCAGCCAATGAAGGAAGAGAGAATAATTTGAATGAAAAAGACAGCAAAGATGAAACTGGTGTAGACTGTGAAGTGATTATGAACCTCAGAAGTGGATTAACATCGCTTCAGGTACTCCTGTGGAACAAGTTTCTCAGTGTTTTGTGTACGCTGCACATGTTTTGACTTGTGTTTCACTCTTTCTTGCTGCAGAATCTTCTGACAAGTAATCCGGGCTTGGCTGCCGTTTTTGCTTCCAAGGAACGATTGACACCTCTCTTTGAATGCCTTGCGCTGCCTGTCCCTCCTGAAAGCAATATCCCACAAATTTGTTTAAGTGTTCTTTCTCTCTTGACAAAGCATGCTCCTTGTTTGGAGGCCATGGTTGCAGAAAGGACGAGTCTCATTTTGCTATTTCAGATACTCCACTGCAATCCTTCTTGCAGGGAGGGAGCACTTGCTGTGCTCTATTCTTTGGCAAGTAGACCAGAGTTGGCTTGGGCTGCTGCCAAGCATGGTGGTGTAGTGTACATTCTCGAACTTATCTTACCACTTCAAGGTGACGATCTCTACTTTCACATGTTTTTTTCTATATTTAGATATTTGTTTGAAGCTGGATATTGCCATTTCTGATATTAAAGTGTATTTTACATGTCTCACATTCTTCATGCTCTTGCTGTTATGCTGGTAATAGCTGTTGTTTTCACGCATAATAGTATGTTTAATTAATTGAATTTCTAATTGTAGTTGGAACTTCTTACCACTATAGTACACTGATCCACCACAAGTAAAGTTCCTTGTGTGTTTATCATAGTACCTATTTTTAACCGCTTGACGTTCGCATTGATTTTTTCATGTTTACTCCCAGTAGTTTAGAGATCTAATTGTGTGCAGCATATTACTCACTTCTTTTATATCATGTAGAGGAAATCCCTATGCAGCAAAGAGCTGCAGCTGCATCCTTATTGGGCAAACTTGCTGGGCAGCCAATGCATGGTCCTAGAGTGGCCATCACACTTGCTAGATTCTTGCCTGATGGTTTGGTTTCTGCAATTAGAGATGGACCTGGTGAAGCTGTCGTTTCGTCTCTTGAACAGACGACAGAAACTCCTGAACTTGTATGGACACCTGCAATGGCAGCTTCTCTTTCTGCACAGCTGTCTACGATGGCAGCAGACCTCTATCAAGAGCAGATGAAAGGACGCCTTGTTGATTGGGATGTGCCGGAACAACCATCTGGACAACATGTAATGAAGGATGAACCACAGGTAGTGCTTCTTCTTTAATTATCCTGATATCTGCATTTAACATTGGCTTTGTTAATGTGTTATCATGCTGTGCAAATTTCAGGTTGGTGGAATTTATGTGAGACTCTTCCTAAAGGATCCCAAGTTTCCACTGAGAAACCCTAAAAGATTCCTTGAAGGGCTCCTAGATCAGTATGTTTCCTCAGTTGCTGCTACCCACTATGAAGCAAATGCTGTTGATCCAGAACTTCCTTTGCTGCTTTCTGCTGCACTTGTTTCCTTGTTGCGTGTTCACCCGGCACTTGCAGACCATGTTGGTTACCTAGGCTATGTTCCAAAGCTGGTTGCAGCTATGGCTTATGAGGGAAGAAGGGACACTATGGCATCCGGGCAGGACACAAGTAGATCGCAAGCAGAACCTATTGAGCATGAAAACTCTGATAGTGCCCCTGAGACCACCGTGCAGACTCCACAAGAGCGGGTTCGCCTTAGTTGTTTGCGAGTACTACATCAGTTGGCGTCTAGCACAACTTGTGCTGAAGCTATGGCAGCAACGAGTGCAGGAACTCCTCAGGTATAGAATTATAACCTTATTTGTATATGTTATAACTATTTTATGGATATATATTGCATATTGAACTTTTTCGAGCATCTTTGCTGATGCATCAACATGCCCACTGATTTGATTTGATCTAAAGAGTTTTTGTGACAAAGCTTGATAATACTAAATTCATTGTGAACCTTGGCATTTAAAGAAATTATGCCTGTGCAATCCTTTTCTTGCATGTTACAATTTTTCAGTAGCTATGGTATCTTGAAACAACAATAATAATTTACTACTTAAATTTGAAACATGTTTGCCTTTATAGCATGGGAAGTATATTATTTTGCAGAACTTAATGGAGAGAAACCAAAAGAGCAAGTTAAATATGATTGACAGTATCACATATTTTCATGAATTTCATCTAAAGGCTCATCATGATGTTCTATTTGTTAACTGCCTTGCAGGTTGTTGCACTGCTTATGAAAGCAATTGGATGGCAAGGTGGAAGTATACTGGCGTTAGAGACACTAAAGCGTGTCGTTGGCGCTGGTAATCGCGCCAGAGATGCACTTGTTGCGCAGGGGTTAAAGTAAGCTGCTCCAACTTCCTACATAACTATCTATCTGTCTTTAAATCTAAAATAGAATATATCATTTTCCAAATATCTCAGCTGATTTTGTAAAGTTTGAAGTAGCCTTCAAAAACACTTTTCAATGCCTTTGGTACTGTACATTATTTAAACAACAGGCTTGCATAAACATGCAATGTTAAATGACGGTATAGTAATTTCCATAACATTTGCGTGCAGTGATTTATGTTGAAAAACTTCGTAATCAGAACTTGTCGAGTATAACTATTTTCTCTAACTGGAAAATTAGGTACTTTGCAGCATCTGCCTTTACCCCATTCTTCTGACATGAAAGAATTACAACATATGAATTTCTATTTTGTTCCCCTGATTTTTTTTTCGAGAAAACGCAAAAGCTTGCGTTTCGATGCATTGATAGAGAGAGTTTGATACAAGCCTAGAGAGGCCACACCCGAGTACAATGCGACACACTACACACTACACAGTGGGGAGCAGTGCCGCAAGCCCTGAAGCCCCCGCTGTCGCCCACGATTTGGCATCCGCCTTTATCGTGTCAAGCAAGCCTTGAAGGTCGGGTCGCGCGCCATCGAAGATGATAGCATTCCGCCGCTTCCATAGCCACCAAGCCGTGAGCATGATCGCCGAGGAGATGCCCTTACGGGCCGCCTTTGGGGAAGCTCGGACGGTTGTATCCCACCAATCAACGAACAAAACCCCATCAGCCGGAATGGCCGCCGGCGAGCGAATCCAGGACAGTACCTCATGCCATGTGATCCGAGAGTAGGGACATCCGACTAGGATGTGCTCCATAGTCTCCATCTCCTGGTCGCAGAGGACGCATCTGGGAGGATGTTGCAATCCGCGACGGGCAAGTCGATCTGCTGTCCAACAGCGGTCCTGACAGGCCAACCATAGAAAGAATTTGACCCTTGGGGGGGGGGCCAAGACTTCCAGGTTAGTTTCCATGACGAAGACCAGATCGATCCCTGTAACATTGCTCTGTAGCAGGAGGCAGTTGTGTAAACACCATCTGCCGTCTACCGCCACAACAGCCTGTCAGGAGACCGTCCTCCGTTTCCGAATGCGCCACGAAACCAACTTAAGTAGCTCAGGCGCAATCTCGGCGATGGATTTACCATCCAACCATTTGTCCTCCCAGAAGAGGGCGGACGTTCCGCTGCCAAGTACCATCCTGGTGGATGCAGCGAACACGCTCCGCTCGTCTGTCGAGAACTGCATCTCTAGCCCATGCCACGGCCTGTGGGGGTCCGTACGCATCCTCCAGAGCCACCGCACGCGGAGACTGACCGCCATCCGAGCGAGATCTAGGATGTCCAGCCCACCAAGCTCGAGGGGGCGGCACACCCTGCGCCAGTTGACATGGCAGTGGCCCCCATGAGCCTCCTTACGGCCCACCCAAAGGAAACCACGAAGGATCTTCTCCACCTGCTTGATATTAAACCATCATTATTGAGACGTTTTTAATGACAAGAAATCCTAGCCAGGACCTACCACTACCGTCACCTATTTGCTTCATCTTGTTTTTTAACACGCAAAAGCTTTGTGTACCATTGCATTGAAAGTGTTTAGTACATCATGATCACAGGCAAACCGTGTTACCCCCAATAAACAAGGGAACCACTCTCCGCAGTGGAGAACTGCTGTTTTCAGTGAACCGAGTTCTGTTACAATAACTAATTTTTGGTATGTATTTTACTTTGAATCTTAACAGGGTTGGTCTTGTTGATGTGCTCCTTGGCATTCTCGACTGGCGAGCTGGTGGAAGGCAGGGACTCTGTAACCAAATGAAGTGGAATGAATCAGAGGCTTCAATTGGTCGTGTATTAGCAGTGGAGGTAAGCATCATCTCCTCGATAGCATTTTAGGTTAATCTTGCTATTGCACTGAGCAGTTACGTGCAATCAAGGTTTGGTCATATACAGTCTCTAGACAGCTGTTGCACACAATAAGGAGCTATATGACAGATAATGTCTATGCTTGCTTTGGGTACTGGGTTGCTTGAGTTTAGGGATGCCCTGAATTATTTGAACCTGAAAATTGGACAAACTTCAGTTCCTGTCATTGAGTCTTCAGAGCATTAATCTCATTACTCTTGACTCTTGAGTAGCTAAAACACTATATATAAGATATTTGATTCAGAAGAACCTGAAAGCTAATAATATGTTTCATTGTGAAAAATGTTGGACCCTGTACAATAGGCTAAATACTTTAAGAGGGTGCATTTTGGTATTTATCTATTTTAAATTTCTGCATGCTTGATATATTTGATGTACTCATCTTTTGTTTCATCTAATCAGGTACTTCATGCTTTTGCAACGGAAGGAGCACATTGTTCTAAAGTTCGAGAAATCCTTAATGCTTCTGACGTGAGTCCACAAAACTCTGCGGTTCATATAATTAGATCATGAAAATTTGCGCAGGTAGATTTTTGATGGACCAACTCACTAAGATTTCTTATTTGCAGGTGTGGAGCGCTTACAAAGACCAGAAGCATGATCTGTTCCTTCCATCCAATGCACAGACTTCCGCTGCCGGAGTTGCAGGCCTCATTGAGAGCTCATCTTCAAGGCTCACCTATGCCCTCACGGCGGCGCCATCGCCTCAACCTGCCCTGGTCCGTCTACCGTCCTCGTCTCCTTCTCCTCCGTCAGGTCCTGTAAATCATGTCAACCGGCGACATTCTTAGCGCACAAGTCGAAAAACACGTTAATCCCAGCTCCTTGAGGACGGTGTGAACATTTTGGGGTTGGTAGCGCTTCAGGGCGACTACAGGTGGCTGCAAGTACATAGCATGTACAGTTTTCCATTACACAGGGGTTGGGTGTTGTGTGCGTTTCTTGTACATGTAAAAGCATATGCTTTTCTTTTGTAAGTTACATCTGTCCATAGAAAATGTCCGAGATAGAAATGATTTTCGGGTTCATGGCTGCATGACATGCCAATACCTTGCCCTTTTTACGCGAGAGGAATCAGTTTCATTGTGTTCCTTTTTGCCTCTGTTAATGTCGAGCTTCCCCTCTGGGCACTAAATTTATGGGCCGGTTTATCCGTGAGTTGTATATTTATACCCCGAGTCTGCATTTCTAAGCTTGCTAGATAGACATTCAACATTTTCTCCTCGACCTCAGTTCATACATGAGACAAAAAATGCAATAAATTTCTTTGACCGCACATGTGTTCAAAGATAATATAATGGCAGGTATTAGGAGGCTGAAATGTGAGGAAATTTCGTAGTATTATTAATAAGAAAAAAAAGTTAAAAAAGTGCACCAGCCGGGAATCGAACCCGGGTCTGTACCGTGGCAGGGTACTATTCTACCACTAGACCACTGGTGCTTTGCGTCTACATATCGAGCTTGGATCTCATAGATCAACATTAGTTCTTTCTCTCATTAGAGAGGACCTACGGACAAAGAACTTCAAACATGCTTTGTTTTGAACTCCCTTGCTATCTTAGTACAAAATGGGTAATCCCAGTTCTATGAGGAAGACCCAAAGTTTCACAAACATGTAGCATGTAAATTCCTCTCCAAAACGTGAACCGATTATTGTAGGACAAAGAGCTGAAAACTGTGGGCTCCGTCTACAATTCCAGCTCTCTGCAAAACAAATAGCTACAGTACAAATAATTAGGCGAGTATCGACATCGATCAGGTGCCTGCATGTGGAGGGCCAGTGCCAAACAGTAGGCCTGCCTTCTTGTCGCCAGCGATGGCTGCCTGCCTCTGCCTGCCTGGCTGGTTCGTTAAGCCAGACGAGCGATAAGCCTAGAAGATGAGGAAAAGCCGCACGCTACTCGTGCCTCGTCGGATTTTTGCTAAACAACACAGCAAAAAACGCGCGATCTCGCTTACGTTACGTCCCCACAGTTTCCGTCTCCTTTCCTTTTTTGTTTTTACCTAAGAGAGAGCAGCTATAGCTTTTACGTGCTGCTTTGCCTCTCCTTCCTTGCTAATCCATCTTTTCTACCGGCGTTGCCGATGCTCGTGCGTGTGATGTTGAGGTCTACCCACCCAAATCACGTGTTCACACCTCAATTTATCTTCCTCCACGACCTTCTCATGGCCATGGCCATGTTTTTACAGCCTCATGATTTTCCCCGAGTTTATGCAGAAAATGAGACTCATCTTTTTTTACCTCAAGTGTCTCAAGCAAGAGACCACAAATGACCATTCTTGCACCAGGTGAAAATATGAGCTTACACAGGTGAGGGAGTGGATGTAACACCTGCCTTTTTAAGTCCTCATTGACGCAAATTTAGATTCTTATTTATACTTGAGGATCAGACATGGTGCTTAACAAAGATTTTTTTTAAAAAAAATCCTCAAGCTCATGCTTAAATGGATGTATGCATCTTAGTTGGTGCAGAGGCAGGAATGTGTGGAGCGGGCGGATTTCCACGGCTGTTGTTTGGGTCTTGGGTCTTACCAGCGGCGTTTGCTCTGCCCCCCGCGGTATTGACGAGGATGGTGGCTGCCAGGACAGCTCGGTGAACTAGCGGAGACGGCCGGTGTGGTATAAGCGGGGCCAATCTAGGCCTAGATGGTCTTGGACGGGATATGGCGTACATAGCACCTGCTGCATCTCGCCGTCTCCCACGATGACGTCACAAGGAGGTGCCCCTGGGCAAGGCCCATATCATGAGGTTGCTCTGAGCATGGTGGTGGCCTCCTCCTTCGATGGAGGTGGCTGGCCGGCTGGTTGTGGCGGATCTCATGATCCCACATCTAGTCATGTCGGTGAGTTGGGAAGGTGCGGTTGCCGATGAAAATCGACCACCGACTCCGGTCATGACGGACAATGGCAGCGTATACACGATGTTACCTTGTTGAAGGCATCGCCGTTGCAGCCAACGTCTTCTCACTCGTGCTGCTATTGGGAAACCCTAGATCTGGTCATCTCAGATGGATAAGACAATGACGGTGCTTTCGACGTCGTTCTTCCTCACATGGGCATTGTTTTTGGAGCAGTTGCTTGATAGTGGAGGTAAGAGGTGGAGCGGCGTGCATATCCTCGTCAACAACATCGATTCTCGACGGCGTGGCTCATCGGTGCCTCGGTGACGGACGTGACATGATGGACCTGCGCAGCGCGGTCAGGTCAGGCGCTGTGGTAGCATCGATGGAAGGCCTGACAAGGTCAATGCCTTGATCCCCGTGGGTTGGCGGTGGATGGCGGCGGTAACCTCTGGAGCGTGTGCAACAATGCATGGAACGGGTTGTGCTCCCTGCTCTCCGTTGGGCTGTTTGTGGAGCCTCCGATTTTTTGATGATGTGTAGGCGCGAGGTAAGGGCAAACGGCTCCTTGGTCGAGCTTATAGGTGTTGCGACAATTGTTGCTAATATGGTGGCTTCTGTTTGATTTTTATATTCTCTTTGTAAGATTTCGTGGAATAATGTAAATAGACAAGGCTAACTAAATTAGTAGGATGCAGAGGCCCCGGGTTTGAACCTCCATTTGAAAAAAAAAAGTGAAAGCAAAAGCGATTCCCGTAGTAGCGACGAGCGAAATGGGAGCAGCCTAAACCGTGAAAACGGGCAAGCTATAAAATGAAGAAAGAACCAAAATTTGGGGATCATTTCAGTTTTCAAGCGATATCATATCATCCTTCTCTCACTTTCATGCTTGTAAAGCCTGGTCCTCGCGATCTTTTTACCCTGATTTCTGCAGAAAATCAGACTATCTTTCTTTCCTGAAGTGTCCGAGCAAACAATCATCCCATTTTCAGAACAAAACAATATGAACACTCTTGCACCAGGTGAAAACACAAGCTATAAAATGAAGAAAGAGCCAAAATTTGGGGATCATTTCAGTTTTCAAGCGATACCATATCATCCTGCTCTCACATTCATGCTAGTAAAGCCTCGTCCTCATGAATTTTGTACCCTGATTTCTGCAGAAAATCAGACTATCTTTCCTTCCTGAAGTGTCCGACCAAACAATCATTCCATTTTCACAAGAAAACAATATGAGCATTCTTGCACGAGATGAAAACACAAGCAATCAGATTTAGGACTTAGGAGCATATGACCCTTATTACCAGGTAAACAAACGCCAGAAGCATTTCAGATTTCAAGCGATATCATTATCATCCTGCTCTCTTGGTGGGAGGCCAAGAAACAGTACATACAATCAGGCAGGAGGGGACGGGTACAACGAGCACTAGAGGAACCGATGGCAATCCATCTTGTCCTATATACAGTTTTCAATGTAAGACTACGCCGATCCATCATCGATCACAGGAGTCATAACATATCAGGGTATAATGAAATCGGGCGCTTGATTCTGCTAACACACTACTAGCAAAAACACAACATGACGACGACGATGATGAGCAGCTAGCAAGCTCCAGCAGCTGCTGCTAAGGATCATCATCCATCCTTCCTCCTAATGAAGAGACATTTTACAACATGGTGATGATCATCGTCTTCTTTCTCCATCTTCTGGATGGATGTCTGGCATGGCTATAGCGGCGCCGGTAACTGATGACGACTGACGATGATCATACGGGGGTGAGTGAGTGGCTTCCTCGCTACCTGGTGGATGGAATTCGGTTTTACCGAATTGGCATTGCGGCGCCGGGCTCGGCGAGGCGGCCGTAGAGCGCGGCGTTGAGCTGGTCCTGTGAGTAGACCCTGGTGGCCATCTTGACGGCCACCTGCTGGATCATGATGTCCTTGACGACGGAGACGCTGGCGTGGTACACGTCGAGGTCGAGCTCCCGCAGCGCCGTCATGAGCTTGGCGGCCGGGTGGTTGCGCTTGTGGCACTGTACGCGGATCATGGCCTCCAGCCCCAGGATCTTGGCCTCGATCTCCACGGCGTGGCAGCGCGCCCCGGTGTCGTGCATCATCGCTGACGACGACGGCGGCGCGGCCGGGCGGGCGTCGCGCTCCTTCTTGAGCGCCTCGACCTGGGAGTGGAGCGTGTCCTTGTCGGACTCGAGCGCCGTCATCTTGCCGCGGAGCTCGTTGATGTAGGAGATGGCGTCGCCGAGCAGGGACGCCTTGTCCATCTTGGAGACGTTGGGCACGACCGCGCGCAGCGCGTAAAAGCGCTGGTTGAGCTTCTCCCTGCGCTGCCGCTCCGCCTCGACGTGGTTGAGCGGCTCCTCGCGGCCGTTGGCGGGCTTGCGGCCGCGCTTGCGTGGCCGCTTCTCCTCGGGCGGCGGGACGACGCGGCTGCTCTCCACCTCGCGCACGGACGCCTCCAGGTCCGAGTGGTCGGACTCGGACTTGGCCGGCGCGCCCGTGCCCGTGGACGGGCGCGTGGTGGTGGGCGCGGACGAGAAGGAGAGCATGCCGTCGTTGGCCGTGGCCGCCGGGTGGTGGTTGGTGTTGCTGGCGCGGGAGGTGGCCTCCATGGACCGCTTGGGGTTGTTCTTGACGTCGCTGGGAGGAGGGGCGGTGTGCTGGGAGAAGAGGCTCCCCGGCGCGGTAGTGAGGCTGGCCGCCGCGGTGGGGGGCGCCGGCGACGGGTTCCTCCGGCCCGTGCTGTCGGCCCCGAAGTTGAGGATCTCGCCCGACTCCGGCTTGAAGAAGGGCGGGGTCACCGCGACGGAGGGGTTGGATGCGAAGTCCGAGAAGTTGAGCTCCCGGCGGAACGGCCCGCCCTGCTGGGCTTGCTGGTGCTGGAGCTGCTGCTGCAGGTGTTGCTGCTGGAGGTGTTGCTGTTGCTGGTGGAGCTGGTGTTGTTGCTGGAGCTGGTACTGGTTGTTCTGGTTCTGGCGCTGCGTTGGTGGAGGTTGCTGCTGCTGCTGGAGGTTCTCGGTGAGCGTGCTGGAGCTTCCGTTCTCGAAGTGGTGGATCTGAGATGGTTGTTGTGGAGGTGGTGGTTTGGAGACGGAGATCTCGACGGATGGCGGGGAGATGGAGGATTCCTTCATGTCCCCGACGGGCGCGTCGGTGAGCCAGAGCACGGACGGATCCGTCTCCGCCTGGTCCACCACCACCGGCTGCTGCTGCTGCTGCGGCGGGGGCGGGTTGAGCGGCGCGACGGGCGGCCAGGAGGATGCTCCTCCGGCGCCTCCGCCGTTGAGGTTGAAGAGTGAGCGGATCCTGGCGATGCTGTCGTTGGTCTGGAAGATGACGTCGGTGGCGCCGAGCTCGAGCACGCCGGAGCCGACGGGGAGGCAGACCATGGTGCGGAGGCCGAAGGCGTAGGCCTGGCGGGCCCGCTCGCAGGGCGCGCTGGCGAGCCCCGTGGCGATCCAGGTGGGCTGGCCCGCGTAGAGGGTCTGGCCGGGGAGTCCGGAGCCGTTGGGGAAGGACTGCGTCATGGAGACGAGGAAGAACCACTCGGTGTCGGTGACCTCCTCCTCGACGGCCTCGTCGGGGGCGGCGGCGGCGCCGCCGGCGATGAGGGAGTTGAGCTCGCGGAGCACGCGCTTGCGGTGCTCCTGCTCGGCGGCGGAGGACTGGTGGCGGCGCTTGTCGGCGTCGTCGCAGCCCTTGTAGTAGCCGTCGCCCCAGCCGAGGAGGGAGGCGCCGGCGCCGGCGGTGGCGTCGGCGGAGGACTGCCAGAAGATGGCGTAGGTCCAGGTGTCGCGGGAGCAGTCGATGATGGCCTGCAGGCGCTGCTGCAGCGTGTCGTTGCTGAAGGCGGGTTGGGAAGGCGGGAGGGGGAGGGGGACGGCGGCGGGGGGTGGGGGCGTGGCGGCGGCGCCCCAGGGGAAGGCGGGCAGGTCGGCGGAGGCCATGAAGGCCTCCATCATGGAGGCGTTGTCGTCCGTCCACAGGTTCATAGTTGGGGGAAGAATGGATGGGGAGGGAGAGCAGGCGGAGAGGAAAGGGAGGAAAATGGATTGGTGGTGAGGGAAGACGAGGCCCAAAGTAGTAATTTGGCTCGGGCTCGGGGTTTGGTCGCCGTCGCCGTCTCCGCCTGCGCCGAGCGCTGCTTATTTTGTTGGCCAGGGGTAAATTCGGGACGAATGTGCTCGGCTGTTCCTGTAGGGACCGAGAGCAGTAACTTCCTTTCCTTTTTCTTCCGCGGCTAAATCTTTCCCTTTCCGTTGCATGCCCGAATTTAGGAGCACGAACCGCCGTGTTCGTAGCTGCCTCTCTGATTAGGGATGGCCCCCTTGTCAGTCACCGTCACCATTCGATTATATGGGAGAGTCTATGTGTGTGACTGTATATTGTTACAGCCTCTCTTGCGACCTAATATATAGGACGATGGTGGAACGGGCGTGAATCGCTGGATTTCAATGGCAACGTCGTGGATAACCGATGAGGTTGATCACCATTGGATTTCTTTCTGTAAATGGTTGTGATCGATATATCTGCTTGTATTGCGATAAGCCACATTTACACCATCCTTATCAGGATCTTTTGCAGATTGCGTTGTGGTTATAGTTTTTGGTACTAGTAAAACACCTTCCATTTCGCTCTAACCGTAATAAAATTATTATTACATAGTTACACCAAAATTTCATATATTTTATTTCCTCTTTACGAGCACCGCAATATTATTATTTTTTGTAGCCAATGACGATACATTAGATCACCCTGATAAAACTTTGAAATCTTCTCTGTATTTTACCGGGGACACCAGTTCAAACGACGTTTCTACCTTCTCGGTGTCACTGGTGTGGAAATAGTATACTTTCTATCGCGTCACGAAACTAGTGGAGTGTGGCGAAAAATTGTCGGATTGCAGCGGAAGCGGTGCGGACGCTGCAGATCGTGTGATCGATAGCTTTATTTCTGATAACGGGCGCACTATATTTGGATTTTATTGATTTTCATATATGGCATCCTTATCTCGTCGTGGTTGATCTTATCTTTTGCGAATATAGAAAGATCGTATTGTGTCCTTATTAGAGTTTAGCCGATTGAATCGACATTTCAACCTTTCCCGGTGCCACTGCTGTGAAAACATTGTACTTCCTATTGCGCCAAAAAAGTATTGGAGTGGGGCTAATTGTCAGATTGCAGCGGAAGCGGTGTGGACAATGGAAGATGCAGATCATCTGATCAATAGCTTTATTTCCGATAAAGGGTGTGCTATATTTGGATTTTATTGATTTGCATATATGCCATTCCTTATCTCGTCGTGGCTAATCTTATCTGTTGCGAATGTAGGAAGATCGTATTGTGTCCTTATTATTAAAAAAATGGTAAATCACTATCCATTTTTTAACGATGATGCTAATTTGTATAGTTAATCTGATTTTGCATGCGAGTTATTTCCTTTTATTTTTTTTGATGGTATTGTGAATTTGTGATATTGAAATAGGCTTGGTTTAAAAAGTTCACCATGGTTCTCGAGAAAACAAAAGTTCCTAGGCATGGAATCAAATGTTCGAGCTGGTACCATGCATACTCCTTGTTAATGCAAGTAGGAGGAGGATTTGGCCCAAGCAAAACAACTGCCATACGAGCTATTTTGTGGTTAAGTTGATGGTAGATGAGCTGGCTCCTTGGGAGTTAGCGCAACTGTTGGTGGCAATGGCGGAACGTGACAAGCAAACGAGGCAGGGCTAATTCATCGGTGACGAGATAGCATGGGCTAGTGAAGCAACATGTATACAATTTTAACCTTCGATGATTCAAATACCTTGGAAAAAACAAAAACAAAAAGTACCTTGCGAAGTGTAGCTCGGAGCCTAAGATCCAAGACCCTTCGTCGACAGCAAGGATCCAAGCATGCATAACCCCACCCTCCAAATGTTATCCTCTGGAATTTCTATGAAAATCATTCGATCTAAAGCGACCGATCATTCATTTGGCGTGTGATTTGTATGCCAGCTTAGTGTTCCAAAATCAGGCCTTGAGAAAATTCATGTTACATATTGGTGTGTATATTTGTATAGAACACCGTTTACAGGGACAAGGAGATCACCATGCACGTTTATCTGTTGAATTAGCAAATACCACTGCCACTCGAAGGAATCCGCACGAAATGTTGCTATAGTTGAAAAAAAAGAAAACGAGTAGGGTAAAAAGGCCGCACGGGGCAGCATGAGCTCAGCTCAAGTGAGGCTAGAGCACGAGCGAGTCACACAATGCCGGTACGGTCAGGCCGGCGCGTTGGACCGTTGACCACCAATCATCCATCACTCCGTCAGCACGGATAGGCTAGCTGCCTGCCTATGCCTATGGCTGCTGGAAGCCTGGACCTGGATCCAGTCGAGCTGGCCCACGTGCAGCCAGCGGCTAACGGAACCGGGCCCACGCGGCAGACACCGCGAACGACAAAGAAACAACTACGTCCCTGTCGCGACAACGTGACCCCTCGGATCGACGGATCGTTTAACACCTGCCGCAAATCTGGACCGTTCGTTCTCACGTGTTTAGCGAGGCTCCTCCTTTTTCTTCCCTGTGCGTTTTCTTCTTAGTTTAAGGGTGGATGTGATTTGCAGATCTTCGAGGCTACGATAAACAAGCGCGGTTGGTGGGTCGCTGTCCAGTCACGACCATTATCTAAATCTCGACTTTGATGCTAATCCTCAGTTGATAAAGAAGTGTTGGCTTGCTGGTGGTGCGTCTGGAGTGGTGGCAGTTTTGGATTCCCGTCTGGAATTGCTACACTCACTCACTCCTCGCGTGCTCTGCCAGTTCTTGGAGAATATGTGTGCGTGTTTTTTTAGTCTATTTTTTCTGCTGGGAATAAAGTTTCTTGTTTCTACATGTTCCTTTAGAGAGAAAGCAGGTGTTTTGTGGTTGTGGATCATGGTTCATTGGAGCTTGGACTTGGAAGAAAAAGGAAATGATGCTAACTAATTCATGGATTTAGAGATTTAGTTAAGACCACTTTAAAGCTCAGTCACTTAAGTGTCCCAAAATAATAGCTGGAGTTCACAACTATTGGAGTAGCCATGGCGAGTGTCGGAGCTTGACGGAGTTTGATGACGGGCCTAAATAGAACCGAGAGGCCGAGAAGATAAATTGTGCTGAATATTTAGGTAATCTTTGAAATTCAATAGGGGATGACATGCATGCCCTCCTTCACGATTTATAGATAGGGGCACGCGTTTTCACTACAGACTTGAGCCTCTTTGATTTAAAGGGTTCTCATGGGAAATGTTTGGTTTGAATGAGTTTCACATAAAATTTATGAAAATTGTTTCGTAGACAAATTTCCATGAGTGTGCCATTTGATTATCGGTAATGGAATCTTCCTTAATCTTGTTTGCACCATATTTTCAAGAGAAAGTTTTGTATACTGAATCATGTTGCTACATTCCTTTGTTTCCCATGTGTTGTATCAAACAAGACTGACGCTAAATGCTCTACTTGTGTATTATTTTGCATATTTCTTTGTGCTAGGAATCATGGGAATCAAATCTCTGGACGACATGAATTCTTAGATTTTTCCTATATTGGTTATTAGGCGTGTAGGATTGTATCATATATGATTTTTTTTTCTAAGCATTCTTATAAACAAAGCATCTTTGGACCGTGGGAGTTTGTAGCATTCCAATCCTTTGGATACTTCTACTGTAGCTTACCTTCCAAATTAAAATAATGGTGCTACCCATAATTCTATGCAAAAATTCTATAAAAAATTGAACATCCACTCTAACATCTTTTTAGGACTCGGACGCATAAGACAAATCAGATTTTCATGTTCTTTGATACTATCCAAATAACCATTCGTATGTTTTTTTGCTTGTTTTACAATCGCATATTTTGCACCGGCAAACCTGAGAGATTTCTCTATTTTTTCTAATGTCGCATTTCTCTAGCATGTGGCCCAAAGAGGCCATATAAATATTGACTTTTTTCACCCGCCCAAACATCTTGAAAAGAATCGTCCACTAGTAGAAAACAGGCCTTTACATAGGGCTAAAATGGTATGTCACACACGGTAAACCTTTCCGTACTATGCAAGGGTGGACGATGCTCCTCTAGAGCGCGCACGGTTTGTAAACCGTGTGCGACGGGGTCTCTTATCGCACACATTTTGTTTCCGCAAATCGTTTCCGATGTGAAGACCCATCACAAACGTTATTTCATAGCATATCGTCTGTGTTTTTGCTAATCGCAAATGGCGTGTATTGTTTCGTCATATGTTTTCTATTCTTTTGGCGCACGTGTGAATTTAATCATTGGCCTCATACACCAAATCACACACTTGTATTAACAAAACCTTCTCAAGGATGTAGCAACCAAATAGAGTAAAACATGGATCTAACTCACTATATAACCTAATCTTGCCACCAAAAACACATGTTCTTAGAGTAGATCCAAGAGATAAATAGAAGCTAAATATGGAAAAGCTAATGATGTAAACCTCTCGGAGGGCGACGGCACAATCTCGCACCGTCGTGGACACGGTGGAGGTCTAGGACGGGTCTGCTTGACCGGAGGTATCAACGGCAGATCCGGCCTCCAAACGTGTGGATAGGCGCGACTCCACGACCAACTGCCGCATGGGAGTACATCGGCATTCTAGCGAGGAAGATCTCTGGCTCGAAGCTTGCTTCCGCCTCGCCAGATAGGTGCTTTTCCAGGGACTAGGTCATCCTAGTGGTTCCAAAGAAGGGCGGCTATGATCTGTGGAGTGGACTGAGACTGGATAAAGATGATGTTAGTCCTAATTTATGCAAGGTAGTGGCAAGGGTTACGACTGTCCAACCAGACGGGTGCACATAACACGTACGTTAAGGCAGAACTGACCATTTGCGTTGTAGGATGATTGCACACAATGAAAGAGACAAAAATCCAGGGTGAAATATGTTACAAAATAATTCTTTGTAGCTATCTCTATTTAAATTATTTATAGTTTTTAGCAAACGTACATAAACCTAAAAGTGCTGAATAAAATGATGTATAACACACACGATTATACAATGCATAATCGTGTGCGATGTATCTATGTTGTGCTAACATTCTGTATTACATATCACACGGTTATTTCGTTAGAAAACTATGTGTGATGTACAATGTAGTGCTTACCTTCTGTGTTGTGAGATGTACAATGTAGTTCTACATTATAAGGAAGAACAAAAATGCATACATTTGAAACATAAAAAGAATATTCATAGTTCAGTCGAAATATGTAACTATATTACATAGAAGGATCAACGGTCCATTACATCATCTATATATTGAGCCGATCCCTAAGGTTGTTGTAGCCGACTAGGCGTCAGTGTGTCCTAGCTATCTCGAAGCTGAGGCGAGCATTCAGAGCGGCATACTTGATACGATCAAAGTGCAATGGAAACTTAGACCAGTTGTCGTGTATGATGGAATTACGATCCTTCTTCACAAGCTATGTCACAATGTAATGGTTGGACATAGCATGTAAAGAAGGAGGATAGTTGATCGTCGGGTTCGGTATCATCCTCTGGAGGTCGCACAACCCCGTAGTGGCTGCGATGCCGTAGTACTCGAGTCCCGACAGCAGCGCTACAGAAGTTGATAGAATCATCGCCAAGGAATTCCCTTAGGGCCTCTAGCATTGCATCAACATGTACAATCTAGAAGACGAGACCTCGCCGGCAATACATAGATGGAGGGCGGCGGCGCGCTGCCTCTCCTCTAGTGGAAGCTTCTTCTGGCTACCTAGCTTCATGAGGGTATACTTGCAGTCGAGCCGAACACACTTGGTCTGAGGCATCGAGGTACTGCTCCTTCACCCGGCGGATCCACCTCTCCACCCTCTCTATGGGGAGAGTGAAGGTCACGTACAAGGACATGTCCTACTCGTAGAAACTATACTCTCTGGAGGGTGCCATGAACGCCATTGGAGTAGAGCCTTTGGTGTTCTTTGAATTTGGTGTGCGCAAAAATGTGGAAGAGATCGATCGATCGAGAGGAGGGGAGAGAGGCTAGGAGGAAGATCTTCTCGTAATCTTAGAATTTTATAGTACAAGGATCCAACGTGAAAATGGTTACATTTGACCGACCGAAGGCAAAGAGACTACATGTGTCAACGGAATACCAGGAGACAACCCCAGGAAAGTTCTACGCACGATTTTGAATTTGTTACGGTTTGGGATTAGTTGAAGAAAACGATACAAAAGCATTAAAGGAATTATTATCACAAAAAAATACACGTGATGGTTTACCCTCCAATGGTTTGTGCTAGTGGATGTATATGTTCGTCTTGCTGATTCTAAATTCGTCAAATAGTGGGAACTAGGCTAGCTTGCGATTTCATGTATTATTGAGTGCTCGACGAGCGCGTTCACGAAGCATAATTAAGCAAAGCATGGTTAAACAAACCTTATTAATCGATTGATTGATTGGATTTAACGGCATGACGGACGGATGAGCTGCGGGGAGGTGGAAGCTTCGCTGGTGGCGCGGAGCAGGAACACGTTTTGCTCGCGCGGTGCGTGCACGGCGCTCGTGGCTTCCTACCTTTTTCTTCCCCGATGAAAAATTTTACGTTACTTTATGGCGGAGTGGCGTTGTCGTCACGTGCTCGAGGGCCCTTCACCATGTGGACACAGGCTGGAAGCCTGGAACACGCCTTCCTCCTTTCCCCGATTGTTTATCATACTATCAGAAATGATAATCGCCATTGTTTAGCTTTGGACCCTACCGAAATCGCTAATCGCCAAGAAACATGCAAGTGGGTTGCGTGGGATGAGCTTTCGGAGAAGAAACGTGGAATGGTCGTTAGTGCTCGATCGAGATGACGTTAAAACAGGGAGGACTAGTTGGGCTTTTATTCTCGACTCGATTCTTGGCTGTTGGATTGGATCGGAGGAATTTGATTGGGCAGATCGTGTCGACGGGTTGATGCAATGAATTGAGACCCGTTTTTCCGTGCTTCCTCCTTGTCGCTCCCTGTCATCACGATGAACATGTGCGAAATTATCACTGGGTGGTGTTGCTAGTCCGGCTCCATCATCATTTAGAAAGGAAAAGAAATGTGGTGCCTGATTGGTGCTGGCCCACCCGATTTTGAGCTCCTGACAACGAGCGAGTGCTTCTAGAGGCAGTTAGCAAGTAGTAAACAGTACACTAGGTACTAAGAGCATCTCCGGTCGCGTCCCCAAACCATCTCTAAAGTGATTTGGGGCGCGTCGGATAAAAAAACGTTTCCAGTCACGTTTTTTAAAATCGTTTTTTGTCCGACGCGGCCCGATACGGTGTCTGGCGCCCCGAGCTCGTCCCCGTCCCACAGGGGACGCACCGGGCACGCTGGACACAACAAAAAGCGAGGCGAAGCGACGTGGGCCCGACGCGTCAGCGGCTCGGAAGCCTAAAACCCCGTCGCCAACCTTTGGTCAAGCGATGTTAATAGCGTCCCTGATTTTTCAGGCGACGCAGGGATGCGTCTCGTCGTGCATGGCCGCGTGGCGTCCGCGCCGCATTATTGCGTGCAACCACCGCGCCGCAGACATTAAGAGGCCCTGCGGTTCGTCCCAATCTCTCATCGCTCCCAACCCTTCTCCTCGCCGCCCCCAGATCTTCTTGTCGCCGTTAGCAATGTCGTCCTCCTCCACCCGCAAGATCGCTGCGGCGAACGGCTTCGGCGGCGTCAGCCTAACCGTGAAGGAGGCGTGGGCGCTGTATCACGCGGGATATCCCGTCCCGCCGGACATGCGCTCGCCAAGCAGCGGCGGGGAAGATGGCCGTGAACGGCATTGGCATCCCGGCGCGCCTCGAGAGCGTCATCCGCGGCATCCGCAACGGCGCTCCAAGGTTGGAGACGCCGTCCCCGCCACCATCTCCCCACCCACAGCCGTCGTACGTCTCGTCCTCCTCGAACTCTTCTTCCTCGGGACCGGCCCGATCGACGCCGTCTCGTCGTGCCGCCGGCGCCCTACACCGACCCCAACCGCATGCCGAATGAGGAGCCCGCGACGCCCGTCCATCCGAGCGCGGCGGCGCGAGGCCGGCGGCGGCAAGAGAGCGCGGCGGCGCCCTTCCATCCCGAGGTGAAGGAGGAGCCGGAGGAATCGTCGCAGCGGTGCCGCGCGGTACGAGCGGCAGCTGCTCATCGCTAGCGGACGACCCCGAGGATCGCCTGGGCTGCGGCGCGTACGGCGTCCCCGAACGACAAGGACGCCGAGGCGACCTCGACACGGCGATCGCCATGTCCACCCGCGACTCCGGCAAGCCGCTCGTGGACCTCACCGACGACGCGAGGCAGGACCAAGCGGCTGGTGAAGGACGAGCCCGACGAGCGCGTCAAGGCCATCACCGACGACATGTACAACTTCCGCCAAGTACTACGATGCCTCCGGCCGCCGCAAGTACTTCTAGATTAGGTTTAGTTTAAATTTAGTCGAATCTCGTTCGAATCTACGTAATATATGCCAAGTTTGGATGAATTCAATCGAATCTCGCTCAAGTTTTAAATTTCCGAAATTTTGTTTGGGAGACGCGACTGGGAAGCGACGTCCCCCAAACGCGGCACGAACGAAACACGTCCCCCAAACGCTCAATCCGACGCGGTTTGGGGAACGGTTTGGAGGATGTGACTGGAGATGCTCTAAGGGCCTCATTGCTTGCCGGCAATGGATGGGCTCGCACGAGTTAAGCCAAAAAAAAAACGGTCATGTGGTAGTCTATAAAGGAAAAAACTTCCCGCCCAACACTGTTCTTAAAGCAGTTCAGATGCAGGAAAAACCATGATACAGCAAGAACGTTCGATTCAGCCATTTTCCGCGGCTAGGCACTAACGAGCGCGAGGAGGGAAAATGTTGCACGCGTCGAAAAGAGCGGGAAACGCCACGACGCTTCGAGAAGGCGCGCCATAATTCCCCTCACCGCCCATTCTCCCCTCTCACCCTCGCCCGTTCTCACTCACCTTCTCCTCTCCCTTCTCTCTCCTCTCGCCACCGACGGTTGTACTGTCACCGGTAGATCGAAGATCACCGTGACCAGGACTGGGGAGCGACAATTCGGGGATGCCATCTTGGTCATCGCGTACACAAGCCCCTTTTTCTTCGGTTCAAGCTCTGCTCGACAAGGACCTTGATGACGGCTACTAGCAAAGCCAAAAAGATCTTGATATGTTGGGACTCCAAGTGCAGAGTGTTATATCAAAGAGTATCTTCCCCACAAGGGTGACTCGAGGGTTTATATCGAACTCTCGGGAACTGGATAAAAGAGTGTATTATTCTCTCTTCTTCAAGCAATCATGCAGGTAAAGTAAATGCCTTGTGTCCCCAGCTCCACCGTGTGGTTGTCAAGCACAAGGTTTCGCATAAGTAAATAACAAAAGGAGAAATAAAACAAGTAAAAACTAAACTAGATAAAATAACTAAGTGAAAACTGTAAAAATGTTGATTGTTTTTGGTGTTTTGGATGCAAATAAGAAAAGTAATATTTTTTAGTTTCGGATTAAAATAGTGCAACAAATAGAAAACAATGTAAAAGCAATATAAAGGTGTTTCATATGATAAAAAGTGGACCGGGGTTCACGGGTTCACTTAAAGTTGTGGTGGACAAAATACAATTCATCAATGAGATATGAAGATGCAGATAATATTATATGTATGATCAGAATTAATATGGGCATCGCGTCCTAACATAGAGATGATGCAACACACTTCTCTTATACTCCAAAAGAAAGTAACTTCATCAATCTTGTATTAAGAATTAACAGAGCATAGCAATAAGTATTTTGACATGAAGTTTGAATATCAAATATGCTAACTTGAATAAACAAGATCATCATTGTTGTCACATGATGAACATAGCACATGCATTCACTTTATCCCTAGTGAGGTAGCAAAAGAAAATCAAAGCCATAATAGATCTTGAACATATTGTCATTATCCAATCATTAAAATCATGCTAGTCCATCTAACATACACACATCAACCCCACACACGCTCTTGCATAGATGTTGGATCAGAATATAAACTTAAGAACGGGTACATAATATGCATCTATCAATACATCTCACCATATAATAAGATCAGATATCATAAAATAATATCATAGAATAACGATTCATAACATAGGTATTACAAATATGGCCATAATCATGATAGGTAGCTCATATGTCACTAAGAACTATGAAGAACATGAGAGAAATAGATCAAGCTACTGCCACAAACTTGTAGTCCAAAGGTGAACTACTCCCTCTTGGTTATGGTGATGATGATGAAGACGTTGCAGAAGGTGGAGATCCCTCCGGCGGTGATCCCGGCGGAGTTTCCCCCTCCAATCTTCTCTACAACAGCCTCTGTTTTCCTGTATCTGTGTTTTTGCGGCGCTCTCCTCCCGAGAACTATTCGGGGTCATATATATAGTCGTTTTTAGGGCAAAATACGTCGGTTCGCGAAAGAATCAGGGCAAATGGGCGATCGACGGCTGAAGGAGCATGGGTGGCGCGGCCAGGAAGTCAGGCCGCGCCACCTAGTCTCTTTTGGCCCTCGGGCCTCTCCAGGTGAGCTTCCAGGGCCCATGTTGCTTCTCCCGATGAAAAAGTGACGCTCCAAAAATCCCAGGCCAATTTGACTCCGTATAGGTCCCTGAGAGTGAAAAATACACAAAACATGATTTTCCTATTTTGCATCGTTACAACCTAAATAAAGGGGATCATTGGTAAATCCCCATAAATTAATTTAAAACATGGTATTATCATCATATTGTTGGAGATATGCCCAAGAGGCAATAATAAAAGTGGTTATTATATATCTTTATGTTTATGATAAAAGTTTATATACCATGCTATAATTGTATTAACCGAAACATACATGTGTGTTATGTAAACAACAATGAGTCTCTAGTAAGCCTCTTAACTAGCTTGTTGATTAATAGATGATTAGTTTCATAATCATGAACATTGGATGTTATTAATAACAAGGTTATATCATTATATGAATGATGTAATGGACACACCCAATTAAGCGTAGCATAAGATCACATCATTAAGTTATTTGCTATAAGCTTTCGATACATAGTTACCTAATCCTTTTGACCATGAGATCATGTAAATCACTTATACCGGAAAGGTACTTTGATCATCAAACGCCACTGCGTAAATGGGTGGTTATAAAGGTGGGATTAAGTATCCGGAAAGTATGAGTTGAGGCATATGGATCAAAAGTGGGATTTGTCCATCCCGATGACGGATAGATATACTCTGGGCCCTCTCGGTGGAATGTCGTCTAAATAGCTTGCAAGCATATGAATGGTTCATAAGAGACCACATACCACGGTACGAGTAAAGAGTACTTGTCAGAGACGAGGTTGAACAAGGTATAGAGATACCGATGATCAAACCTCGGACAAGTAAAATATCGTGTGACAAAGAGAATCGGTATCGTATGTGAATGGTTCATTCGATCACTAAGTCATCGTTGAATATGTGGGAGCCATTATGGATCTCCAGATCCCGCTATTGGTTATTGGTCGGAGAGAGGTCTCAACCATGTCTACATAGTTCACGAACCGTAGGGTGACACACTTAAGGTTTGATGTCGTTTAAGTAGATATGGAATAAGGAATGGAGTTCGTTTTGTTCGGAGTCTCGGATGGGATCCAGGACATCACGAGGAGGTCCGGAATGGTCTGGAGAATAAGATTCATATATAGGAAGTCATATTCCAAGTTTGGAAATGATCCGGTGCATTTATGGCAGTTCTAGAAGGTTCTAGAAAAGTTCAGAAATCACCATGGAAAGTGGAGTCCCGGGGGACTCCACCTTGCATGGCCTGCCAACCCTAAAGGGGAGGAGTCCCAGGTGGACTCCCCTAGGTGGCCGGCCAACCCCCCCAAGGAAGGGGTGGGAGTCCCACAGTGGGATTCCCCCTTGGGTAGGTTTTGTCCCTTCGGTAGGTTTTGGTTTCGGGTCTTATTCGAAGACTTGGATACCAACACTTGGGGATTTCCACCTATATAATGAGGAGGAGAGGGAGGGGGCAGCCCACTCTTGGCCGCACCACCTAGGGTTGCCCATGGCCGGCGCCCTAGCCACCCCCTCTCCCAAACCCTAGCCTCTCCTCCTCCACCACTTCTCCCGCATACGCTTAGGCGAAGCCCTGCCGGAGTTCTCCACCACCACCGCCACCACGCCGTCGTGCCGTCGGGATTCCGAGGAGGATCTACTACTTCCGCTGCCCGCCGGAACGGGAGAAGGACGTCGTCTTCATCAACACCGAACGTGTGACCGAGTACGGAGGTGCCCGATTGTGGCACCGTCAAGATCTTCTACGCTTTTGAAAGCGGCAAGTGATCGTCTACCGCAGCAACGAGAGCCTCCTCTTGTAGGCTTTGGAAATCTTCAAGGGTTAGTCTCGTTCATCCCTCGTTGCTCCCATCTTCTAGATTGCATCTTGGCTTGGATTGCGTTCTCGCGGTAGGAATTTTTGTTTTCTATGCAACGAATCCCTACAGTGGTATCGAGCCGTGTCTATGCATAGATGGTTGCACGAGTAGAACACAATGATTTTGTGGGCGTTGATGCTTATGTTGTCTTTAGTTTGAGTACTTTGCATCTTTGTGGCATAGTAGGATGAAGCGGCTCGGGCTAACTTTACATGACCGCGTTCATGAGATTTGCTCCACGCTCGACATGCAACTTGTATTGCATAAGTGGCTTTGCGGGTGTATGTCTCTCCTACTATAGTGAAGATTCAATTTACTCTTCTATTGACAACACTAGTATCACCGTTGTGGTTCATGTTCGTAGGTAGATTAGATCTTACTCGAAAACCCTAAACCACGTAAAACATGCAAACCAAATTAGAGACGTCTAACTTGTTTTTGCAGGGTTTGGTGATGTGATATGGCCATAATGTGATGATGAATATGTATGAGATGATCATTATTGTATTGTGGCAACCGGCAGGAGCCTTATGGTTGTCTTTAAATTTCATGTTGAGTAGTATTTCAAAGTAGTTGTAATAGTTGCTACATGAGGTGAACAACCATGAAGACGGCGCCATGGACCTTGACGCTACGCCGACGATGATGGAGATCATGCCCGTTGATGATGGAGATCATGTCCGTGCTTTGGAGATGAAGATCGAAGGCGCAAAGACTAAAGGGCCATATCATATCACATATGAATTGCATGTGATGTTAATCCTTTATGCATCTTATTTTGCTTAGAACGTGACGGTAGCATTATAAGATGATCCCTCACATTAATATCAAGATAATAAAGTGTTCTCCCCTCGTATGCACCGTTGATATAGTTCGTCGTTTCAAGCATCTCGTGATGATCGGATGTGATAGACTCAACGTTCACATACAACGGTGTAAGCCATGTTGCACACGCGAATACTTGGGTTTGCTTGACGAGCCTAGCATGTACAGTGGCCTCGGGACAACGGAAACCGAAAGGTTGAACACGAGTCATATGGATGATATGATCAACATGTTGATGTTCACCATTGAAGCTACATCATCTCACGTGATGATCGGTTTTGGTGTAGTGGATGTGGATTGTGTACCACTTAACAACTATGAGGGATGTTGTATTAAGTGGGAGTTCATTAGTAATTAGATTAAAACATGAACTAATTATCATAAACATAGTCTGAGTAGTATTTTGAATTAATTTGTAGTATTGGCATCCGTTTTGCTACCAAACGCTAGTCTTGTTTATTGAGATAGAAATACTGTTAAGTCTGACAAGAAACTTTGCGGACTGGTACCGTATTGTTAAAGAATCAAGAAATGATTAAGTCCTATTGCAAATTTTTAGTAAACCTCACATTGTTGATTCAAAGAGCTATCGTTTCAATTAGTACCTAAAGTTATCTTGTCTCCGTGAAACTTGAAGTTCAAATCTGTTTGAAAAGTAAGGAGCTGAAAATATAGTTTTCAGAAATAATCAAGGTATGAGATATATGTGATATCTAAGACCTTGTTGCAAGGTGATAGAATATAATTTGGTGAGACTACATAAACTCATAAGTTTTATGGGAATGTACGAAGGTTGAAGACGCAAGGCGTCCCAATCCTCCAACTATTGGGGCACTAACGATATGCGTATATCCATGAAGTGATCGTCCTTAGTATGCACCGTTGCTAAGACTCGTAGTTTCGAATACTAAGGTATAGATTCTATGTGTGCATACAACGGGTGCAAGCCAGATTTGCACATACGAATACTGAGGTTAAACTTTACGAGCCTAGCATGTACAGACATGGTCTTGAAAAGTCGTCATGATATGATGGATAAAATTATGAGTGAAATTGTTCATCATATTAAAAGGTTACTAATAGTGAAATCCGGAACACTTGTCATATGATGATCAACTTCAGAACCTCAAGGTTATTGGTATTTGACCAACAAACCTAGAAGTTATTGATGTTGAAGTGTTTTTATGAATAATGAGGAAAGCTAAAAGAGAAACTACAAAAGATATTTTGGCAGAAAGAAAAGAAAAGACTAGAAAGTCTAGCTCAGGTGTATATAAATGATATACATATTATGGTTATATTTCTAGTTTGATCACACAATGAAATTCTTGGGTATTAGTACCATATTGGTTGGTATGAAGTGTCATACAAAACAACGCAATACAAGAATACAATGGCCTAAGTGACTGACAAGAAATATGATAGGAATGCACGTCTGGAACAAAAATAAAGTGTTATTATGTTCGTTTGGCATTCTATCTAGCCCTTAGAATTTATAATAAAGAACTTAATAATTGTTATTTTGCTCGGTCAAATGAAAACAATGAGTTGTTCAAATTATGACATTACTCCATGTACGATGGATAAGTTATCATAAATCTTAATGGTGAAACACACATACATGACGCTAAAATGCCATAAGGCAAATGATTTGAATTCCACTTATTTGTGGAACCGCCATTTAGGTCATGTTAGAAAGGAACGCATGAAGGAACTCCATGCAAATGGATTTTTGGAGTCATTTGATTTTTGAATCGTTTGGCGCTTGCAAATATTTTCTAAAGAGAATGACTGAATCATAGGCCAAGAGTTGAACGGGCAACTAACTTAGTGGAAACATACATTATGATATATGTGGTTCACTGGCATAGTTGTGTGCGGGAGATTCTTCTACTTTATGAAAACTTCCAACAATGAACTGAGTATATATGTAGATATATTCGATAAGGAAGAAGTTTGAAACATTTGAATGGATTCAAATAAATTTCAGCATGAAGTAGAAATCATCGTAATAGAAAAGTCAAATATCTATGATTGGATCATGGTGGAAATATTTGAATTACGAGTTTTAGCAAAACATCTAAGAGAGTTATGAAATTGTTCTACAACTCACATTTCTTGGAGTATCATAATGATGATAGAGTATCCAAGAGATGTATCCAAACCTTGTTGGATTAATGATGAGATAATATAAAATGACGCCATTATAATTTTTGTGGATTATGCTTTAGAGACTACCGCTTTTACACTAAATAGAGCATCATCATGATCCATTGAAATGACACCATACGAGTTATGGCATGGGTATGAACCCTAATAGTCCTTTCTTAAATTTTGGTATGCATAGCATAAGTAAATGAGTTTACAACCAAAATCGGATGAATGTCTTTGTTGGTTATCCCAAAGAATTGATTGGGAATTCTTTCCACTATGAAGTAAAAGACAAAAGTGTTTGTTAATATTACTTGCTTATTTCCAAGAAATTGTTTTCTAGCGAAGTATTTGAGTGGGAGGACAATAGAACTTGATAAGGTTTATGAACCTGAGCATAATGATCAGAGTAGCGCAGCATCGGAAATAGGTTCCGGAAGCGGCTACGACAATCATGACTCCCATGACTACAAAGTGTTTTAGCCATGGAGATCGAAGTACCTATTGAACCTTGTAGGTTTGGTTTACTTTGTGATCAAATAAATGATTTGTGGACAAAGGATTGATTTTGAACAATAATAAACCAACTACATACAAAGAAGTTATGATGGGCCCTGACTCCGTTAAAGTGGCTATGCGCCATGAAATCCAAGATAGATGAATACTTTTTGAAAGTAAATGGATCTATAAAATTGATGGACTTGGATGCAATATCCTTGAATAAGCACGATTTGTCAAAAAGTTGTTTACGACAAAGTTCAAAGAGTTGACTACGATAAGATTAGATCTTCCGTAGCAATGCTTATAGTCTATGTGGATTATTCTAGTAATCACTACATATTTCTTTATGAGATATGCTAGTAGGATAGCAAAATATATTACTTAACAGAAGTGTGTATTAAAGGTGTATACAAGATACAACCAAGAGTTTTGCTAGTCCGTAGAATACTAGATAAGAATACGAACTTCAATTGGATGAAGTGAGTATTGCGGAGTTGGAATCTTCACCGGATGAAATAGTCAAAGAGTTTTTGATTTCATCAGAAACGATGAAGGTGCTTACATTTGCAAAAAATTAAGTGGGAGCGCTGAGACATATTTGTAATACTTTATGTAGCTGACATATCGTTGATTATAAATAGTGTAATTATATAATTGATTAAAATGTTTCATTGAGAATTAGCTTCAATGAAAGGATATGGACTGAAACATATTTAGTGTCAAGATCTATGAAGATAGATTGAAACACATAATAAGTTTAAGTTAAAGTATATAAAGAAGGTGTTCTATTCATGTGAAGGATTAACAAGACTTGAGTGTATATGATACTCAATGAGTTGAAACACATGAGTGATTATAGATCACGTATAATATGTACATAATCAGATGTCCTATGCTCTAAAGTGTTATGAGCATATACCAGAATGATTCATGTGATGACCATTGGACAACAGTAAGAATATCCTTGAGTACTTCAGAAGAATCAAGGATATATAAATATATTTTTGTATGGGGTAATGACAAACAAATCGTTGTAAAATGTTGCACCGATATTAGTTTGGTCACATATAAAAATGAATTTCAAATCTCAATTAGGCTAAGTGTTGTTTAAAAGGTAGCACAATGCTAGATTTAGAAGAGTTCTAAAATGTTGTGACGGATTCTACAAAAGAAGGCAGAATATGTCATTGTTTTGACAATGACTGAGGATATTAAGTCAAGAGGTTCTTTGAGAACTTGGTGTAGTTCCGATAGTGTCAGAACTTTGAAGCTATATTGTGTATGACAATATTAGTGACATATTTCAGACTGCGGAATTAAGGTTCCACCAGAAGACCAAACATATTTAATGCCGACTCATTTGGAAAATGAGTGATGCGAAGACGCAAATGAATTGCAAAATACATACATTTCTGAGTGTGTCAGAACCGTTGACTAAAGCTCTCCCTAGGGCAAAGTATGACCAACACCAGAATGCCATGGGTGTTAGGTACCTTACAATGTAATCTAGATTATTGACTCTAGTGCAAGTGGGAGACTGTTGGAGATATGCCCAAGAGGCAATAATAAAAGTGGTTATTATATATCTTTATGTTTATGATAAAAGTTTATATACCATGCTATAATTGTATTAACGAAACATTGATACATGTGTGTTATGTAAACAACAATGAGTCCCTAGTAAGCCTCTTAACTAGCTTGTTGATTAATAGATGATTAGTTTCATAATCATGAACATTGGATGTTATTAATAAAAGGTTATATCATTATATGAATGATGTAATGGACACACCCAATTAAGCGTAGCATAAGATCACGTCATTAAGTTATTTGCTATAAGCTTTCGATACATAGTTACCTAATCCTTTTGACCATGAGATCATGTAAATCACTTATACCGGAAAGGTACTTTGATCATCAAACGCCACTGCGTAAATGAGTGGTTATAAAGGTGGGATTAAGTATCCGGAAAGTATGAGTTGAGGCATATGGATCAACAGTGGGATTTGTCCATCCCGATGACGGATAGATATACTCTGGCCCTCTCGGTGGAATGTCGTCTAAATAGCTTGCAAGCATATGAATGGTTCATAAGAGACCACATACCACGGTACGAGTAAAGAGTACTTGTCAGGAGACGAGGTTGAACAAGGTATAGAGATACCGATGATCAAACCTCGGACAAGTAAAATATCGTGTGACAAAGAATCGGTATCGTATGTGAATGGTTCATTCGATCACTAAGTCATCGTTGAATATGTGGGAGCCATTATGGATCTCCAGATCCCGCTATTGGTTATTGGTCGGAGAGAGGTCTCAACCATGTCTACATAGTTCACGAACCGTAGGTGACACACTTAAGGTTTGATGTCGTTTAAGTAGATATGGAATAAGGAATGGAGTTTGAAGTTTTGTTCGGTCTCGGATGGGATCCAGGACATCACGAGGAGTCCCGAATGGTCTGGAGAATAAGATTCATATATAGGAAGTCATATTCCAAGTTTGGAAATGATCCAGTGCATTTATGGCAGGTTCAAGAAGGTTCGAAAAGTCCGGAAGAAATCACCATGGAAAGTGGAGTCCCGGAGGGACTCCACCTTGCATGGCCTGCCAACCCTAAAGGGGGAGTCCAAGGTGGACTCCCCTAGGGTGGCCGGCCAACCCCCCAAGGAAGGGGTGAGTCCACCTTGAGTGGGATTCCCCCCTTGGGTAGGTTTTGTCCCTTTGGTAGGTTTTGGTTTCGGGTCTTATTCGAAGACTTGGATACCAACACTTGGGGATTTCCACCTATATAATGAGGAGGAGAGGGAGGGGGCAGCCCACTCTTGGCCGCACCACCTAGGTTGCCCATGGCCGGCGCCCTAGCCACCCCTCTCCCAAACCCTAGCCTCTCCTCCTCCACCACTTCTCCCGCATACGCTTAGGCGAAGCCCTGCCGGAGTTCTCCACCACCACCGCCACCACGCCGTCGTGTTGTCGGGATTCCGAGGAGGATCTACTACTTCCGCTGCCCGCTGGAACGGGGAGAAGAACGTCGTCTTCATCAACACCGAACGTGTGACCGAGTACGGAGGTGCTGCCCGATTGTGGCACCGTCAAGATCTTCTACGCGCTTTTGAAAGCGGCAAGTGATCGTGCAGCAACGAGAGCCTCCTCTTGTAGGCTTTGGAAATCTTCAAGGGTTAGTCTGTCATCCCTCGTTGCTCCCATCCTCTAGATTGCATCTTGGCTTGGATTGCGTTCTCGCGGTACGAAATTTTTTTTGTTTTCTATGCAACGAATCCCTACACATATATGTTGCAAATATGTGAGAATTCAATATGATAAAGGACAAAGTTCATGTATGCATTTTACACGCATCAGACATCCATGGTGGTAAGACCCTAATCTAAGCGTTTAGGCTTCATCGTTTATAGATCTGCGGTTCTGCGGTGTTTGATGTAGGGTTATTTCACGCATGCATCCTAGATATGGACCCTTCACGGTTATACCTAGGTTTGCTTTCTTTTCTAGCTACATTACTGGCTTCTAATCGCTAGATCGGTGTTCTTGGACCTTGTTTTTGTTGGAATTGGTGCCCAACAGGCAATAATAAAGGATATTTGTTATCATCAATTCATGTTCATGATATTATTTGTTCACCATACTTGTTTGTATTATTCAAAAACATAATACTTGTATGGAGAAACAAATGAAGTGTCCCTAGTATGCCTGTATACTAGTTCGTTAAGTGTTGGTTATTGGTTTCCTTAACCATGAATATGATGTCACTCATTAGTGATGTCATATTATTAATGAGAATAATATGATGTACTTGACCTAACCAAAGCGTAGCAATTGATCTGCTACATAGTTTCGATTGCGAAGCTTTTCTATTGTCATCTATACTATTCCTTTGACCATGAGATTATACAACTCCCGAGTATTGAAAGAATGCATAGCTTCGTAATTAGGTAATTATAAGACTATCTTGCATGTGTTCCATAAGATACTTGTTGGGTTGTATATTATCAAGAGTGGGATTTGTCCATCCAAGTAAAGGAAAATATTCTCTGGGCCCTCTTGGCAATATGCACTCTATCATTTGCAAACACGTGACTAGGTCACAAGAGGGTGTGGTATTAGGGCATCTTCAACGGGGCGACGCAAACGGACGCTCAACGATCGTTTGCGTTCGTGTGGTCCTAAAATGCGTCAGGAGCCAGGTCCAGTGGCCCGACGCATATTGATCGGACCGTCCGCACGCAAACGCGTCGCATATTTGACCGGGATGCGTCGCGGCGGCCGCTGCGCTGCGCGGACGCGTCAAGTGACCGCTCGCTTTTCCACCGGGCCCGCCTGGCAGCCAGCCATAGGGATGTATCGAGCGCATCGCTTCCGCGGCCGCTGCTTCGGTGGTCATCGCTTCCGCGTCTGCATCTGCGTCGCAACCTTCGCTATCAATGTCGCGACTGCCTCTTCTACACGCGCACTGGCGGGCGACGGCTGGGATTCTGCGCCGCCATCAATGGCATCGTGTCCCGCGCGCCCGGCCTTAAAAGTAGACCGACATTGTCCCTGCCATTGCCCAAACCACCGACATCTTCACTCCCACCCCTCACCGTCGCGTGCCGCCGCATAACCATGGGAAAGAAGAAGCACAACTCCGAGGCATCCGGTGACATAGGCATCCCCAATGGGCCTGCCAAAAATGGTACCCGGGGTTTACTCAAAGCCCAAGACTCGAAGAATAAGAAGACTTGGAAGCCCATTTAGTGTTAAGGAAAGATAGTTTGTATTAGGAAAGATAGAGATTTGTAATCTTACGGGTTGGGTACGAAACCCTCCCGAACTCTGTAACTTGTGCACTACGAAACCCTCGGCTCCGCCTCCTATATAAGGGGGAGTCGAGGGACGAAGAAAGGATCGAATCGACTGTCAACACAACCCTAGTTTTCATAATCGTCGAGTACTTTTCGGCTGAAACCATCGAGATCTACTTGCCCTCTACTTCTAGCAAAACCCTAGTCTACAATCTGTAGGCATTGACAAGTTAATCCTTTGTCAATTGGCGTCGTGGGAATTAGAGGTTGCAAGGAGCTGATCTCGATGGCACGTTCAAGATCGTCGACTTCGTCGGTGGCAAGCAATGCGATGGATCGAGGTAACAAGGGAAAAACTGATCTAGTCAATTTTATTCCTCACCCGCCCTCCCGTATGGATGCATGTGCCTATCTGGAGGAGCCCATCATCATGACGTTCGGAGAATTCCGATTTGGCGTCAACAAGGAAGGATCCTACCGTCTCGAAGTTCCGATCTCGTCGGAATTTTCAGCGGTCGATTCTAGCTTTTCGTCGAGTGACGGGGAGTTTTCGTCGCCACGCTTCGTCGACAGCAAGGCAAGCGGAAAGCTCGCCAAGATCTTCAGCGACACATCCTTCGAGTCGTCTGCGGACTCCTTTATAAGCAGCGATTCCGACAGCGTCGACAGCTTCAACTTCATCGACAAATCTGCTGCCATCGGAAAGGTCTTCACCACTCTATATGATGGTGTCACCAATCCTGACAAAAATCAATACGCAAAATATATCAGATTTATGCGATAGAAGGGCAGGCCGATCAGAACCAGAAACGTCAGAGGCTTTCGATGATTTGGGAAATCCATACATCGATCCCGCTGATCTCAGAAAAGGCCTAGGCACTAAATACGTCGGGTCCTCACCTCGAGAAAGAGTACAACTCCCGCAAGAAGCGTGGGATAGGGCTGCAAGAGCCATGGATGGTTCAGAACCTATGACCACCACTGCCACTGTACAAGAACTTCAAGCATATCAATATAGACTTGCTCGGGTAAGCAGAGTTGGAAAAACAGACAGATCCCTGAATAGGAGAAGAGAGGCAGCTTCCGCATCAGCAGCACGCGGAGCAGGAGTTAAGTCGACAATCGGAACTTCGGGAGACGCCACGAGAAGCTGGAGGAGAGCAATGTCTCGGTTGCAAAACATACCCGAAGCAGAGAGGAAACATAATCCAAAATCTCGACATGTCCTTCATGTCGATTGATGAAAGGGGAAATATCATCCCAAAAACGCCAGAAGCAGGTTACATGGCAACACAAGCTTACATCCTGGCGTCCAGACCACCTCCTGGGGACCCGAGAGAACCATTGTTCAATATGGCGATGGCGGAGTAGGAGTTATGGGAACAGCGTTTGCAACAACGCTCCCGAGAAAATCCAGGCAAAATAGTCCCACGACCCACCGCAGCAGTTCAAGACCCCCCAAGAACAAGTGGAGCAAGAGACAAAGCAGTCCAAGTAAGGGTAGACAGAGCGCGACAAGAAAGAAGGGAGCGTCAGACTCACCAGAAGTTGCCGACGAAGATATGTGTGGGCTCCCGTGTTTCACGAGAAGAGTTCGAAAGACTCGAGTCCCAAAAGGGTTCAAGCTACCCGAAAATTTCAAGAAATTCGACGGCCTGCAAGATCCCGAGGATTGGCTCGTGGATTATCTCGAGATGGTGAAGCGGTAGGAGGAACCAGAGCAACAGCTATGCAAAGTATCCAAGTTCACCTGAGCGGTGCCGCGAGATCTTGGATAAAGAAACTCCCCCCAAGTTCCATCGACAGCTGGGATAACTTTGAGGATATCTTCGTGAAAAATTTCCGATCCACCTGCAAGAAACCTGCGTCATTGGAAGAGTTGAGGGCGTGTCGACAAAAACATGACGAGTCGATGAGAAAATATATACAACGGTGGAACATTATAAAAAACTCGGCAGAAGATATATCTGACGAGAGAGCAATAGATGCGTTCGTGGCAGGAATTCGGCGAGGAGATTTCGTCGAGGACTTAGGGAGAACTAACCCTAAGACCATATCAGCACTCATGGAGATAGCCAATAAATGGGCAGATGGAGAAGACGCAATATACAACAAGCGACACAGGTCGCCAGAAGAGGATCGTGGTCGAAATTATCAAAATAGAAGGCGATTTTCTCGCCAGTTCTACAACAACGATGCTCCCGGCCATATATCGGCTGGTTTTCGAGGAAATCCTGGAGGAAACAGTCGAGATGACTATCAAAGGAGTAACGAGCATCAAGGCGACAATAGAGGCGATTCTCGCGGCAACAGACAAAATAGTGGACCAAGGTTTCAAAGACCTTATGTGTCCCCCGAAGAGATGATGAACGGTCCGTGTCAAATGCACTTTTATCTTGACAATAATGGAAAGAGGCAGTCAGGGCATCTCCAGAAAGACTGCCGAAATTTTCAGGCAATGTTGCGAGCCGCAGGAATCGCAAATGCCCAAGCCACAAATAGAAACCCCCAGGGGCCAAGGAGCGAGATCCACCTTCCACCTCCTCCCGCAATTACGGACGAAAATCGGCACCAGCTCAGAATAGCGGCAGCACCACACCCACCTCCATATGTTGATCCCAATTCTAACGGTGCGGTCTCGATGATTCAGAAAGCTAGGCCATCCAACAGGGCGCAGAAGGTAATTTCACGACAAGTGTTCATGGCAGAGAAGATGCCTCCGCCAACAGTCGAGTACTTAAATTGGTCGGGGCAAGACATCGGCTTCACAATCGCGGACCATCCGCAGCAAGTTCCTCGACCAGGACAATCAGCACTCATTCTACCCGCAGTAATCACTGGTTTTGACGTGTCGAGAGTTTTCATAGATGGCGGCAGCAGCTTAAATCTTATGTATGCAGATACATTGAGGAAGATGAACATATCCCTGGCAAACTTGAAACCAACTGACACACGTTCCACGGGATTACGCCAGAAAGCCAAGTTACCCATTGGGGAAGATCAACCTCGACGTTCAGTTTGGAACCCGAGAAAACTACAGGATAGAGAATTTGGAGTTCGAAGTTGTGGATTTTCCGTCGCAATATCACGCTCTGTTGGGACGACCAGCGTATGCCAGGTTCATGGCAGATCGCATTATACATATTTGTTGTGGAGATTGCCTGGGCCCAAGGGACCCATCACAATCAAAGGAAGCGTTATCTCGATAAATGCGACAAGGATTTTCATCGACTGTCAGAAACTTTCGGGATGCAAGCAGAGTATGCGGCGCCAAGGTTCACTGATTATGATGTGCTACCAGAGGTAGGGAGATCTTCTAAGGAGCCAACTTTCAATACAACCAAGGATTCAAAAGAGGTACAGATCCACCCGACAGATCCAAAGAAAACGACATCCATTGCCGCAAACATGGATGTCGCATAGGAAAGCGCGCTCGTCGAGTTCCTCCGTGAGCACTGGAAAATCTTCGCATGGTGTCCAGCCGACATGCCAGGAGTACCCAGGGAACTTGCCGAGCACCACCTAAATTTGGATCCTCTCGCAAGACCAGTTAAGCAACCTTTGCGGCGTTTTTCGGAACCTAGCCGCAAAGCCATGTTATCAGAAATAGATCGACTCAAAGATGCTGGTTTCATCAAAGAAATATCTACAGAAGCCACATGGGTAGCTAACCCAGTGATGGTGCCGAAAAAACACACAATAGTCCTTCGCATGTGCGTCGACTTCACGTGTCTCAATAAACATTGTCCCAAGGATCACTTTCCCTCCCAAGGATCGATCAAATCATCGACTCCACGGCAGGATGCGAACGCTTTCCTTTTGACGATATTCGTTATAACCAGATTAGATTAAAGGAAGAAGATGAAGCCAAGACAGCGTTCATCACACCTTACGGCGTGTTTTGCTACAAAACAATGCCCTTTGGTTTGAAAAACGCGGGAGCAACATATCAGCGGATGATGCAGAAGTGCCTAGCAACACAGATTGGAAAAAATGTGCAAGTCTACATTGACGATGTCGTAATAACATCAAAGAAAGGGTCGACTCTGATCGAAGATTTGAAGGAAACCTTCGACAACCTCGACAAGTTCTGCCTCAAGCTAAACCCGACAAAGTGCTCTTTTGGAGTTCCTGCAGGAGAACTTCTCGGGTTCTTGGTATCAGCAAGGGGGATTGAAGCCAACCCCGAAAAAATCCAGGCCATCGTTACTATGAGAAAACCAACAAAGTTAAAAGAAATACAACAGCTAACGGGGCGAGTCGCAGCTTTGAGCAGATTCGTCGCCAGGCTAGGAGAGAAGGCATTGCCGTTCTACGCATTGATCAAACAGGGCGAAAAATTTCAATGGAACGAGGAAGCAGATAGGGCCTTCGAGAACCTCAAGCGGGCAATTTCGACACCACCAATCCTGGTGGCGCCTAAAGAGAAAGAACCTCTCCTCTTATACATTGCAGCCACACCTCAGGTGGTCAGCACAGCCCTAGTAGTCGAAAGAGAAGAAGAAGGAAAGCTCCATGGAGTTCAGAGGCCAGTATATTTCATTAGCGAAGTACTGTCGCCTTCAAAACAGCGGTACCCGCAATATCAGAAACTGGCGTATGGAGTATTCACGACAGCAAGAAAATTGCGACACTACTTTTCGGCGCACCCGATAATAGTGGTCAATGAAGCTCCCTTGTCAAATATATTGAACAACCCAGAAGCTACGGTCGTGTCTCCCTTTGGGGAATAGAACTTTCCCCTCGGGACATCACGTATGAAAAAAGAAAGGCAATAAAATCGCAGGTTCTACCAGACTTCATTGCAGAGTGGATGGAGCTACAAAACATGGGGCCTCCAGATTTATCGAGAACCTGGATCATGAACTTCGACGGGTCCAAACGATTGGAAGGTGCCGGAGCAGGCGTGATATTGGTATCACCTGAAGGCGACAAGTTGAAATATGTTTTGCGGATGACGTTCCCAAACGCGTCCAACAATGAAGCAGAATATGAAGCTCTCATACACGGGATGAAGATGGCAAAAGCTTGTGGTGCAACCCGATTGAAAATCTTCGGCGACTCACAATTGGTGGCACAGCAAGTTATGAACCAATGTGATGCAGTCAACGAAAGTATGATAGCATACAAAGAGGTGTACAATGAGCTGGAGAAATTATTTGATGGATGCGAGGTAAACCACATCAGCAGGATGAGTAACGATGAAGCCGATGTTCTTGCAAACATCGGGTCACAGTGTCTCGCGATTCCTCCAGGCGTGTTTTGGGAAGAGATAAGCGAAAGATCAACAAAGCCAGCAAAAACAAAGAAGGAGAAAAAAGAGAAACCTCGAGTACCACCAACGACACGTAGAAGAAGAAGAGGAGCAGGAGCTAGTCATGATGGTGCAAACTCCATGGATGCAGGCTTACATATCATACATCCTAAGGAAAACGATACCCGACGATCCAGTTGAAGCAAGGCGAATAATTAGGAGATCAAAAGCTTTTACTGTGGTAAAAGGGGAGTTGTACAAACGAAGCATTTCGGGCGTGCTACAGAGATGCGTTACACCCGAAGAAGGAAGAATCATCCTGAAAGATGTGCACGAAGGGATATGCGGGCACCACGCGAGTAGCCGAGCTATCGCGGCTAAGGTTTTCAGAGCAGGATTTTATTGGTTAACAGCAATCGAGGACGCGAAGGAAATAGTGAGAACTTGCGACGCGTGCCAAAGATTTGCCGCCAAACCTCACTCTCCCGCAGCAGAACTTATGCCAATCCCACTATCTTGGCCCTTTGCTCAATGGGGTCTCGACATGGTGGGAAAATTACACAAAGCTTCGCCAGGAGGTTATGAGTATATGCTTGTCGCTGTCGACAAATTTACAAAGTGGATAGAAGCAAAGCCGATAAATTCACCGGACGGCGCGTCGGCGATTAAATTCGTGAAAAGCATCGTCTTTAGATTTGGAGTCCCTCATAGCATTGTCACAGACAACGGCAGTAATTTTACGTCCAAGGAGTTCAAAGCATACTGCGCAGAAGTGGGCATCAAACTAAGTTTTGCGTCTGTTGCACATCCACAGACCAACGGTCAAGTCGAGAAGGCCAATGGCATCATCTGCAATGGTATCAAGAAGCGCCTGCTAGGACCATTGGAAAAAGCTCGGCATACTTGGCCGGAGGAGTTGCCAAGTGTGTTGTGGAGTATTCGAACAACACCAAATACGGCGACGCAGGAAACGCCGTTCTTTCTGGTCCATGGAGCCGAAGCAGTCCTGCCGATAGAAATAGAACACGATTCTCCAAGAGTTACAGAATACGATGAAGAAACCTCGAGGAAAGCTTTGGAGGATGATGTCGATGCACTTGATGAAGCTCGAGACGAAGTCCTGTCACGAGTTGCTAAATATCAACAGGACCTGAAGAATTACCACAGTCGACGATTGCGGCCAAGATCTTTTCAAGTTGGTGATTTAGTTTTGCGACTCAACCAAAAAAGTCATGAAAAACTCGAGTCACCATGGCTTGGGCCCTACATCGTCACAGAAGTAATCGAAGGAGGAGCATACAGAATCAAGGACAAGAAGACGGGGAACGTTGAGCCAAATCCTTGGAACGTGGCGCAGCTCAGGCGTTTTTACGCTTAGATACCGAAATATAGTCTCCTCTGTAAACATACAATGTACTGAAACGACCGCGAGTTTTCAGACGCACTCTTTTCCTTTTTCGGGGCATCGAGTGGGGCCGGAGAAGGTTTTTAATGAGGCGGGCTCGTGGTGCTGCAATATAATAAAGATAGTGGAATTATATATCTTTTTCTCGACAGGCTCGGGGGCTTCCCCCTAAACGATACAATATATATATATATACAGTGTCGACAAACGCAAAAGAAGCATCTTGCCTTGGTAAAAATACCTCGCCAAAATAAAAAGAGATATCGACAAAATAGTGATCAACATAAAGCTCGGGGGCTCGCACCCGCAAAAAATAGTACACAGTATATATTATTTTGCCTTGGGACAACCTCGCATTATAACAAACAAAAATACTGCAATCAAAACGCCCGGGGGCTTGGCGATAAAAATAAAAATATAATGACTTTACAATATAGATCATATACACAAGATACAATCTTCGGAACAAGTTTATCTTCAAGGATTTCCCAATATATTGTCTATGGTTAAGCGCTCATTATTTACAGCACGAGTGCTATGCTCAGCGTAGCTGCCCTTCACGAAGAATTCGGCATCCATCCGAAGAAGTTCATCCATCATGTCTTCGGCAACAGGAGTAACAATATCATCATATTTGCCGAAGTTTCTTTTCCTCTTCGACATCTTCTCCAAGCACTTTGGAACAATCTGCCCCACGTCTAACTTCGGGTAGCAGATTTTTACCATGATCATCGCAAACCTTGCGCCAGCAGCTAGTTGGGCTCGTACAAAGCCATGGATGCGAGGAGCATCTCGAGCCTCCAAGAGCGAGGTTTGTAGAACAGGCATTTCCTTAAGTGGATTACCCAAGGTTTATCGAACTCGTGAGGAAGAGGTCAAAGATATCCCTTTCATGCAACCCTGCAACCACAAAGCAAGAAGTCTCTTGTGTCCCCAACACACCTAATAGGTGCACTAGTTCGGCGAAGAGATAGTGAAATACAGTGGTATGAATAAGTATGAGCAGTAGTACGGAGCTAAAAATAGCTTGCTGGCGTGTAGTTGATGGTGGTAGTGCAGCAGTAGTAACGCAGAAAACAAGAAACAAGCAGTGATAGCGTATTTAGGAACAAGGCCTAGGGATTACACTTTCACTAGTGGACACTCTCAACATTGATCACATAACAGAATAGATAAATGCATACTCTACACTTTTGTTGGATGATGAACACATTGCGTAGGATTACACGAACCCTCAATGCCGGAGTTAACAAGCTCCACAATAATGCTCATATTTTAGTAACCTTTAGTGTAAGATAGATCAAAAGACTAAACCAAGTACTAGCATAGCATGCACACTGTCACCTTCATGCATATGTAGGAGGAATAGATCACATCAATATTATCATAGCAATAGTTAACTTCGCAATCTACAAGAGATCATGATCATAGCATAAACCAAGTACTAACACGGTGCACACACTGTCACCTTTACACACGTGCAGGAGGAATAGAACTACTTTAATAACTTTGCTAGAGTAGCACATAGATAAATTGTGATACAAACACATTGCAATCATAAAGAGATATAAATAAGCACCTCACTATGCCATTCAACAGTGAATAAGTATTCTGTGAAATATAGCCTAAGAGACCCACACGGTGCACACACTGTCACCTTTACACACGTGGGACAAGGAGTCTCCGGAGATCACATAGTAAAACTCACTTGACTAGCATAATGACATCTAGATTACAAGCATCATCATATGAATCTCAATCATGTAAGGCAGCTCATGAGATTATTGTATTGAAGTACATAGGAGAGAGATGAACCACATAGCTACCCGTACACCCGAGCCTCGATGGAGAACTACTCCCTCCTCATGGGAGCAACAGCGGTGATGAAGATGGCGGGAGATGCAGCGGGTGTCGATGGAGAAGCCTTCCGGGGCACTTCCCCGTCCGGCAGCCGGAATGAGACTCCGTCCCCGATCTTGGCTTCGCGATGGCGGCGCCCGGAACTTTTCTCGTATCGTGGCTTCCTCCGTAAGGGTTTTCGCAGGGGCTTTATATAGGCGAAGAGGCGGCGCAGGGGGTGAAGGGGCGCCCACACCATAGGGTGGCGCGGTCACCTCGTCGCCACCCTATCATCCGGCCCACCAGTGGCTCTCCTCGGTGGCTCTCAAGTTTCGGATGCTTCCGGCAAAATAGGAACCCGGGCGTTGATTTCGTCCAATTCCGAGAATATTTCGTTACTAGGATTTCTGAAACCAAAAACAGCAGAAAACAGGCACTTCGGGATCTTGTTAATAGGTTAGTTCCAGAAAATGCGTAAATACGACATATAATGTGTATAAAACATGTAGGTATCATCAATAAAGTAGCATGGAACATAAGAAATTATCGATACGTCGGAGACGTATCGCATCCCCTAGTCTGCTCGTCCCGAGCAGGTAAAACGATAACAAAGATAATTTCTTAAGTGACATGCCATCATAACCTTGATCATATTGTAAACATATGTAATGAATGCAGCGATCAAAACAAAGGTAATGACATGAGTAAACAACTGAATCATAAAGCAAAGACTTTTCATGAATAGTACTTCAAGACAAGCATCAATAAGTCTTGCATAAGAGTTAACTCATAAAGCAATAAATCAAAGTAAAGGTATTGAAGCAACACAAAGGAAGATTAAGTTTCAGCGGTTGCTTTCAACTTATAACATGTATATCTCATGGATATTGTCAACATAAAGTAATATAACAAGTGCAATATGCAAGTATGTAGGAATCAATGCACAGTTCACACAAGTGTTTGCTTCTTAAGGTGGAGAGATAGGTAAACCGACTCAACAATAAAAGTAAAAGAATGGTCCTTCAAAGAGGAAAGCATCGATTGCTATATTTGTGCTAGAGCTTTTATTTTGAAAACATGAAACAATTTTGTCAACGGTAGTAATAAAGCATATGAGTTATGTAAATTATATCTTACAAGTTGCAAGCCTCATGCATAGTATACTAATAGTGCCCGCACCTCGTCCTACTTAGCTTGGACTACCGGATCTTTGCATGCCATGTTTCAACCAAGTGTCACAAAGGGGTACCTCCATGCCGCCTGTACAAAGGTCTAAGGAGAATGCTCGCATTTTGGATTTCTCGCTTTTGATTATTCTCAACTTAGACATCCATACCGGGACAACATGGACAACAGATAATGGACTCCTCTTAAATGCATAAGCATGTAGCAACAATTATTATTCTCATATGAGATTGAGGATATATGTCCAAAACTGAAACTTCAACCATGATTCATGGCTTTAGTTAGCGGCCCAATGTTCTTCTCTAACAATTTTGCATGCTCCAACCACTAAGGTGATAGATCCTTCAGACAAGACGGACATGCATAGCAACTCACATGATATTCAATAAAGAGTATGGCGTTCCCCATAAGCATGGTTATCGCACAACAAGCAACTTAATAAAAGATAAAGTGCATAAGTACATATTCAATACTACGATAGTTTTTAAGGCTATTTTGTCCCATGAGCTATATATTGCAAAGGTGAATGATGGAATTTTAAAGGTAGCACTCAAGCAATTTACTTTGGAATGGCGGAGAAATACCATGTAGTAGGTAGTATGGTGGACACAAATGGCATGAATATTGGCTCAAGTATTTTGGATGCATGAGAAGTATTCCCTCTCGATACAAGGTTTAGGCTAGCAAGGTTATTTGAAGCAAACTCAAGGATGAACCGGTGCAGCAAAACTCACATAAAAGACATATTGTAAACATTATAAGACTCTACACCGTCTTCCTTGTTGTTCAAAACTCAATACTAGAAATTATCTAGACCTTAGAGAGACCAATTATGCAAACCAAATTTTAGCAAGCTCTATGTATTTCTTCATTAATGGGTGCAAAGCATATGATGCAAGAGCTTAAACATGAGCACAACAATTGCCAAGTATCACATTATCCAAGACATTTTACCAATTACTACATGTAGCATTTTTCCAATTCCAACCATATAACAATTTAACGAAGAGGAAACTTCGCCATGAATATTATGAGCTAAGAACACATGTGTTCATACGAACCAGCGGAGCGTGTCTCTCTCCCACAAGGATGAACTTATTCAGAGAACTAAGATAACAAAACAAAAACAAAAATAAAAGCACACAGACGCTCCAAGTAAAGAACATAAGATGTGATGGAATAAAAATATAGTTTCACTAGAAGAAACCTGATAAGTTGTCGATGAAGAAGGGGATGCCTTGGGCATCCCCAAGCTTAGATGCTTGAGTCTTCTTAAAATATGCAGGGATGAACCACCGGGCATCCCCAAGCTTAGACCTTTCACTCTTCTCGATCACATTATATCACCCTCTTCTATTGACCCTTGAAAACTTCCTTCACACCAAACTTCAAGCAAACTCATTAGAGGGTTAGTGCATAATCAAAAATTCACATGTTCAGAGGTGACACAATCATTCTTAACACTTCTGGACATTGCACAAAACTTCTGAAAGTTAATGGAACAAAGAAACCCATTCAACAAAGCAAAAGCGGCAATGCGAAATAAAAGGCAGAATCTGTCAAAAACAGAACAGTCCGTAAAGACGAATTTAAAGCCGGCACCACTTGCTCAAATGGAAAACTCAAAACTAATGAAAGTTGCGTACATATCTGAGGATCACGCTCGTAAATTGGCAGATTTTTTCGAATTTTCTACAGAGGCCTGTGCCCAGATTCGTGACAGACAGCAATGCTGTTTCTGCGCAGCGATCCCAAATATAACATCAACTTTGACATAGAAACTTTACTTGGCACAAAAACATGATAAGGAGAGGTTGCTACAGTAGTAAACAACTTCCAAGACTCAACAAAACAAAAATTGCTGTAGTAAAATAAACACATGGGTTATCTCCCAAGAAGTTCTTTCTTTATAGCCATTAAGATGGGCTCAGCAGTTTTAATGATGCACTCGCAAGAAATAGTAGTTGAAGCAAAAGAGAGCATCAAGAGGCAAATTCAAAACACATTTAACTCTAACATGCTTCCTATGAAAAGGAATCTTGTAAATAAACAAGTTCATGAAGAGCAAAGTAACAAGCATAGAAAGATAAAACAAGTGTAGCTTCAAAAATTTCAGCACATAGAGAGGTGTTTTAGTAACATGAAAATTTCTACACCCATATTTTCCTCTCTCATAATAACTTTCAGTAGCAACATGAGCAAACTCAACAATATAACTATCACATAGAGCATTCTTATCATGAGTCTCATGCATAAAATTCTTACTCTCCACATAAGCATAATCAATTTTATTAGTTGTAGTGGGAGCAAATTCAACAAAGTAGCTATCATTATTATTCTCATCATCAAATATAGGAGGCAAAGTATCATCAAAGTAAATTTTATCCTCAATGCTTGGGGGACTAAAAATATCATGCTCATCAAAACCAGCTTCCCCAAGCTTAGAATTTTCCATAGCATTAGCAACAATGGTGTTCAAAGCATTCATAGTAATAACATTCCCATTAGCATGCATATAAAGTTCCATGGGTTTCTTAATTCTTTCTTCAAACACATCATGTCCTAATTCAAGATAAAGTTCATAAAGATCTCTCATATTTTTGTTGTTTTCCATTATTCCTAACTAGTGTAAACAAGAAACCAAATGTCGCAATTGCAGAGTCTAAAGGAAATAGCTTCGAGTACAACGGCGCCGGAGAATAGCTTAGTAGCCGAGATCCGAGTGTGGAGTACCTTCTTTTCCTCCCAACGGCGCTAAAATAGCTTGGCGCGTAGTTGACGAGGAGGAAAAGTGCTTAGTTGCCGGGCTTGCCAATGTGTGAGTGCCGTTACCTTCCCCCAAGAACGCGCAAAAAATAGCTTGATGTCTACGGTGCTTCTATTCTTGATGTTGTTGGGCCTCCAAGAGCGTAGGTTTGTAGAACACAGAAGTTTCCTTAAGTGGATTACCCAAGGTTTATCGAACTCAGGGAGGAAGAGGTCAAAGATATCCCTCTCATGCAACCCTGCAACCACAAAGCAAGAAGTCTCTGTGTCCCCAACACACCTAATAGGTGCACTAGTTCGACGAAGAGATAGTGAAATACATGTGGTATGAATAAGTATGAGCAGTAGTACGGCGCCAGAAAATAGCTTGCTGGCGTGTAGTTGATGGTGGTAGTATTGCAGCAGTAGTAACGCAAAGAAAACAAAGAACAAGCAATGATAGCGTATTTAGGAACAAGGCCTCGGGATTACACTTTCACTAGTGGACACTCTCAACATTGATCACATAACAGAATAGATAAATGCATACTCTACACTTTTGTTGGATGATGAACACATTGCGTAGGATTACACGAACCCTCAATGCCGGAGTTAACAAGCTCCACAATAATGCTCATATTTTAGTAACCTTTAGTGTAAGATAGATCAAAAGACTAAACCAAGTACTAGCATAGCATGCACACTGTCACCTTCATGCATATGTAGGAGGAATAGATCACATCAATATTATCATAGCAATAGTTAACTTCGCAATCTACAAGAGATCATGATCATAGCATAAACCAAGTACTAACACGGTGCACACACTGTCACCTTTACACACGTGCAGGAGGAATAGAACTACTTTAATAACTTTGCTAGAGTAGCACATAGATAAATTGTGATACAAACACATTGCAATCATAAAGAGATATAAATAAGCACCTCACTATGCCATTCAACAGTGAATAAGTATTCTGTGAAATATAGCCTAAGAGACCCACACGGTGCACACACTGTCACCTTTACACACGTGGGACAAGGAGTCTCCGGAGATCACATAGGTAAAACCCACTTGACTAGCATAATGACATCTAGATTACAAGCATCATCATATGAATCTCAATCATGTAAGGCAGCTCATGAGATTATTGTATTGCAGTACATAGGAGAGATGAACCACATAGCTACCGGTACAGCCCCGAGCCTCGATGGAGAACTACTCCCTCCTCATGGGAGCAGCAGCGGTGATGAAGATGGCGGTGGAGATGGCAGCGGTGTCGATGGAGAAGCCTTCCGGGGCACTTCCCCCCGGCAGGGCCGAACAGATTCCCGTCCCCCAGATCTTGGCTTCGCGATGGCGGCGGCTCTGGAACTTTTCTCGTATCGTGGCTTCCTCCGTAAGGGTTTTCGATGCAGGGGCTTTATGTAGGCGAAGGGCGGCGCAGGGGGGCACCTGGGGGCGCCACACCATAGGGTGGCGCGGCCCAGCCCTCGGCCGCGCCACCCTATCATCCGGGCCCACCAGGGCTCTCCGGGTGGCTCTCGTGTTCCGGATGCTTCCGGCAAAATAGGAACCCGGGCGTTGATTTCGTTCAACCGAGAATATTTCGTTACTAGGATTTCTCAAACCAAAAACAGCAGAAAACAGAACGGCACTTCGGCATCTTGTTAATAGGTTAGTTCCAAAATGCGTAAATACGATATAATGTGTATAAAACATGTAGGTATCATCAATAAAGTAGCATGGAACATAAGAAATTATCGATACGTCGGAGACGTATCAGCATCCCCAAGCTTAGTTGCTCGGAGCATCTCGAAATTTATCCATCAACGCAGGAAGGGTTTCTGGCATCTTATTGCGAGGAAACATGGTACCATAGACCAGAGACAAAGTCCTCGTACAGAAGTCAAGATACTCGCGAACCTGAAGCGCGCGATCTTGAAATCTGACGATTTGGCGAGTCCGCTCAGGCGTGCCCCAAAAAGTCGAGCCATGCTCACGTGCAAGCCGAAGAAGAACACTGGAGCGAGCTTCGACACGTTCATCTTCAGTAGCAGCATCTAAAAAAGCACCTATTGTCTCTTAAAACAAGTCAGTGAGTAATAAGGAGATAAGCAACAAAGAAAAAGAAGAAGCACGACAAAGATAATGAAACATACCTGCCATATCCAAGCTAGCATCTATCAGCAGCTGGAGCATAGAATTTTCTCGAGACGTAGCTGCAGCAGCTTCAGCAACAGCAGAGTCCTTCTCAGCGATGGCAGCTTGAGCTTGTTGGAGTGCAATTTTTTCCCTTTCAGAAGATTCTCGAGATTGTTCCATGAGCATAAGCGATTGCTTCTTCACGGACTGGAGTTGTCCTCGAAGTTCTTTCAATTCTTCTGTCAGATCCTTACTCGCAGAATCATCAACAAAATTAACAGGGACAGAGGACTTCTTCGGAAGGGACGAAGGAAAAACTTCGGAAGGACCAGGAATTGACGTATAGTTGTCAAAAATTAACTGAAAAAATAGAAAAACGTCGACATCAATCATTGAGACAAAGATAGACTTCCATTCATTCTCATAATATATACATGTCTATTACAAAAGAAGGACCTCTAGAAGACCTAATTATCGCCAGGAGCACTATGGCGACAGTACCAAAAGGAGGAGGTAAACTAAAAACAAAGCAAAAGAGCATTAAACTAGACCTCCGGCCTTGATGAGCTGGGAGTCGAAGATGGCTTGATCCCGAGATAGGCCAGGATTTTCTTCGTATTCAGCTTTGCCGCCTTGATCAATGATCGCCATTTTGTTTGCTCTATCTGCTCCGTGTTGCCCACTTTCGCCCAGTCAATAGTCTGTTGACTATCAGCAACTAAGGCAACAGTGCTTTCAACGGCAACCTTCATATTTTCATGGCGCATCTTCAGCCCAAGATCTTCGGGAGGATTAAAGCACTTGGCAAGAGCAAGGAAAGTTGCGGGTTCCTCTTTCTTCGGGAAGAAGTAGGGGAAAAGCCTCGACAACCCTGCCCTGGCTTCATCAATGCCCTCACGCGCTTCCGTCCCATGAAATTCAAGGAACGAAACGGCGTCAAGAAGAGGATCATTGTCGGGATCTTCAAGTTCAAATTCTTGAGAGGTCTTATCTGTCAAAATAAAAAAAATCCGATCAACAAATGAGTGCAGAAAAGAAAAATCCAAAGGATATGAAGTGGTTCAGATACTTACTGACAAAGCGACGATTTTGCGTCCTTATACGTTTAGTAATCGCTTCTTCACGAGCGATTTGTGCAGCTATGTGATCGCTTAACGAAGTCTCGGCATCATGCAGACGTTTCCGAAGATCTTCGACACCAGCAGCATCAGCCTTAGCTTTGTCAGCTTCTCGCCTAGCTTCAACGGCATCTGACTCGGCCTTCTTACGAGCCTCTTCACTTTGCTCTAATTTTTGAGCAAGTGTATTGGCACGCTCGTTGACCTCCGCCAGTTTTTCTGTCAAGAAAGTTAAAAACGTCGACAACAAGAGAGCAAGAAAGCAGAAGCAAAAAAGAAGTAACGAAGCATTACCTTCAGTTTTGCTGGCATAATCACGGTACCCAATGAATTGAGCACCAATGCGAAGAAGCTCTTTGATCATAGGCTATCAAGGAAGGACAAAGAAAGAAAATGTCGGTATGGGAAAAATGATGGCACGTAGAAGCAAATGGAGAAAATATAGACAGCGACAAGCAAATTAAGAACTTACATCATCCAAGAGAGGGTTAGAGGAGCTACTCAATTGAAGAGTAGGCTCCGGGATTGTTTCAACCCTTGCCCTTTTTGGTGAAGGGACAAGGGGGCTTGAAGGAGGAGTAGCAGCGCCGACATTTTGTTGAGGAGGCGAAGTTTCTTCTCCTTCAACTGGCGTCTCCGAGGCGACTAATGTATGTGACGTACTCGTTCGAGCAGCCACATCAGGAGTTGGTACTTCTTCTTCATCATCACTACGAGTAAATGTCGACAACATAAAAAGCAAGATAGACAAAAATCTTCAAGTGCAATTAAATAGAGAGAAGGTACTTACGAACTGATGAGGGTCTCGAGGTATGGATCATAAGCTGCCTTCTGGCGTGAAGGAACAGCTTCTTCGGGCTTGGAGGTGCCGGAATCTTCGGCATCATTCCTTTTCCTTTTGTTCTTTGGAGAAACAGCAGGAGGAGGAGATTGTGCCGACGCAGTGGCTTCAGAGGCGTCCTCCTTTTCATCAGATCCTGCAGACTTTCGAGAATCTGCGGGTTCAGTCACAAAGGAGGGGGCATCTTGGTTATCATCGGAAATAACCGTCCTTTCTTCGACTTCTCCACCTTCAGGAAGGGGAGGAAGCGAAACAAGATTTGGATGGTCCTGTATAAAAAGAAGGAAGGATGTCAAAAAGGAGTAACAACACAAATAGCAAGGCAATAACAAATTAAGCGACAATGTTTACCTTAGGAAGCGCATTGGTGGCGCTGTATGGTTTTACGCGATAAGTGGAAGGGATAGGATCTTTCTTCTTGAGAGATGAAATTTTTCGGATAAGCCTATCCAAATCCTTGACTTCCAGACTCGTCACAAGCGATCTGTGTCTTCATCGCCAGCATAATTCCAGAAAGGGTTTTTGCGAGCCTGAAGAGGCTGCACTCTAGTCCTAAGGAAATACGCCGTAATTTGGATGCCTGATAATTCTTTTCCACGAGTATTCTGCAACTCATGGATGCGAGTCATCAGGGCTTCCGTCGAAATTCTTTCTTCCTCGGTAGCTTCTGCGTCCCAAGAACGGCGGCGAAGGATTTTCTCGGCACCGTCGAAAGGAGGAATATTGTCTTCAGCGCATCCATGGTTTTCTTCCCGAATATACAACCACTTCTTGCGCCACCCTTGAACGGAGTCAGGGAGTTTGACGTCGAAGTAGTTGACAGAGGAGCGAACAGAAATAACAACGCCGCCTATATTATAGGCGACATTGGCAGAGCCATTACGGCGACAGAAGAAAATGCGCTTCCATAATGCCCAGTTAGGCTGGACACCAAGGAAGGCTTCGCAGAGGGTGATGAAGATGGAAATATGAAGGATAGAGTTGGGCGTGAGGTGGTGAAGTTGGAGACCATAAACAAAAAGCAACCCCGAAGAAAAGGGTGAATGGGGGCGGAAAGACCGCGGATGAGGTGATCAACAAAACTTACCCGATACCCCATTGGAGGGGTTGGGTAGCTTTCTTCACTAGGGAAGCACACCGCTTTGGGTTTCTTGCTAATCCCCAGCTTCTTCAAGAGATTGATGTCCTGGTTCGTGATCTTGGACCTTTCCCACTCCGCGGCTCCTAGATCCGCGGCAGCCATCGATGAATCTGGCGTGCTGTGCCTGGTCAAGCGACGCGGTGGCATCAACAATGGCGGAGGAATGCAGCTGCGAAGAGATGAGCTCTGAGAGTTGTGGGGCGCAGGAGGAAGTTTTGCAGGTAGAAGCAGGGAACGGCGCGAATAAGTGGTAGAAGAAGGAGACCTTATATAGAGGTGCTGTGAAACAATGGACCGTTGGATGGAAAAAGTATGTGGGAGATGATAACCACGTGGAGACGAGGGTAAAAAAGTATTTTAACATTGACGAGGTTATGGAACGTGTGCCAGAAAAAGGGGAGAACATGTGTCCCCCACTTGCACGACGTGTCCATCAGATGAGGAATTTGGACCCACAAGGCAGTGAGAGAAGCGGTAATGGCATGTTTCCAAAACAGAAATCGTGGCTATCATCAGCAACGACGTCATCAAGGTGAAAGAAAAGCTCGACTATGAAGCTTCAAAAGTTTATCGACAACGCAAGATTATTTCGAGAGCCTTTGATCAAATACAAGTTTTTGCCCAAATGCTCGGGGGCTACTTTGGAAAAATAGAAAATTTTGAGTATGACAAGATAGAAATGGCGAGAGCCTATGATCAAATACAAGTATTTGTTCATAGCCTCGGGGGCTACTCCCATCGGGAGCGCTGGTCGCGCACCCGATAAATATAAAATTGTCGAGAAGGATTATAAATATAGCGGCAATGGATACTAATCTGTGGAGCCTACACCCAAGTACAAGTCCTTGGCTGTAGCCTCGGGGGCTACTCCCATCGGGAACGCTGTTCGCGTGCCCGATGAATTTTTAAAAGAGAGAAGTTCGAGTGAGTATATTTCGAGTTACACAGATAACTCTACATATACTCCCATCGGAAGACAAAATAAGTCATCTTAATATGACTCGATAAAATGTGCTATTCCAACAACCGAGCGAAAAGCACTCGACAAAATATTCTCGTAGCGCTAAAAGTCGCGAATAAATCTCTCGAATGCCGCAAAACTTTGCGAAGGTAAGACCCCGCATCCATTCTGAGCGGCGTGGCACCGTCTTTGACGCGGATTGTTACTATTTCCGTATCCAGATACGAAGAAAAATCCTAACTGACGCGTTAGGTACCCGATAAAATATGACTGGGACTCGACAGAATGGTAAGACCTTAAGCGGCACCTGTCGAAGTTTACACCAGTATCCCGAGATCATGTCCAGGGACGTGATCTTGAAGTAGGTTTTTGCGGATTGCCACTAGAGTAGTTAACTAGTACCTGATCCGTCAGATGAACTAGCCCCAACTACCGTTATCCCTGTACAAAATAGTGTTTGCATATTGAAAGATTATGTAATGAGTAAAATTGGAGATTTTCCCTGATTCTTCGATTCAAGAAAAATCTCGGGGGCTACTGACATAGGCATCCCCAATGGGCCTGCCAAAGATGGTACCCGGGGTTTACTCAAAGCCCAAGACTCGAAGAATAAGAAGACTTGGAAGCCCATTTAGTGTTAAGGAAAGATAGTTTGTATTAGGAAAGATAGAGATTTGTAATCTTACGGGTTGGGTACGAAACCCTCCCGAACTCTGTAACTTGTGCACTACGAAACCCTCGGCTCCGCCTCCTATATAAGGGGGAGTCGAGGGACGAAGAAATGATCGAATCTACTGTCAACACAACCCTAGTTTTCATAATCGTCGAGTACTTTTCGGCTGAAACCTTCGAGATCTACTTGCCCTCTACTTCTAGCAAAACCCTAGTCTACAATCTGTAGGCATTGACAAGTTAATCCTTTGTCATCCGGCAGTTGCACCAACAAGGCGTAGTGGACGAACAGGATGTCGCTGCCCATCGAGGTGGCATGGCTCATGCACAAGAACTGGATGTCGGCGACGGCATGGACGTGCACCGCTGTGTACAGGCGGCACCACCTCCGGTGTTTCCCACCCGTGTCTCTACGCGAGCCACAGAGCGCCGCGAGATCCGGCGCAAGCGCGGTACTGGCTGATGACCTCCACGCTGATATCGCCTTCGCCATTGACTCCAATAGCTGGCACAACTGGAGAAAGACCGAGGATGATCCGAGGAGGCAGATGGGCTTTCTCGGCGACCGGGACTTCCTGCTTGATTGTGCCACCGCCACCTCATCGTAGAACACGGCAGCCGCCGGCGCCTCCATAGGACGACGACGAGGACGAGGACTGCGACGCGCTGGCCTACCATAACGAGGAGGCTGATGTCTACGGGTGCTTCTATTCTTGTAGACAGTGTTGGGCCTCCAAGAGCAGAGGTTTGTAGAACAGCAGCAAGTTTCCTTAAGTGGATTACCCAAGGTTTATCGAACTCAGGGAGGAAGAGGTCAAAGATATCCCTCTCATGCAACCCCGCAACCACAAAGCAAGAAGTCTCTTGTGTCCCCAACACACCTAATAGGTGTACTAGTTCAGCGAAGAGATAGTGAAATACAGTGGTATGAATAAGTATGATAAAGAGTACGGCGCTTAGAAAATAGCTTCGTGGCGTGCAGTTGATGGTAGTAATATTGCAGAAAGTAAACATGCAGTAGTAACGCAGCGTAGTAACGCAAGAAACAAGAAACAAGCAAAGATAGCAGTATTTATGAACAAGGCCTAGGGATTAGACTTTCACTAGTGGACACTCTCAACATTGATCACATAACAAATAGATAAATGCATACTCTACACTCTCTTGTTGGATGATGAACACATTTGCGTAGGATTACACGAACCTCAATGCCGGAGTTAACAAGCTCCACAATTCAATGTTCATATTTAAATAACCTTAGAGTGCATGAAAGATCGAAACGACTAAACCAAGTACTAACATAGCATGCACACTGTCACCTTCATGCTTATGTAGGAGGAATAATACACATCAATTCTATCATAGCAATAGTTAACTTCGCAATCTACAAGAGATCATGATCATAGCATAAACCAAGTACTAACACGAGTGCACACACTGTCACCATTACACCGTGTAGGAGGAATAAAACTACTTTAATAACATCACTAGAGTAGCACATAGATAAATTGTGATACAAAACACATTGCAATCATAAAGAGATATAAATAAGCACTTCACTATGCCATTCATAACAGTGAATAAGTATTCTGTGAAATATAGCCTAAGAGACCCACACGGTGCACACCTCACCTTTACACACGTGGGACAAGGAGTCTCCGGAGATCACATAAGTAAAACTCACTTGACTAGCATAATGACATCTAGATTACAAGCATCATCATATGAATCTCAATCATGTAAGGCATCTCATGAGATTATTGTATTGAAGTACATGGAGAGAGATGAACCACATAGCTACCGTACAACCCCGAGCCTCGATGGAGAACTACCTCCTCATGGGAGCAAGAATGGCGGTGAAGATGGCGGAGATGGCATGTGGTCGATGGAGAAGCCTGGGGCATCTTCCCCCGTCCTCACAGGGTGCCGGAATGAGACTCCCGTCCCCCCGATCTTGGCTTCGCGATGGCGGCGGCTCCGGAAGGTTTCGTGGTTTGGTCCTCCGTACAGGGTTTTCGCGACTTGAGGCTTTAAATAGGCGAAAGGGCAGCCCTGAGGCGGGGCCACCACACCATAGGGCGGCGCGCCCCTCCTCCGGCCGCGCCAGTGGGTGTGGTGGGCCCCGTGCCCCCTCTCGCGCTCTCGTGTTCGATGGTTCCAGAAAAATAGGAACTCCGGGCGTTGATTTCGTCCGATTCCGAGAATATTTCGTTACTAGGATTTAAACCAAAAACAGCAGAAACAGAACCGGCACTTCGCATCTTGTTAATAGGTTAGTTCCTAAAATGCACGAATATGACATAAAGTGTGCATAAAACATGTAGGTATCATCAATAAAGTAGCATGGAACATAAGAAATTATCGATACGTTGGAGACGTATCAGCATCCCCAAGCTTAGTTCTCGCTCGTCCCGAGCAGGTAAAACGATAACAAAGATAATTTCGAAGTGACATGCCATCATAATCTTGATCATACTATTTGTAAACATATGTAATGAATGCAGCGATCAAAACAATGGTAATGACATGAGTAAACAAGTGGATCATAAAGCAAAGACTTTTCATGAATAGTACTTCAAGACAAGCATCAATAAGTCTTGCATAAGAGTTAACTCATAAAGTAATAAATCAAAGTAAAGGTGTTGAAACAACACAAAGGAAGATTAAGTTTCAGCAGTTGCTTTCAACTTGTAACATGTATATCTCATGGATATTGTCAACATAGAGTAATATAACAAATGCAATAAGCAAGTATGTAGGAATCAATGCACAGTTCACACAAGTGTTTGCTTCTTGGGATGGAGAGAAATAGGTGAACTGACTCAACATAAAGGTAAAAGAATGGTCCTTCAAAGAGGAAAGCATCGATTGCTATATTTGTGCTAGAGCTTTTATTTTGAAAACATAAAGAGAACATAAAAGTAAAATTTTGAGAGGTGTTTGTTGTTGTCAACGAATGGTAGCGGGTACTCTAACTACCTTATCAACCAGACTTTCAAGGCTTCCATGAAGGACGTTATCTCTACCAGCAAGGTAGATCATCCCTCTTCTCTTTTGTTTACACATGTACTTTAGTTTAGTTTTTCTTTATTTATGGATGACACTCCTCCCAACCTTTTGCTTACACAAGCCATGGCTAACGGAATCCTCGGGTGCCTTCCAACATTCACATACCATGGAGGAGTGTCTATTTGCAAATTTAAGTTGCTTACTGATAGATCGAGCAAACATGTGAAGAGAATTATTAATGCAAGTTAATTAATTGAGGCTGGGAACCTATTGCCAGCTCTTTTTGCAAAATTATTGGATAAGCGGATGAAGCCACTAGTCCATTGTGAAAGTCTGTCAAAAGTAAATGACAAGATCGAAAGATAAAACACCACATACTTCCTCATGAGCTATAAAACATTGACATAAATAAGAGGTAATAACTTTTGAATTGTTTAAAGGTAGCACTCAAGCAATTTACTTTGGAATGGCGGAGAAATACCATGTAGTAGGTAGGTATGGTGGACACAAATGGCATAGTGGTTGGCTCAAGGATTTTGGATGCATGAGAAGTATTCCCTCTCGATACAAGGTTTAGGCTAGCAAGGTTATTTGAAGCAAACTCAAGGATGAACCGGTGCAAAAAACTCACATAAAAGACATATTGTAAACATTATAAGACTCTACACCGTCTTCCTTGTTGTTCAAAACTCAATACTAGATATTATCTAGACCTTAGAGAGACCAAATATGCAAACCAAATTTTAGCAAGCTCTATGTATTTCTTCTTCATTAATAGGTGCAAAGTATATATGATGCAAGAGCTTAAACATGAGCACAACAATTGCCAAGTATCACATTATCCAAGACATTCTACCAATTACTACATGTAGCATTTTCTGTTTCCAACCATATAACAATTAACGAAGCAGTTTCAACCTTCGCCATGAACATTAAAAGCTAAGAACACATGTGTTCATACGAACCAGCGGAGGGTGTCTCTCCCACACAAGGATGAACTTATTCAGAGAACTAAGATAACAAAACAAAAATAAAAGCACACACATGACGCTCCAAGCAAAGTACATAAGATGTGACCGAATAAAAATATAGTTTCAAGAGAAGGAACCTGATACTTTGTCGATGAAGAAGGGGATGCCTTGGGCATCCCCAAGCTTAGATGCTTGAGTCTTCTTGAAATATGCAGGGATGGACCACGGGGCATCCCTGCTTAGAGCTTTCACCCTCTTGATCATAGTATATCATACTCCTCTTTTGACTCTTGAAAACTTCCTTCACACCAAACTTCAAGCAAACTCATTAGAGGGTTAGTGCATAATCAAAAATTCACATGTTCAGAGGTGACACAATCATTCTTAACACTTCTGGACATTGCACAAAACTTCTGAAAGTTAATGGAACAAAGAAACCCATTCAACAAAGCAAAAGCGGCAATGCGAAATAAAAGGCAGAATCTGTCAAAACAACAGTCCGGTAGACGAATTTTAAAATGGCACCAGACTTGCTCAAACGGAAAAACTCAAAACTAATGAAAGTTGCGTACATATCTGAGGATCACGCTAAATTGGCAGATTTTTTCGAATTTTCTACAGAGACTTGTGCCCAGATTCGTGACAGACAGCAATGCTGTTTCTGCGCAGCGATCCCAAATATAACATCAACTTTAACATAGAAACTTTACTTGGCACAAAAACATGATAAGGAGAGGTTGCTACAGTAGTAAACAACTTCCAAGACACAAATATAAAACAAAGTACTGTAGTAAAAAACACATGGGTTATCTCCCAAGAAGTTCTTTCTTTATAGCCATTAAGATGGGCTCAGCAGTTTCAACGATGCACTCGCAAGAAATAGAAGTTGAAGCAAAAGAGAGCATCAAGAGGCAAATTCAAAACACATTTAAGTCTAACATGCTTCCTATGCATAGGAATCTTGTAAATAAACAAGTTCATGAAGAGCAAAGTAACAAGCATAGGAAGATAAAACAAGTGTAGTTTCAAAAATTTCAGCACATAGAGAGGTGTTTTAGTAACATGAAAATTTTTACAACCATATTTTCCTGTCTCATAATAACTTTCAGAAGTAGCATCATGAGCAAACTCAACAATATAACTATCACATAAAGCATTCTTATCATGAGTCTCATGCATAAAATAATTACTACTCCCAACATAAGCATAGTCATTTTTATTAATTGTAGTGGGAGCAAATTCAACAAAGTAGCTATCATTATTATTCTCATCATCAAATATAGGAGGCAAAGTATCATCAAAGTAAATTTTCTCCTCAATGCTTGGGGTACTAAAAATATCATGCTCATCAAAACCAGCTTCCCCAAGCTTAGAATTTTCCATATCATTAGCAACAATAGTGTTCAAAGCATTCATATTAATATGTTCCATGGGTTTTTTAATTTTCGCATCAAACCATCCATGTCTTAAATCAGGAAATAGAATAAGAAGCTCATTGTTGTCCATTATGCCTAACTAGTGTAAACAAGAAACCAAATGTCGCAATTGCAGAGTCTAAAGGAAATAGCTTCGAGCACACACACAATGGCGCCAGAAAAGTACTGTTACCTGGAACCGGAGTATGAGTGCCTTTACCTTTCCTCCCAAGAACGGCGCCGTAAAAGTGCTTGATGTCTACGGGTGCTTCTATTCTTTGACAGTGTTGGACCTCCAAGAGCAGAGGTTTGTAGAACAAAGAAGTTTCCCTTAAGGATTACCCAAGGTTTATCGAACTCAGGAGGAAGAGGTCAAAGATATCCCTCTCATGCAACCCCGCAACCACAAAGCAAGAAGTCTCTTGTGTCCCCAACACACCTAATAGGTGTACTAGTTTGGCGAAGAGATAGTGAAATACAGGGGTATGAATAAGTATGAGCAAGAGGAATACGCGTTAAAATAGTCGGCCGGTGCGCTTGATGGTAGTAATATTGCAGAAAGTAAACATGCAAGAGTAACGCAGTAGTAACGCAAGAAACAAGAAACAAGCAAAGCTGATAGCAGTATTTAGGAACAAGGCCTAGGGATTAGACTTTCACTAGTGGACACTCTCAACATTGATCACATAACAGAATAGATAAATGCATACTCTACACTCTCTTGTTGGATGATGAACACATTGCGTAGGATTACACGAACCCTCAATGCCGGAGTTAACAAGCTCCACAATTCAATGTTCATATTTAAATAACCTTAGAGTGCATGAAAGATCGAAACGACTAAACCAAGTACTAACATAGCATGCACACTGTCACCTTCACGCTTATGTAGGAGGAATAATACACATCAATTCTATCATAGCAATAGTTAACTTCGCAATCTACAAGAGATCATGATCATAGCATAAACCAAGTACTAACACGAGTGCACACACTGTCACCATTACACCGTGTAGGAGGAATAAAACTACTTTAATAACATCACTAGAGTAGCATATAGATAAATTGTGATACAAAACACATTGCAATCATAAAGATATAAATAAGCACTTCACTACGCCATTCATAACAGTGAATAAGTATTCTGTGAAATATAGCCTAAGAGACCCACACGGTGCACACACTGTCACCTTTACACACGTGGGACAAGGAGTCTCCCGAGATCACATAAGTAAAACTCACTTGACTAGCATAATGACATCTAGATTACAAGCATCATCATATGAATCTCAATCATGTAAGGCAGCTCATGAGATTATTATATTGAAGTACATAGGAGAGAGATGAACCACATAGCTACCGGTACAGCCCCGAGCCTCGATGGAGAACTACTCCCTCCTCATGGGAGCAACAGCGGTGATGAAGATGGCGGTGGAGATGGCAGCGGTGTCGATGGAGAAGCCTTCCGGGCACCCCCGTCCGGCAGGGTGCCGGAACAGAGATCCTGTCTCCCCATCTTGGCTTCGCGATGGCGGCGTCTCGGGGAAGGTTTCGTGGGTTTCGTCCTCCGTAATAGGGTTTTCGCGACTGAGGCTTTAAATAGGCGAAAGGGCAGCCTCGGAGGGGGCCTGGGGCCACCACACCATAGGCGGCGCGGCCCCTCCGGCCGCGCAGGTGTGGTGTGGGCCCCGGGCTCCCTCCGGCTCCTGGTGCCTGATGGTTCCGGGAAAAAGAACCCGGGCGTTGATTTCTGTCCGATTCCGAGAATATTTCGTTACTAGGATTTCTGAAACCAAAAACAGCAGAAAACAGGAACTGGCACTTCGCATCTTGTTAATAGGTTAGTTCCAAAAATGCACGAATATGATATAAAGTGTGCATAAAACATGTAGGTATCATCAATAAAGTAGCATGGAACATAAGAAATTATCGATACGTTGGAGACGTATCGTAGGCCATGAACAACATGGCTTCTGCCGTCCGCATTTTCCACGAATGGCGGCGCCATGACGAGGGCCGGAAGTTCAACTCCCAGCGACGATGACCGACGACGAGATCGACAGGCTCGGCGTCCTCGTCTCCGAGGTGGACCGACCGGTGCAGCCGCCGCTGCCCCGGTACGCCACCGACATCATGCCTTCGGGCCTCACGGAGGAAGAGGCCCTACGACGGCGCTCCAGGACTCGGCCCCGCAACCATCGCCTCCGACTCAACTTCCACCTCCGGCTGCAACCCGTGGGTGGCTCCACCTCCACCAACCACCGGCGTGGCTGCTCCACCTCCACCACCACCACCGCGTGGGCTTCTCCACCTCCACCCCAACCACCGCGGTGGATGCTCGACCTCCACCGGCGGCACCGACGTATGTTCCGCCGGTTGCCAACTGTCGTTTGCACCAGATTTTGTCGTAATCGACGATGACGACGACGAGTAGGCGCAGGCGTTAGTTTTTACATTTTTATTTTACTTTCTTTACTATGTAAATTATGTTTTTATGTTCAAAAAATGCAAAAACGAAAAAATGTGTCGTGCCGCTAGCACCCCGACTCAAACGGGCGCACGGTCGATTTCGACCATTTGGGCCGATGCAAACGGACGCGCTCAGACATTTTGGGCGTCTGAAATGCGTCGCCCTGTTGGAGATGCCCTTACAAAGAAAAAAGTACTTCTCAGTAACGAGATAAGAACAAGGTATGTACATTCCAATGATCAAATCTCACGTAACTAAGATATCGCAGGACATGAGAATTATATAAGTATGACATAAGTAGTTCACTCGAGGAGATCATCGCTGAATATATGGGGGTTATTATGAATCTCCAGATCCTTGTGTTAACCATTGGCTATGAATATAGTCATGTCCACATATTCGTGAACCCGTAGGGTCACACATTTAAGATACGATGTCGCTAGCGTAAGAGAGATATTTAGTGAGATGTTTTCAGAGTCCCGAATGGTTTTGGAAATATCACGGATGGTTCCGGAATGACGGCAAACCTATAGGAACATATATGGAAAATATCAGAATGGTTCCGGAAAGTTCAGGAAATTTTGGATGTACCAAAAACGTCCCTCCACTCGGATTGGAGGTAGAGGAGGAGTCTCCTCTTCCATTTCCAATTCAGTGGGGACTTCCATATTGGGTCCAATTTAAGTATGGAAAGGTTTGACCGTGAGACCAGTTAGGATTCGGAGATCCTATGGCTGCCTCACAGATCACGAGCTTTTGTATACGGGAACCCCGGGGCAGCCAAGAACACACAAGTCCACGCAACCCGGAGCTCCCCACCGCTTGCACCACCCGTGCCACCGGAGCCACCGTGCTGCCGCCGCGCCACCTCGCCGTCGGCCTCAACCGTTGCCGTCGTTGTGTCTCGCCGCACGGTGTGCTTCCCGCAGCCATGCACGCCATTCTCGCGCGTCCCCTAGATCGGCGTGCTTCCGCTCCGGCTCCCGATGGCGAAGCGATCGTCGCCTATCCGACTCGAGAGAGGCTAGCGGGGACGTCATCTCGCGGATGGGGCAAGGTCGTCGTCTCGGCATCGGCGCCTCCACCCAAAGAAGGAGCTGGCGGTGAAGAAGGAGGAGGCGCATCCACCGCCTCGCGAGCGCCTATACCTTGAGCAGCGAAGACGCCGATCCTCCAGACGTTGATCCTCCTACCGGTGCTCTCCTACCACCGGAAAAGAAACACTGGGAACTAGAGCTGGAGTTGCACGCAGCCGAACCGCAGCCCCGGCGAACCCAAGGCGCCGAGGCATCATCGGCTTCGCACCGGTCTTTCAAGACGTGCCGAGTGAGCGATCACGTGCAGTAGTGGTGGTCGACGATCGACATCAACAATGTCGTCGACCTTGATGGGCCTTCCTTTCATCGCACCGCCACCGGCGGTGATGGAGGAGGACGACTCCGAGGACTTCGAGTTCGGCTTAGACAACGGTGACGTTGGCGACAGTGCCAACATCGTCCTCAAATTCAGGGCCTTCAACCACCCCCATTAGATTCTTTTCCGTCTACAAAATCCGATGTCTTTTGTACAATTTAACGTAATTTTAAAATTATCAAAGGTTTGTTTTTCGTGATTATTGGTGTGTGCAACCTCTTCCCAAATTGAATAGCAGGTGACGGCTCTTTAATAAAATGCTGCCAACGCATTCGCCGGCGTCTATTTGGGAGGGCAAGTGAAGATGCTCTAATTAGAGCATCCCAGCCGTTGGAGGCTCCCGGGGCATAATCCGGATGAAAATTGATCCAGATTGGACGTATTTTTTGCATGTGGAGCAACGATTTTCCAGCCGTTTTCCCCACACGGCCGCCCAGTTTTTGGCTAATCTCACCGACATCGGCTAGAGTTACCGAGTTTGCTCCATCCGAGTCCTCCCAAGACCCTGTGAATTAGGCCAGGAGTCTCGACGGATTAGCCAACCGACGTAAAAAGCAAAAGCTGGTTTCGCCATTTTCATTCGGATAAAAAAAAAGGTCGTGGGGGCGTTCCTGAGTAGATGGCCGGAGATGCTCTTAGGCATTGCAGAACCTTGGCCTCTCATGTGTCGCCGGCTATCGGGTCTCCACAACATTTACCTGTATCCAACGGCGACAGGATAAGACCACGACTGGTCACCTGGAGTAGTAGTGATCAGCAGTAGCAAGCGCGTGGAACACGTTTTCTCCGCTTGTGCACGGCTTCGGGTCAAGATCACGTCCACGTCCAAAGCTAGTGGAATTAGTGCACGGAGCATCCGTTGCAATAAGATCACAACGATCTAGTCGTTTGCTTATACAGGAGCAAATTCAATCGAATTGGAGGTGGATACGCGAGCCATCTTTTGGGGTATATACATACATTCAGTAAAAGTTCAGAGAGGTTCATGCTTCGGTAATCATCGGTCACCGTCAATTGCGTACGACCGTGAGAGAGTCTTGGTAAGTAACATGACATTAGTTCCTCGGGGGTATGAAGTGACAGGCGGAAGTCCACGCCTCGGTGAAAGTGGTATGCTTAAAAGTTTATAAGAACATGTAGCACTTCCATTTACCCATTTTTGATTCCTCAGCAGACCGATGGACACACTTTCAGCCTTTCTCCCGTCGACTTCCGGCCTCCTTTCAGTTAATCCCCTGCACGTTTTAAAGCAGCACCAGCAGCAGCGGAATTCCATTTCTTGATTTCCAAGTGCAAGCTACTATGCCTCAGTAGCTCACTAGTACGCGGCCTCTTAACTCCTTTTTCCAGGTTGCATTTCCATCTACTACATTATTCCATCTCTCTGCTTTCCCAGTGATCGCCTGTTAGTGTTCAGTCAGAACTAATCTAACACTCAGGCCAGGCTATGTTCGAACGATTTATGCTTAAATGGTCTATTGACAAGCGGAGAGCCTAAGAGCATCTCAAAGAGGTTATATCATGTGTAAAGCGTTAATCAAGGCTGCGGTAAACCGTTGCGCGCGCGATCGATTTCTCCCCGGGTGCGCCATTTTGTAGCGTTGGCGCAGGTAAAACAGCACTTCCGCCGGACGCGCCATTTTGCGCGCGCGGGCGCGGCGCAAACAACAAGCACACACAAGTATGCATTCAACAAGATCAAACAATATATAAAAATTCACAAATATATTGTACCATCCAAATACAATACATTGTTCACAACAATACTTCACACCAAATACAACACGTCCAACATACAACAATACAACATGGTTTTCAGACAATACAACACATAGTTTTCAAACAAATACAACAAATATGCAACTATTGTTGTCCATTCCAATTCCACCATTCTTCCATGAGATCTTTTTGAAGCTCATCATGTGTGTCGTTGCACCGAATGGCATGGTATGAGGCAATGAATCGGGCAATCCTATGTGCGGACCTCGTCACTTGCACGGGAACCCCCATCAAGTCGTAGTGGGTATGATCCACATCTTTTCCGCGATCATCCTCTATAATCATGTTGTGCATGATTACACACGCGGTCATGATATACCAAAGGCATTCTTGATCCCAAAATCTAGCCGGTCCTCTAACAATGGCAAATTGGGCTTGCAAAATCCCAAATGCTCTCTCTACATCTTTCCTAGCCGCCGCTTGTGCATTGTGGAATTGAGTTTGCTTTTTACCTCTTGGTTGAATAATTGGCTTCACAAATGTTTGCCACCTTGGATATATGCCGTCGGCGAGGAAGTAGCCATAGTTGTACTTGTGGCCATTTGCTTCAAACTCCACCAATGGACCTTCCCGCATTGCAAGTCTTGTCATTAGTGGTGACCGTTGAAGAACATTGATGTCATTGCAAGATCCGGGCATTCCAAAGAAAGCATGCCATATCCAAGTCTCTTGGTCGGCCACCGCTTCAAGTACTATGGTGGCATCCTTCTTGTAGCCTTTGAATTGTCCATGCCATGCCGCTGGACAATTCTTCCAACTCCAATGCATACAATCAATGGAACCAAGCATACCGGGAAACCCCCGGTTGGCGTTGATCTCCAAAAGCCTTGCCGTGTCTTGAGCATTGGGGGCTCTCAAGTATGTGGAGCCAAAGACATTGACAATTGCAACGACAAAGCGCTTCACACACAAGATAGAAGTGCTCTCTCCCATGGCCAAATGATCATCAATAAGATCCGCCGGTATACCATATGCCAACATACGCAAGGCGGCGGTCACCTTTTGATATGTGCTATGGCCAAGTTCTCCGGCGGCATTCCTCCTTTGCTCAAAGAAGCGATCATATTTGGTGACCTCCGTTGCAATGTGCTTGAACAAGTTGAGACTCATCCGGAAACGCCGCCGAAAATAGCTTTCGGGGAAAATCGGATTCTCATTGAAATACGACCGCATCAACTTCTCATGCCCTTCAATCCTTTCTCTCCACAACTTCTGTCTACCGAACACCGATCCACCAAATTTTGGCCTCTTAACGGCGCGGTATGCTAATAGTATCGATATAGAGGTTAGGTGCTAACCAATTTTTAGTTCTTTTTCAATTTAGGTTTGACACAAAGGTAAATTCTCTAGATATGCAACTAAGTGAATTTACCTATATGACAAGGTTATCAACTAAGCACGATATAGCTACGCAATATATAGGAGATAGAGTGGGATAGAGGTAACCGAGAGTGTAGCACGCGTTGACACGGAGATGATTCCCGTAGTTCCCTTCCTTTGCAAGAAGGTACGTCTACGTTTGGAGGAGTGTGGTTGCTACGCAAGCCAAACCAACAGCCACAAAGGCTTCACTCAGATCTCCTGTGAGCAACGCCACGAAGGCCTAGCCCACTTCCACTAAGGGATTTCCTCGAGGCGGAAACCGGGCCTTTACAAGGTTCTTGGGGCACACATCCACAACTGAATTGGAGGCTCCCAAATCTGTAACAATACAACAATCAACAACAACACATCAACAACAAATCAACTAGGGGACCAAATAGGAACACTAGCATGAGATCCCTCAAACAAGTGAGGGGGAAATGAAGAACGCTTCGGTGAGGATGTAGATCGGTGTCTTCTCCTTCGAATCTCCAAAGATCAAGAGCTTTGGTTGGGGGAGGAAGGAGATCTTGCAAATCTTGAGTTTCTTGAGGTGGCTCTAATGGAGGTGGCTTGGCAGATTTCTTGTGTAATGATTGAGCAAGCAACCAAGGTAGAAGAAGGGGGTATTTATACCTCCCTCAAAATTGAGCCGTTGCGGGGGCGGATAATCCGGCCTAAGTAAGGGCCGGATAATCCGCCCCCCAATCCCTTGAGACAAAATGACTTTATCCGGCCAAATGTCCGGCCCCTAACCAGAGAAGCAAATCTTCAGGTCCTTAGCCAAAAGGGGGCCGGATATTTCCAAAATATCCGGCCCGGATATTCCGGCCCTGGTACAATACCGGGACAATATCCGGGCAAAAATCCGGCCCTGGTACTGCGCTGCTTTTCCTCATGAGACTTAGCCAAAAACAGGGGGCCGGATATTTCAACAATATCCGGCCCGGATTATCCGGCCTGGCCAACTTTTTCTGATTACTTTTGACAGACGATCAAATCCAACACACATGAATAAATATCTATGTAATCCTGATGCGCGTAGATGTACACGTCCGTTGGGAACCCCAAGAGGAAGGTATGATGCGCACAGTGGCAAGTTTCCCTCAGTAAGAAACCAAGGTTTAATCGGACCAGTAGGAGTCAAGAAGCACGTTGAAGGTTGATGGTGGCGAATGTGATGCGGCGCAACAACAGGGATTTCGGCGCCAACGTGGAACCTGCACAACACAACCAAAATACTTTGCTCCCAACGAAACAAAGTGAGGTTGTCAATCTCACCGGCTTGCTGTAACAAAGGATTAACCGTATTGTGTGGAAGATGGTTGTTTGCAAGAAAATAGTAAAACAAGTATTGCAGTAGATTGTATGCGATGTAAATAATAGGACCGGGGTCCACAGTTCACTAGAGGTGTCTCTCCCATAAGATAAAAGCATGTTGGGTGAACAAATTACAGTCGGGCAATTGACAAATAGAAAAGGGCATAACAATGCATATACATGATATGATAAATATAGTGAGATTTAATCAGGGCATTACGACAAAGTACATAGACCGCCATCCAACTGCATCTATGCCTAAAAAGTCCACCTTCAGGTTATCATCCGAACCCCTTTCGCATTAAGTTGCAAAGCAACAGACAATTGCATTAAGTATGGTGCGTAATGTAATCGACAACTACATCCTTAGACATAGAATCAATGTTTTATCCCTAGTGGCAACAACACAACACAACCTTAGAACTTTCTGTCACTGTCCCAGGTATCAATGTAGGCATGAACCCACTATCGAGCATAAATACTCCCTCTTGGAGTTAAGAGTAAAAACTTGGCCAGAGCCTCTACTAATAACGGAGAGCATGCAAGATCATAAACAACACATAAGTAATAGATTGATAATCACCATAACATAGTATTCTCTATTCATCGGATCCCGACAAACACAACATATAGTATTACAGATAGATGATCTTGATCATGTTAGGCAGCTCACAAGATCCAACAATGAAGCACATGAGGAGAAGACGACCATCTAGCTACTGCTATGGACCCATAGTCCATGGGTGAACTACTCACTCATCACTCCGAGAGGCGATCATGGCGATGAAGAGTCCTCCGGGAGATGAATCCCCTCTCCCAGGGCGCCGGAGGCGATCTCCTAAATCCCCCGAGATGGGATTCGCGGCGGCGGTGTCTCGCAAGGTTTTCCGTATCGTGGCCTCATCGGGGGTTTCGCGACTGAGGCTTTAAGTAGGCGGAAGGGCAAGTCGGGGGCCACGAGGTGGCGACACAACCGGGCCCAGGCCCCGAGCCGCGCCGCCCTAGCGTGTCGTCGCCTCGTGGCCCCACTTTGTTATCCTTTCGGTCTTCTGGAAGCTTCGTGCAAAAATAGGACCCTGGGCGTTGATTTCGTCCAATTCCGAGAATATTTCGTTACTAGGATTTCTGAAACCAAAAACAGCAGAAAACAGCAACTGGCTCTTCGGCATCTTGTTAATAGGTTAGTGCCGGAAAATGCGTAAATACGACATATAATGTGTATAAAACATGTAGATATCATCAATAATGTAGCATGGAACATAAGAAATTATCGATACGTTGGAGACGTATCAGCATCCCCAAGCTTAGTTCTGCTCGTCCCGAGCAGGTAAAACGATAACAAAGATAATTTCTGAAGTGACATGCCATCATAATCTTGATCATACTATTTGTAAACATATGTAATGAATGCAGCGATCAAAACAATGGTAATGACATGAGTAAACAAATGAATCATAAGGCAAAGACTTTTCATGAATAGTACTTCAAGACAAGCATCAATAAGTCTTGCATAAGAGTTAACTCATAAAGCAATAAATCAAAGTAAAGGTGTTGAAGCAACACAAAGGAAGATTAAGTTTCAGCGGTTGCTTTCGACTTATAACATGTATATCTCATGGATATTGTCAACATAAAGTAATATAACAAGTGCAATATGCAAGTATGTAGGAATCAATGCAGTTCACACAAGTGTTTGCTTCTTGAGGTGGAGAGAGATAGGTAAACTGACTCAACATTAAAAGTAAAAGAAAGGTCCTTCAAAGAGGAAAGCATCGATTGCTGTATTTGTGCTAGAGCTTTTATTTTGAAAACATGAAACAATTTTGTCAACGGTAGTAATAAAGCATATGAGTTATGTAAATTATATCTTACAAGTTGCAAGCCTCATGCATAGTATACTAATAGTGTCCGCACCTTGTCCTACTTAGCTTGGACTACCGGATCATCGCAATGCACATGTTTCAACCAAGTGTCACAAAGGGGTACCTCCATGCCGCCTGTACAGGTCTAAGGAGAAAGCTCGCATTTTGGATTTCTCGCTTTTGATTATTCTCAACTTAGACATCCATACCGGGACAACATGGACAACAGATAATGGACTCCTCTTTAATGCATAAGCATGTAGCAACAATTATTATTCTCATATGAGATTGAGGATATATGTCCAAACTGAAACTTCCACCATGATTCATGGCTTTAGTTAGCGGCCCAATGTTCTTCTCTAACAATATGCATGCTCCAACCATTAAGGTGGTAGATCTCTCTTACTTCAGACAAGACGGACATGCATAGCAACTCACATGATATTCAACAAAGAATAGTTGATGGCGTCCCCAGAAGCATGGTTATCGCACAACAAGCAACTTATTAAGAGATAAAGTGCATAAGTACATATTCAATACTACGATAGTTTTTAAGGCTATTTTGTCCCATGAGCTATATATTGCAAAGGCGAATGATGGAATTTTAAAGGTAGCACTCAAGCAATTTACTTTGGAATGGCGGAGAAATACCATGTAGTAGGTAGGTATGGTGGACACAATTGGCATAGTGGTTGGCTCAAGGATTTGGATGCATGAGAAGTATTCCCTCTCGATACAAGGTTTAGGCTAGCAAGGTTATTTGAAGCAAACTCAAGGATGAACCGGTGCAGCAAAACTCACATAAAAGACATATTGTAAACATTATAAGACTCTACACCGTCTTCCTTGTTGTTCAAAACTCAATACTAGATATTATCTAGACCTTAGAGAGACCAAATATGCAAACCAAATTTTAGCAAGCTCTATGTATTTCTTCATTAATGGGTGCAAAGTATATGATGCAAGAGCTTAAACATGAGCACAACAATTTCCAAGTATCACATTATCCAAGACATTTTAGAATTACTACATGTAACATTTTCCAATTCCAACCATATAACAATTTAACGAAGAAGAAACTTCGCCTTGAACATTATGAGTAAAGCCTAAGGACATATTTGTCCATATGCAACAGCGGAGCGTGTCTCTCTCCCACAAAGTGAATGCTAGGATCCATTTTATTCAAACAAAACAAAAACAAAAACAAACCGACGCTCCAAGTAAAGAACACAAGATGTGACCGAATAAAAATATAGTTTCAGGGGAGGAACCTGATGATGTTGTCGATGAAGAAGGGGATGCCTTGGGCATCCCCAAGCTTAGACGCTTGAGTCTTCTTAGAATATGCAGGGATGAACCACGGGGGCATCCCCAAGCTTAGAGCTTTCACTCCTCTTGATCATAGTATATCATACTCTTCTCTTGACCCTTGAAAACTTCCTTCAATTCACACCAAACTTCAAGCAAACTCATTAGAGGGTTAGTGCACAATTAATAATTCACATATTCAGAGGTGACACAATCATTCTTTACACTTCTGGACATTGCATAAAGCTACTGGACATTAATGGATCAAAGAAATTCATCCAACATAGCAAAAGAGGCAATGCGAAATAAAAGGCAGAATCTGTCAAAACAGAACAGTTCGTAAAGACGAATTTTAAAATGGCACCAGACTTGCTCAAATGGAAAAACTCAAAACTAATGAAAGTTGCGTACATATCTGAGGATCACGCTCGTAAATTGACAGATTTTTTCGAATTTTCTACAGAGACTTGTGCCCAGATTCGTGAAAGACAGCAATGCTGTTTCTGCGCAGCGATCCCAAATATAACATCAACTTTAACATAGAAACTTTACTTGGCACAAAAACATGATAAGGAGAGGTTGCTACAGTAGTAAACAACTTCCAAGACTCAACAAAACAAAAAATTGCTGTAGTAAAAACATGGGTTGTCTCCCATAAGCGCTTTTCTTTAACGCCTTTCAGCTAGGCGCAGAAAGTGCAAATCAAGTAACATCAAGAGTAGAAGCATCAACATCATAACTTGTTCTAATAATAGAATCAAAAGGCAACTTCATTCTCTTTCTAGGGAAGTGTTCCATACCTTTCTTGAGAGGAAATTGATATCTAATATTACCTTCCTTCATATCAATAACAGCACCAACGGTTCGAAGAAAAGGTCTTCCCAACACAATAGGACAAGATGCATTGCATTCGATATCCAAGACAACAAAATCAACGGGGACAAGGTTATTGTTAACCGTAATGCGCACATTATCAATCCTCCCCAAAGGTTTCTTTTTAACATTATCGGCAAGATTAACATCCAAATAACAATTCTTCAATGGTGGCAAGTCAAGCATATCATAAATCTTTTTAGGCATAACAGAAATACTTGCACCAAGATCACATAAAGCATTACATTCAAAGTCATTGAATTTCATTTTAATGATGGGCTCCCAACCATCTTCTAACTTTCTAGGAATAGAAGTTTCAAGTTTTAGTTTCTCTTCTCTAGCTTTAATGAGAGCATTTGTAATATGTTTTGTAAAGGCTAAATTTATAGCACTAGCATTAGGACTTTTAGCAAGTTTTTGTAAGAACTTTATAACTTCAGAGATGTGGCAATCATCAAAATCTAAATCATTATGAGCTACAGCAATGGGATCATTGTCCCCAAGGTTTCAGCAGTTTTAGCAGTTTCAGGCAGTTTTGTACGCTTTGCACTAGGAGTAGAAACATTGCCAACACCAATTATTTTACCATTGATAGTAGGAGGTGCAGCAACATGTGAATCATTATCATTACTAATGGTGGTGATAGTCCAAACTTTAGCTATATTATTCTCTTTAGCTAGTTTTTCATTTTCTTCTCTATCCCACCTAGCACGCAATTCAGCCATTAATCTTATATTCTCATTAATTCTAACTTGGATGGCATTTGCTGTAGTAGTAATCTTTTTATCAATATCCTCATTAGGCATAACTTTCAATTTTAATAGATCAACATCAGAGGCAAGTCTATCAACTCTAGAAGCAATAATATCAATTTTATCAAGCTTTTCCTCAACAGATTTGTTAAAAGCAGTTTGTGTACTAATAAATTCTTTAAGCATGGCTTCAAGACCAGAGGGTACACTCCTATTATTGTTGTAAGAATTCCCATAAGAATTACCATAACCATTACCATTAGCAGAAGGATATGGCCTATAGTTATTACCAGAGTTGTTCCTATAAGCATTGTTGTTGAAATTATTATTTTTAATGAAATTCACATCAACATTTTCTTCTTGAGCAACCAATGAAGCTAAAGGAACATTATTTGGATCAACATTAGATCTACCATTCACAAGCATAGACATAATCACATCAATCTTATCACTCAAGGAAGAGGTTTCTTCAACAGAATTTACCTTCTTACCTTGTGGAGCTCTTTCCGTGTGCCATTCAGAGTAATTTATCATCATATCATCAAGAAGTTTTGTAGCCGCCCCCAAAGTGATGGACATAAAGGTACCTCCAGCAGCTGAATCCAATAAATTCCGCGAAGAAAAATTTAGTCCTGCATAGAAGGTTTGGATGATCATCCAAGTAGTCAGTCCATGGGTTGGGCAATTCTTTACCAAAGTTTTCATTCTCTCCCATGCTTGAGCAACATGTTCAGTATCTAATTGCTTAAAATTCATTATGCTACTTCTCAAAGATATAATTTTAGCGGGAGGATAATATCTACCAATAAAAGCATCTTTACATTTAGTCCATGAATCAATACTATTCTTAGGCAAAGATAGCAACCAATCTTTAGCTCTTCCTCTTAATGAGAAAGGAAACAATTTCAATTTAATAATATCACCATCTACATCCTTATACTTTTGCATTTCACAAAGTTCAACAAAATTATTAAGATGGGCAGCAGCATCATCAGAACTAACACCAGAAAATTGATCTCTCATAACAAGGTTCAGTAAAGCAGGTTTAATTTCAAAGAATTCTGCTGTAGTAGCAGGTGGAGCAATAGGTGTGCATAGGAAATCATTATTATTAGTGGTTGTGAAGTCACACAACTTAGTATTTTCAGGGGTATTCATTTTAGCAACGGTAAATAAAGCAAACTAGATAAAGTAAATGCAAGTAACTAATTTTTTTGTGTTTTTGATATAGAGAGCAAGACAGTAAATAAAGTAAAACTAGCAACTAATTTTTTTGTGTTTTGTTTAGGTGCAGCAAACAAAGTAGTAAATAAAATAAAGCAAGACAAAAACAAAGTAAAGAGATTGAGAAGTGGAGACTCCCCTTGCAGCGTGTCTTGATCTCCCCGGCAACGGCGCCAGAAATTTGCTTGATGCGCGTAGATGTACACGTCCGTTGGGAACCCCAAAAGGAAGGTATGATGCGCACAGTGGCAAGTTTCCCAGAAGAAACCAAGGTTTAATCGGACCAGTAGGAGTCAAGAAGCACGTTGAAGGTTGATAATGGCGAAATGTGATGCGGCGCAACAACAGGGATTCCGCGCCAACGTGGAACCTGCACAACACAACCAAAGTACTTTGCCCCAACGAAACAGTGAGGTTGTCAATCTCACCGGCTTGCTGTAACAAAGGATTAACCGTATTGTGTGGAAGATGGTTGTTTCAAGAAAATAGTAAAACAAGTATTGCAGTAGATTGTATGCGATGTAAAGAATAGGACCGGGGTCCACAGTTCACTAGAGGTGTCTCTCCCATAAGATAAAAGAATGTTGGGTGAACAAATTACAGTCGGGCAATTGACAAATAGAAAAGGGCATAACAATGCATATACATGATATGATAAATATAGTGAGATTTAATCAGGGCATTACGACAAAGTACATAGACCGCCATCCAACTGCATCTATGCCTAAAAGTCCACCTTCAGGTTATCATCCGAACCCTTTCAGTATTAAGTTGCAAAGCAACACAATTGCATTAAGTATGGTGCGTAATGTAATCGACAACTACATCCTTAGACATAGAATCAATGTTTTATCCCTAGTGGAAACAGCACATCACAACCTTAGAACTTTCTGTCACTGTCCCAGGTATCAATGTAGGCATGAACCCACTATCGAGCATAAATACTCCCTCTTGGAGTTAAGAGTAAAAACTTGGCCAGAGCCTCTACTAATAACGGAGAGCATGCAAGATCATAAACAACACATAAGTAATAGATTGATAATCACCATAACATAGTATTCTCTATTCATCGGATCCCGACAAACACAACATATAGTATTACAGATAGATGATCTTGATCATGTTAGGCAGCTCACAAGATCCAACAATGAAGCACATGAGGAGAAGACGACCATCTAGCTACTGCTATGGACCCATAGTTCAGGGGTGAACTACTCACTCATCACTCCGGAGGCGATCATGGCGATGAAGAGTCCTCCGGGAGATGAATCCCCTCTCCGGTGCCGGAGGCGATCTCCTGAATCCCCCGAGATGGGATTCGCGGTGGCGTCTCTGGAAGGTTTTCCGATCGTGGCTCTCGGACGGGGGTTTCGCGACGGAGGCTTAATAGGCGGAAGGAAAGTCGGGGGCCACGAGGCGACACAACAGGCCGGCGCTGTAGGATAACGTAGCATAGAAAACAAATTTTTTCCTACCGCGAACACGCAATCCAAGCCAAGATGCAATCTAGAAGACGGTAGCAACGAGGGGATTATCGAGTCTCACCCTTGAAGAGATTCCAAAGCCTACAAGATGAGGCTCTTGTTGCTGCGGTAGACGATCACTTGCCGCTTGCAAAAGCGCGTAGAAGATCTTGATCACGGCGCCACGAACGGGCAGCACCTCCGTACTCGGTCACACGTTCGGTTGTTGATGAAGACGACGTCCACCTCCCCTTCCAGCGGGCAGCGGAAGTAGTAGCTCCTCTTGAATCCGACAGCACGACGGTGGTGTCGGTGGCGGAGAAATCGCGGAGCTGCGGGATGATGGAGGAGAGAGACCGCTAGGGTTTGGGGAGAGGGGGTGGCCGGCCACTAAGGGGTGCGGCCAAGCTATGGCTTTGGTGTGGCCGGCCCCCTCCCCTTGGCCCTCATTATATAGGTGGAACACCCAAGAGTTGGTGTACAAGTCTTCGAATAAGACCCCAACCCAAAACCTTCCATGTGTAGGGAAACCTACCCAAGGTGGGATTCCCACCTCAAGTGGGACTCCCACCTTTCCATGAGGGGGGGTGATGGCGTGTAACTCACACGTTCGTTGGGAACCCAAGAGGAAGGTATGATGCGCACAGTAGCAAGTTTTCCCTCAGAAAGAAACCAAGGTTTAATCGAACCAGAGGAGCCAAGAAGCACATTGAAGGTTGATGGTCGCGAAATGTGATGCGGCGCAACACCAGGGATTCCGCGCCAACGCGGAACCTGCACAACACAACCCAAGTACTTTGTCCCAACGAAACAGTGAGGTTGTCAATCTCACCGGCTTGCTGTAACAAAGGATTAAACGTATCGAGTGGAAGATGTTTGCAAAGAAAACAGTAAAACACAATTGCAGTAGATTGTATGCTATGTAAAGAATAGGACCGGGGTCCACAGTTCACTAGAGGTGTCTCTCCCATAAGATAAAGCATGTTGGGTGAACAAATTACAGTCGGGCAATTGACAAATAGAGAAAGGCATAACAATGCATATACATGACATGGTAAATATAGTGAGATTTAATCCGGGCATTACGACAAAGAACATAGACCGCCATCCAACTGCATCTATGCCTAAAAAGTCCACCTTCAGGTTATCGTCCGAACCCCCTCCAGTATTAAGTTGCAAAGCAACAGACAATTGCATTAAGTATGGTGCGTAATGTAATCAACAACTACATCCTTAGACATAGCATCAATGTTTTATCCCTAGTGGCAACAGCACATCACAACCTTAGAACCTTCTGTCACGATCCCAGATTCAATGAAGGCATGAACCCACTATCGAGCATAAATACCCCTCTTGGAGTTAAGAGCAAAAACTTGGCCAGAGCCTCTACTAATAACGGAGAGCATGCAAGATCATAAACAACACATAAACAATAGATTGATAATCACCATAATCATAGTACTCTCTATCCATCGGATCCCGACAAACACAACATATAGTATTACAGATAGATGATCTTGATCATGTTAGGCAGCTCACAAGATCCAACAATGAAGCACAACAAGGAGAAGACGACCATCTAGCTACTGCTATGGACCCATGGTCCAGGGGTGAACTACTCACTCATCACCCGAGGCGACCATGGCGGTGTAGAGTCCTCCCGGAGATGAATCCCCTCTCGGCAGGGGCCGAGGCGATCTCCGTAATCCCCCGAGATGGGATTCGGCGGCGCGTCTCGTAAGGTTTTCCGTATCGTGGCTCTCGACCGGGGTTTCGCGACGGAAGCTTTAAGTAGGCGGAGGGTCAACGCTGAGGGCACACGAGGGCCCAGGAGGGCCGGCGGCCAAGGCCGGCGCGCCAAGGCCTCGGGCCGCGCCGCCACCCCCGGCTCCTCGTGGCCCCACTTCGTTAGGTCTTCGGTCTTCTGGAAGCTTCGTGCAAAATAGGACCCTGGGCGAAAGTTTCGTCCAATTCCGAGAATATTTCTTTACTAGGATTTCTGAAACCAAAAACAGCAGAAAACAGAACTCGCTCTTCGGCATCTTGTTAATAGGTTAGTTCCGTAAATGCATAAATATGACATATAATGTGCATAAAACATGTAGGTATCATCAATAAAGTGGCATGGAACATAAGAAATTATCGATACGTTGGAGACGTATCAGCATCCCCAAGCTTAGTTCTGCTCGTCCCGAGCAGGTAAAACGATAACAAAGATAATTTCTGAAGTGACATGCCATCATAATCTTGATCATACTATTTGTAAACATATGTAATGAATGCAGCGATCAAAGCAAAGGTAATGACATGAGTAAACAAGTGAATCATATGACAAAGACTTTTCATGAATAGTACTTCAAGACAAGCATCAATAAGTCTTGCATAAGAGTTAACTCATAAAGCAATAAATCAAAGTAAAGGTGTTGAAGCAACACATAAGAAGATTAAGTTTCAGCGGTTGCTTTCAACTTATAACATGTATATCTCATGGATATTGTCAACATAAAGTAATATAACAAATGCAATATGCAAGTATGTAGGAATCAATGCACAGTTCACACAAGTGTTTGCTTCTTAAGGTGGAAGGAGATAGGTAAACTGACTCAACAATAAAAGTAAAAGAATGGTCCTTCAAAGAGGAAAGCATCGATTGCTGTATTTGTGCTAGAGCTTTTTATTTTGAAAACATGAAACAATTTTGTCAACGGTAGTAATAAAGCATATGAGTTATGAAAATTATATCTTACAAGTTGCAAGCCTCACGCATAGTATACTAATAGTGCCCGCACCTCGTCCTACTTAACTTGGACTACCGGATCTTCGCATGCCATGTTTCAACCAAGTGTCACAAAGGGGTACCTCCATGCCGCCTGTACAAAGGTCCAAGGAGAATGCTCGCATTTCGGATTTCTCGCTTTTGATTATTCTCAACTTAGACATCCATACCGGGACAACATGGACAACAGATAATGGACTCCTCTTAAATGCATAAGCATGTAGCAAAGTTATTATTCTCATATGAGATTGAGGATATATGTCCAAAACTGAAACTTCCACCATGATTCATGGCTTTAGTTAGCGGCCCAATGTTCTTCTCTCACAATTTTGCATGCTCCAACCACTAAAATGATAGACCTTCAGACAAGACGGACATGCATAGCAACTCACATGATATTCAACAATAGTTGATGGCGTTCCCCAGAAGCATGGTTATCGCACAACAAGCAACTTAATAAAATATAAAGTGCATAAGTACATATTCAATACTACGATAGTTTTTAAGGCTATTTTGTCCCATGAGCTATATATTGCAAAGGTGAATGATGGAATTTTAAAGGTAGCACTCAAGCAATTTACTTTGGAATGGCGGAGAAATACCATGTAGTAGGTAGGTATGGTGGACACAAATGGCATAGTAGTTGGCTCAAGGATTTTGGATGCATGAGAAGTATTCCCTCTCGATACAAGGTTTAGGCTAGCAAGGTTATTTGAAGCAAACTCAAGGATGAACAAGTGCAGCAAAACTCACATAAAAGACATATTGTAAACATTATAAGACTCTACACTGTCTTCCTTGTTGTTCAAAACTCAATACTAGATATTATCTAGACCTTAGAGAAACCAAATATGCAAATCAAATTTTAGCAAGCTCTATGTATTTCTTCATTAATGGGTGCAAAGCATATGATGCAAGAGCTTAAACATGAGCACAAAAATTGCCAAGTATCACATTATCCAAGACATTTTTAGAATTACTACATGTAGCATTTTCCAATTCCAACCATATAACAATTTAACGAAGAAGAAACTTCGCCTTGAACATTATGAGTAAAGCCTAAGGACACATGTGTCCATATGCAACAGCGGAGCGTGTCTCTCTCCCACAAAGTGAATGCTAGGATCCATCTTATTCAAACAAAAACAAAAACAAAAACAAACCGACGCTCCAAGTAAAGAACACAAGATGTGACTGAATAAAAATATAGTTTCAGGGGAGGAACCTGATGATGTTGTCGATGAAGAAGGGGATGCCTTGGGCATCCCCAAGCTTAGACGCTTGAGTCTTCTTAAAATATGCAGGGGTGAACCACGGGGGCATCCCCAAGCTTAGAGCTTTCACTCCTCTTGATCATAGTATATCATTCTCCTCTCTTGACCCTTGAAAACTTCCTTCACACCAAACTTCAAGCAAACTCATTAGAGGGTTAGTGCACAATTAATAATTCACTCATTCAGAGGTGACACAATCATTATTTTCACTTCTGGACATTGCATAATGCTACTGGACATTAATGGATCAAAGAAATAAATCCAACATAGCAAAAGAGGCAATGCGAAATAAAATGCAGAATCTGTCAAAAACAGAACAGTTCGTAAAGACGAATTTAGAAATGGCACCAGACTTGCTCAAATGGAAAAACTCAAAACTAATGAAAGTTGCGTACATATCTGAGGATCACGCTCGTAAATTGGCAGATTTTTTCGAATTTTCTACAGAGAATTGTGCCCAGATTCGTGACAGACAGCAATGCTGTTTCTGCGCAGCGATCCCAAATATAACATCAACTTTAACATAGAAACTTTACTTGGCACAAAAACATGATAAGGAGAGGTTGCTACAGTAGTAAACAACTTCCAAGACTCAATAAAACAAAAAAATGCTGTAGGTAAAAACATGGGTTGTCTCCCATAAGCGCTTTTCTTTAACGCCTTTCAGCTAGGCGCAGAAAGTGCAAATCAAGTAACATCGAGAGTAGAAGCATCAACATTATTACCAGGGGTGTTGGGAGTTTTCTCAACAATGCATTGTATCTGGTCTATATAAGTTTTAGCGTCTCCCTTTTCATTAGTCTTAGGCTTGCTACTCTCATCGAACAAATTTTCAGGAACAAGCCAAGCATAGTTATTTTCTAGTGCATCATTCATAGCTAGGAGTTTACATGGTATTGGTGCTTTGATTTCCCCACCATCATTAATGTTATTAGTGTACATTATTCTATCCATGTCCATTTTTTCAAGTAGACCAATAAAATTGGTATGAGAACCTAGCATATTAAATTTAGCAAAAACCTTTCTAGCCTCTCTTGCTAGACCACCAAATTCTCTAAGAAGGGTTTCTAAAACAAAATCTTTCTTTTCCCCCTCTTCCATATCACCAAGTGTAAGAAACATGTGTTGGATTATAGGATTGAGATTAACAAATTTAGTTTCCAACATGCGAACTAAAGCAGCAGCAGCAATTTCATAGGTAGGTGCAAGTTCTACCAAGTGTCTATCTTCAAAATCTTCAGTGATACTAACATGATTGAAAAATTCTTCTATATTATTTCTCCCAACTATGGACCCACGTCCTACCGGTATGTCTTTTGTGGTAAAATTAAAAGGAAACATGATGCAATAAGCAAAAAGTAAACTAGGCAAACAAAGTAAAGACAAGTAACTAATTTTTTTGTGTTTTTGATATAGAGAGCAAGACAATAAATAAAGTAAAACTAGCAACTAATTTTTTTGTATTTTGATTTAGTGCAGCAAACAAAGTAGTAAATAAAATAAAGCAAGACAAAAACAAAGTAAAGAGATTGAGAAGTGGAGACTCCCCTTGCAGCGTGTCTTGATCTCCCCGGCAACGGCGCCAGAAAAAGAGCTTGATGGCGTGTAACTCACACGTTCGTTGGGAACCCCAAGAGGAAGGTATGATGCGTACAGCAAGTTTTCCCTCAGAAAGAAACCAAGGTTTAATCGAACCAGTAGGAGCCAAGAAGCACATTGAAGGTTGATGGTCGCGAAATGTGATGCGGCGCAACACAGGGATTCCGGCGCCAACGCGGAACCCCACAACCCAAGTACTTTGTCCCAACGAAACAGTGAGGTTGTCAATCTCACCGGCTTGCTGTAACAAAGGATTAAACGTATCGAGTGGAAGATGTTTGCAAAGAAAACAGTAAAACACAATTGCAGTAGATTGTATGCTATGTAAAGAATAGGACCGGGGTCCACAGTTCACTAGAGGTGTCTCTCCCATAAGATAAAGCATGTTGGGTGAACAAATTACAGTCGGGCAATTGACAAATAGAGAAAGGCATAACAATGCATATACATGACATGGTAAATATAGTGAGATTTAATCCGGCATTACGACAAAGAACATAGACCGCCATCCAACTGCATCTATGCCTAAAAGTCCACCTTCAGGTTATCATCCGAACCCCCTCCGTATTAAGTTGCAAAGCAACAGACAATTGCATTAAGTATGGTGCGTAATGTAATCAACAACTACATCCTTAGACATAGCATCAATGTTTTATCCCTAGTGGCAACAACACATCACAACCTTAGAACCTTCTGTCACGATCCCAGATTCAATGAAGGCATGAACCCACTATCGAGCATAAATACCCCCTCTTGGAGTTAAGAGCAAAAACTTGGCCAGAGCCTCTACTAATAACGGAGAGCATGCAAGATCATAAACAACACATAAACAATAGATTGATAATCACCATAATCATAGTACTCTCTATCCATCGGATCCCGACAAACACAACATATAGTATTACATATAGATGATCTTGATCATGTTAGGCAGCTCACAAGATCCAACAATGAAGCACAACAAGGAGAAGACGACCATCTAGCTACTGCTATGGACCCATGGTCCAGGGTGAACTACTCACTCATCACTCCGGAGGCGACCATGGCGGTGTAGAGTCCTCCAGAGATGAATCCCTCCCGGCAGGGTGCCGGAGGCGATCTCCGAATCCCCCGAGATGGGATTCGCGGCGGCGTCTCTGTAAGGTTTTCCGTATCGTGGCTCTCGCACTGGGGGTTTCGCGACGGAAGCTTTAAGTAGGCGGAGGGTCAACGCGAGGGGCCACACGAGGGGCCCAGGGGGCAGGGCCGCGCGGCTCCTGGCCGCGCCGGCCACCCCCGGCCTCCTCGTGGCCCCACTTCGTTAGGTCTTCGTCTTCTGGAAGCTTCGTGCAAAAATAGGACCCTGGCGAAAGTTTCGTCCAATTCCGAGAATATTTCTTTACTAGGATTTCTGAAACCAAAAACAGCAAAACAAGAACGGCTCTTCGGCATCTTGTTAATAGGTTAGTTCCAAAATGCATAAATATGACATATAATGTGCATAAAACATGTAGGTATCATCAATAAAGTGGCATGGAACATAAGAAATTATCGATACGTTGGAGACGTATCAGTGCCCACCTTGGGGGGAAGTCCACCTTGGACTTTCCCCTCTAGGGTTTGGCTGGCCAAGCTTGTGGAGTCCTTCCGGGACTCCACCTTCCATAGTGCGTTTCTTCCGGACTTTTCTAGAACCTTCTAGAACCTGCCATAAATGCACCGGATCATTTCCAAACTTGGAATATGACTTCCTATATATGAATCTTATTCTTCGGACCATTCCGGAACTCCTCGTGATGTCCGGGATCTCATCCGGGACTCCGAACAAATATTCGAACTCCATTCCATATTCAAGTTCTACCATTTCAACATCCAACTTTAAGTGTGTCACCCTACGGTTCGTGAACTATGTGGACATGGTTGAGTACTCACTCCGACCAATAACCAATAGCGGGATCTGGAGATCCATAATGGCTCCCACATATTCAACGATGACTTTAGTGATCGAATGAACCATTCACATACGATACCAATTCCTTTTGTCACGCGATATTTTACTTGTCCGAGGTTTGATCTCGGTATCACTCTATACCTTGTTCAACCTCGTCTCCTGACAAGTACTCTTTACTCGTACCGTGGTATGTGGTCTCTTATGAACTTATTCATATGCTTGCAAGACATTAGACGACATTCCACCGAGAGGGCCCAGAGTATATCTATCCGTCATCGGGATGGACAAATCCCACTGTTGATCCATATGCCTCAACTCATACTTTCCGGATACTTAATCCCACCTTTATAACCACCCATTTACGCAGTGGCGTTTGGTGTAATCAAAGTACCTTTCCGGTATAAGTGATTTACATGATCTCATGGTCATAAGGACTAGGTAACTATGTATTGAAAGCTTATAGCAAATAACTTAATGATGAGATCTTATGCTACGCTTAATTGGGTGTGTCTATTACATCATTCATATAATGATATAACCTTGTTATTAATAACATCCAATGTTCATGATTATGAAACTAATCATCTATTAATCAACAAGCTAGTTAAGAGGTATACTAGAGACTTCTTTGTTGTCTACATATCACACATGTACTAATGTTTCGGTTAATACAATTATAGCATGATATATAAACATTTATCATAAACACAAAGATATAAATAATAACCACTTTATTATTACCTCTAGGGCATATCTCCTTCAGTCTCCCACTTGCACTAGAGTCAATAATCTAGTTTACATTTGTAAAGATATAACACCTTGGCCTTCTGGTGCTTTATCATGTATTGCTCACGGGAGAGGTTTTAGTCAACGGATCTGACACGCTCAGAAACGTATGTATTTTGTAATTCATTTGCGTCTCAACGCATCACTCATTTTCCAAATGAGTCGGCATTAAATATGTTTGGTCTTCTGGTGGAACCTTAATTCCGCGGTCTGAAATATGTCACTAATATTGTCACACACAATATAGCTTCAAAGTTCTGACACTATCGGAACTACACCAAGTTCTCAAAGAACTTCTTAACTCAACATCCTCAATCATTGTCAAAACAATGACATACTCTGCCTTCTTTTGTAGAATCCGTCACAATATTTAGAACTCTTCTAAATCTAGCATTGTGCTACCTTTTTAATAACACTTAGCCTAATTGAGATTGAAATTTAATTTTATATATGACCAAACTAATATCGGTGCAACACTTTACAACGATTTTGTTTTGTCATTACCCATATAAAACTATATATATATATATCCTTGGTCCTTCTAAAGCACACATGGATATTCTTACTGTTTGTCAATGATCATCACATGAATCATTCTGGTATATGCTCCTAACTTTTAGAGCTCAGGACATCTGATTGTGTACATATTAATTGTGATTTAAAATCACTCATGTGTTTTTACTCATTGAGTGTCAGATACACTCAAGTCTTGTTAAAACTTCACATGACAAGAACATTTTCTTAATATTGAACTACTTCAATATCCTTTCTATGTACTTTGACTTAAACTTATTATGTGTTTCAATCTATCTTCATAGATCTTGACACTAAATATGTTTCAGTCCATATCTTTTCATTGAAGTTAATTCTCAATGAAACCTTTTTAATCAATTATATAATTACACTATTTATAATCAACGATATGTCATCTACATAAAGTATTACAAATATGTCTTAGCGCTCCCACTTAATTTCTTGCAAATGCAAGCACCTTCATCGTTTCTGATGAAATCAAAACTCTTTGACTATTTCATCCGGTGAAGATTCCAACTCCGCGATACTCACTTCATCCAATTGAAGTTCGTATACCTATCTAGTATTCCACGGACTAGCAAAACAATTGGTTGTATCTTGTATACACCTTTAATACACACTTCTGTTAAGTAATGTATTTTGCCATCCTACTATCATATCTCATGAAAGAAATATGTAGCGATTACTAGAATAATCCACATAGACTATAAGCATTACTACGGAAGATCTAATCTTATCGTAGTCAACTCTTTGAACTTTGTCGTAAACAACTTTTCGACAAGTCGAGCTTCTTTAAGGATATTTCATCCAAGTCTATAGATCCATTTACTTTCAAAAAGTATTCATCTATTATGGATTTCATGGCGCATGGCCATTTTAACGGAGTCAGGGCCCATCATAACTTCTTTGTTTGTAGTTGGTTTATCATTATTCAAAATCAATCCTTTGTTCACAAATCATTTATTTGATCACAAAGTAAACCATACCTACAAGGTTCAATATGTACTTCGATCTCCATGGCTAAAACACTTTGTAGTCATGGGAGCCATGATCGTCGTGGCCGCTTCCGAAACAAATTCCGATGCTGCGCTACTCTGATCATTATGCTCAGGTTCATAAACCTTATCAAATTATATTGTCCTCCCACTCAAATACTTCACTAGAAAACAATTTCTTGGAAATAAGAAACATTGACAAACACTTTTGTCTTTGTCTCGTGGGAAGAATTCCCAATTAAATCTCTGGGATAACCAACAAAGACATTCATCCGATTTTGGTTGTAAACTCTTAGACCAAAATTTAAAGAAAGACTATTAGGGTTCATACCCATGCCATAACTCGTATGGTGTCATTTCAACGGATCATGATGATGCTCTATTCAGTGTAAAAGCGGTAGTCACTAAAGCATAATCCACAAAAATATAATGGCGTCATAATATTTTATCTCATCATTAATCCAACAAGGTTTGGATACATATCTCGGATACTATATCATCATTATGATACTCCAAGAAATGTGAGTTGTAGAACAATTTCATAACTCTCTTAGATGTTCGCTAAAACTCGTAATTCAAATATTTCTACCATGATCCAATCATAGATATTTGACTTTTCTATTACGATGATTTCCACTTCATGCTGAAATTTATTTGAATCCATTCAAATGTTTCAAACTTCTTCCTTATTGAATATATCCACATATATATACTCAATTCATTGTTGAAAGTTTTCATGAAGTAGAAGAATCTCCCGCACACAACTATGCCCAGTGAACTACATACATCATCATGTATATTTCCACTAAGTTAGTTGCCCGTTCAACTCTTGGCCTATGAACGGTATTTTAGTCATTCTCTTTAGAAAAGATTTGCAAACGCCAAACGATTCAAAAATCAAATGACTCCAAAAATCCATTTGCATGGAGTTCCTTCATGCGTTCCTTTCTAACATGACCTAAATGACGGTTCCACAAATAAGTGGAATTCAAATCATTTGCCTTATGGCATTTTAGCGTCAGTGTTATGTATGTGTGTTTCACCATTAAGATTTATAATAACTTATCCATCATACATGGAGTAATGTCATAATTTGAACAACTCATTGTTTTCATTTGACCAGAGCAAAATAACAATTATTAAGTTCTTTATTATAAATTCTAAGGGCTAGATAGAATGCCAACGATGAACATAATAACACTTTATTTTTGTTCCAGACGTGCATACCTATCATATTCCTTGTCAGTCACTTAGGCCATTGTATTCTTGTATTGCGTTGTTTTGTATGACACTTCATACCAACCAATGTGGTACAAATACCCAAGAATTTTATTGTGTGACCAAACGAGGAATACATCCATAACATGTATATCATTTATATACACCTGAGCTAGACTTTCTAGTCTTTTCTTTCTTTCTTTCTGCCAATAATCTTTTGTAGTTTCTCTTTTAGCTTTCCTCATTATTCAGAAAAACACTTCAACATCAATAACTTCTAGGTTTGTTGATCAAATACCAATAACCTTGAGGTTCTTTGAAGTTGATCATCATATGACAAGTGTTCCAGATTTCACTATTAGTAACCTTTTAATATGATGAACAATTTCACTCATAATTTTATCCATCATATCATGACGACTTTTCGAGACCATGTCTGTACATGCTAGGCTCGTAAAGTTTAACCTCAGTATTCGCGTGTGCAAATCTGGCTTGCACCCGTTGTATGCACACATAGAATCTATACCTTAGTATTCGAAACTATGAGTCTTAGCAACGGTGCATACTAAGGACGATCACTTCATGGATATACAAATATCGTTAGTGCCCCAATAGTTGGAGGATTGGGACGCCTTGCGTCTTCAACCTTCATACATTCCCATAAAACTTATGAGTTTATGTAGTCTCACCAAATTATATTCTATCACCTTGCAACAAGGTCTTAGATATCACATATATCTCATACCTTGATTATTTCTGAAAACTAAATTTTCAGCTCCTTACTTTTCAAACAGATTTGAACTTCAAGTTTCACGGAGACAAGATGACTTTAGGTACTAATTGAAACCATAGCTCTTTGAATCAACAATGTGAGGTTTACTAAAAGTTTGCAATAGGACTTAATCATTTCTTGATTCTTTAACAATACGGTACCAGTCCGTAAAGTTTCTTGTCAGACTTAACAGTATTTCTATCTCAATTACAAGACTAGCGCATGGTAGAAAAACGGATGCCAATACTACAAAATTAATTCAAAATACTACTCAGACTATGTTTATGATAATTAGTTCATGTTTTAATCTAATTACTAATGAACTCCCACTTAATACAACATCCCTCATAGTTGTTAAGTGGTACACGATCCAAATCCACTACATCAAAACCGATCATCACGTGAGATGATGTAGCTTCAATGGTGAACATCAACATGTTGATCATATCATCCATATGACTCGTGTTCAACCTTTCGGTTTCCGTTGTCCCGAGGCCATGTCTGTACATGCTAGGCTCGTCAAGCAAACCCAAGTATTCCGCGTGTGCAACATGGCTTACACCCGTTGTATGTGAACGTTGAATCTATCACATCCGATCATCACGAGATGCTTCGAAACGACGAACTGTACAACGGTGCATACGAGGGGAGAACACTTTATTATCTTGATATTAATGTGAGGGATCATCTTATAATGCTACCGTCGCGATCTAAGCAAAATAAGATGCATAAAGGATTAACATCACATGCAGTTCATATGTGATATGATATGGCCCTTTTGTCTTTGCGCCTTCGATCTTCATCTCCAAAGCATGGACATGATCTCCATCATCAACGGGCATGATCTCCATCATCATCGGCGTAGCGTCAAGGTCCATGGCGCCGTCTTCATGGTTGTTCACCTCATGTAGCAACTATTACAACTACTTTGAAAAACTACTCAACATGAAATATAAAGACAACCATAAGGCTCCTGCCGGTTGCCACAATACAATAATGATCATCTCATACATAGTCATCATCACATTATGGCCATATCACATCACCAAACCCTGCAAAAACAAGTTAGACGTTCTCTAATTTGGTTTGCATATTTTACGTGGTTTAGGGTTTTCGAGCAAGATCCAATCTACCTACGAACATCAACCACAACGGTGATACTAGTGTTGTCAATAGAAGAGTAAATTGAATCTTCACTATAGTAGGAGAGACAGACACCCGCAAAGCCACTTATGCAATACAAGTTGCATGTCAAGCGTGGAGCAAATCTCATGAACGCGGTCATGTAAAGTTAGCCCGAGCCGCTTCATCCCACTATGCCACAAAGATGCAAAGTACTCAAGCTAAAGATAACATAAGCATCAACGCCCACAAAACCATTGTGTTCTACTCGTGCAACCATCTATGCATAGACACGGCTCTGATACCACTGTAGGATAACGTAGCATAGAAAACAAAAAGTTTCCTACCGCGAACACGCAATCCAAGCCAAGATGCAATCTAGAAGACGGTAGCAACGAGGGGATTATCGAGTCTCACCCTTGAAGAGATTCCAAAGCCTACAAGATGAGGCTCTTGTTGCTGCGGTAGACGATCACTTGCCGCTTGCAGCGCGTAGAAGATCTTGATCACGGCGCCACGAACGGGCAGCACCTCCGTACTCGGTCACACGTTCGGTTGTTGATGAAGACGACGTCCACCTCCCCGTTCCAGCGGGCAGCGGAAGTAGTAGCTCCTCTTGAATCCGACAGCACGACGGCGTGGTGTCGGTGGTGGTGGAGAAATCCGGCGAGCTTCGCTTAAGCGTGCGGGATGTGGTGGAGAGAGACCGCTAGGGTTTGGGGAGAGGGGGTGGCCGGCCACTAAGGGGTGCGGCCAAGCTATGGCTTTGGTGTGGCCGGCCCCCTCCCCTTGGCCCTCATTATATAGGTGGAACACCCAAGAGTTGGTGTACAAGTCTTCGAATAAGACCCCAACCCAAAACCTTCCATGTGTAGGGAAACCTACCCAAGGTGGGATTCCCACCTCAAGTGGGACTCCCACCTTTCCATGAGGGGGGGTGGCCGGCCACCTTGGGGGGAAGTCCACCTTGGACTTTCCCCTCTAGGGTTTGGCTGGCCAAGCTTGTGGAGTCCTTCCGGGACTCCACCTTCCATAGTGCGTTTCTTCCGGACTTTTCTAGAACCTTCTAGAACCTGCCATAAATGCACCGGATCATTTCCAAACTTGGAATATGACTTCCTATATATGAATCTTATTCTCCGGACCATTCCGGAACTCCTCGTGATGTCCGGGATCTCATCCGGGACTCCGAACAAATATTCGAACTCCATTCCATATTCAAGTTCTACCATTTCAACATCCAACTTTAAGTGTGTCACCCTACGGTTCGTGAACTATGTGGACATGGTTGAGTACTCACTCCGACCAATAACCAATAGCGGGATCTGGAGATCCATAATGGCTCCCACATATTCAACGATGACTTTAGTGATCGAATGAACCATTCACATACGATACCAATTCCTTTTGTCACGCGATATTTTACTTGTCCGAGGTTTGATCTTCGGTATCACTCTATACCTTGTTCAACCTCGTCTCCTGACAAGTACTCTTTACTCGTACCGTGGTATGTGGTCTCTTATGAACTTATTCATATGCTTGCAAGACATTAGACGACATTCCACCGAGAGGGCCCAGAGTATATCTATCCGTCATCGGGATGGACAAATCCCACTGTTGATCCATATGCCTCAACTCATACTTTCCGGATACTTAATCCCACCTTTATAACCACCCATTTACGCAGTGGCGTTTGGTGTAATCAAAGTACCTTTCCGGTATAAGTGATTTACATGATCTCATGGTCATAAGGACTAGGTAACTATGTATCGAAAGCTTATAGCAAATAACTTAATAACGAGATCTTATGCTACGCTTAATTGGGTGTGTCTATTACATCATTCATATAATGATATAACCTTGTTATTAATAACATCCAATGTTCATGATTATGAAACTAATCATCTATTAATCAACAAGCTAGTTAAGAGGTATACTAGAGACTTCTTTGTTGTCTACATATCACACATGTACTAATGTTTCGGTTAATACAATTATAGCATGATATATAAACATTTATCATAAACACAAAGATATAAATAATAACCACTTTATTATTACCTCTAGGGCATATCTCCTTCAGGCGCGGCCCAGGCCCAGGCCGCGCCGCCCTAGCGTGTCGTCGCCTCGTGGCCCCACTTCGTTATCCTTTCGGTCTGAAGCTTCGTGCAAAAATAGGACCCGGGCGTTGATTTCGTCCAATTCCGAGAATATTTCGTTACTAGGATTTCTGAAACCAAAAACAGCAGAAACAAGAATCTTCTTCAATCTTGTTAATAGGTTAGTGCCGGAAAATGCGTAAATACGACATATAATGTGTATAAAACATGTAGATATCATCAATAATGTAGCATGGAACATAAGAAATTATCGATACGTTGGAGACGTATCAAATCCTTGTACCACTTACACAAACATTAGTGTATCACATGTATTGACATCAAACACTCAAAACATAATATGAGAGATGTTCTTTCAATCTCCCCCTTTTTGGTGTTTGATGACAATATACGGATTTGCAAGAGAATAACTATAGAGACAAACATGATGGCAAAAACATAGAGGCACTCCCCCTACATGTGTGCATATAAGTAATTTGCATTTGAATACAAATACACAACACATAGGATTGAGGTGCCTCAACACTAGAGGTATCCATCATGAGCTCTAACACGAGACATATACAAATATGAAGTTGAGATAGGATGCAAGAAATCATACCCATGTGTAGATATAAGATACGGAGATATAACATCACACATAATATAGCATCCTTGATCTCAACATATAGAAATCCGAAAACCATAACAATGTCTCACACCACATAGCACATAGTTTTAAACGGGACACAACCAAAGCAAATAGTGCAAATAAGAGGGAACACAAGCAATAAAGGAATGGTAAACGCATATGCTTGTGCCCAAACCATGCAAATCCCCGAGATAGTTCCTAATAGAACACTTCTCCCCCTTTGGCATCGAAACGCCAAAAAGGGGACAAGCGCGATGCTACTCGCCCCATGGGGATCACTCGGAGGCATCTTCATCATCGGACTGGTATGCCGCTTCCTCTTCTTCCTCATCAGTGTCAGGTGCATCCGGAGAGCGGCGAGAGGTGTTGGACCTTTGAAGGCAATCATCAAGATCACTCCATGGAACCTGTGCAGAGTGCCATCCACTGTAACCCTGGTGAGCTGGAGGCTGAGGCGGGGGTCCTTGATCACCACTGAGCTTGTGAAGAATAACCGCCTGAGTATGCTTAATCTCAGAACGCTCTCGGCTAGCTGCATAGTTCTCCTTATGGATCTCAATGTTCATGCAAAGGATGTGACGCTGAAACCAACTAAGCCGGCTCACTTGCTTCCTCATAGCCGGGACATCAGGATGACGAGCAGGAGCAAAACCACTAGAACGAGCATCACCCATGAAAGTGTCAGGAGCAGGTACAGCTGAAGAGACTGGCTTAAGCTTGTAGGCCTTCTTGACACTGTGCTTCACCAAAGGATACCCACTCAAGTCTTCATCACACACAGCCACAGAGTTGTTGATGAGAAGCTGAATGTAGGGTGCATAGGGTATGGTGGTCCGGGAGACCATGGCATCATGGATCTCATGGAAGATAAAGTCCATGACATCAAGAGTGTAGTCCCGTTCCTCAGTCACATCACGAGCACACTTATAGCTGAGGTGCATAAGGTCCACAAGGGCTCCCCGGAGAGCATCATTGTTACCACCACTTGGGCAAATGGTTGCCCGAAAGAACCGAAGCAACTGACTGTATATGGGAAGCAGCCCCTTAGCTTGACCAATTTTTCCCGCTGAGGTATAGAGATGCACAAGAGCATTCTTATCTGTCTGTTGTGGTCCATGAAGGCGACGACCCCCATCAACAGGAACTCCAAGAAAACCAGCAAATTGGCGCAGAGTGGCACTGCAGTGAGTGGAGCCAGTCATCCATTCCATAGTGTGTTCCTCATCTTTCCTGATTGCCAAAGTGGCAAAGAATTGCTTCACCAAATCTGGGCTATAGTCACATTGAATCTTCATGATCTCAAGCAAGCCCATCCTTCCAGCTACCCAGATTGCGTCTTCAAAGTGATCGTTTACAGCCAGAATGTCCACATTGATAGCTTGCATGGGTCTCAGATTCTTCATGGGCTCATAGACGTCCTTGTAGATGAACTCCTGCTCAATGCACCAGTATCTCCTGCCCTCTATCTCTTCATCCCTTGGGACATCTTCATACCAGTTCTTCATGCGGATAGCGGAATAAGAAACTGGGTCCATGGCCTTGTAGTTCTCCCTCACTTCCTTGTTCTTCCGCCTTGAAGTGACGGACTTGCGAGGTGCATTGGATGCAAACTCGTCACTAGATCGATCATGCCTTGAGCGTCTCCGACCACCCCGAGAAGCACCACCTGTGAGAAGCAAAGGCGGGTAGCAAAGGAAAGGTAATGCTCATAAGTCATGTAAGATACAGTAATATACTCGAGAAACATGCTATAAGTCGGTACAAATCTAGACATGATAGATTGAAGCAAAAACTGCAGCGGCGATGAAGCTCCAGGCCGGATAATCCGGTGTCCCCTGGGGGCGGATAATCCGGCCGGGCCGGATAATCCGGCCAGCTCGGGGGGCGGATAATCCGGCCCTGCGAAATTTGCAGTTTTCCAATCAAAAGCTTGTCTAAGACTAGATCGGCCTCATAGCATGCAAGAGGAGTACACTACAAATGATTTGGAACAACTAGACACCAATTCCACCAAGAAAAAAGTACATATAAAACACAACATCTAGGGTTAGAGATTGTGAATCATACCCACATCCATTGTGGAAACCGCTTGGAGGAGAAGGTAGCTAGGGAGGAGATGCACCCGATCCACCCAAGAACTCCGAGAGGGGGCGGACGGAGCGTCTCCGGCGAGGAGGAGGAACTCCGGCGGCTTGAGGAGGGAGAAGGGGGCGCGTGGGGGAACTGATTGGTGTGCCAACCGTTCACCCCGCGGCCTCCCTTAATCCTCCCGCAAAACGCCCAGGCCGGATAATCCGGCCCAAAGTGAGGGCGGATAATCCGGCCCGGCCGGATATTCCGGGGCGCCAGGGGGGCGGATTATCCGGTGTTCTGGAAAATTCCAGAACACCGTAAATCCTGCCTATCTTTAGTTGGATATTTGCGAACCCATATGCGGTGCAATAAACTATCACGTCACATATGAGATGCATATTTACCAATAAGATGGGGCAACCTAGATCATCCGACCGAGAAACCTCAAACTCCAAGTTTTTACCAAACATGACAAATGAGCAAGATGGAAGTGGCTTATAGGAGAGTGTAGGCTTAGGTTTAGAGGGTTCAAACTGTTAATGGTACATGATCACTCAAGTTTGCAAGATATGAGCAAATAAGGCCAAACTAGAGTGATTTCCCATAAGAACATGGAGTTGTCAAATAAAAGGCGATAAGACCCAAATAACTCCAACTCTTCACAAAGAAGAGTGTGGTGGCCTAGGCCACCATATATGAGTGTTATGGCATGGCACCGCGAAGATATATCTTGGGCCCAAAACCACTACTCATCATTGAAGCTCACATATCATTATATGATATAAAGAGAATGATTTCTTTTAATGTTGGCATTATGGGGGGAGTGATAGCTCAATAGTTTAAACCGCACTCCCCCTATTTCCATGCCCACATCTAAACCAAATAAAGTTTTGAGACAAAGGTGTGTTTGCAAGATGGTCAAGCTATACTCCTTGAATCAATGATATTTAGCTCATTCCTCAAATAAGAGAACCTTGCTTCATCAAGAGGCTTCGTGAATATATCGGCAAGTTGATCTTTGGTAGGAACATAGATGAGCTCAATATCACCACGGGCAACATGATCCCTAATGAAGTGATTCCGGATCTCAATATGCTTCGTTCTTGAATGTTGCACCGGATTATAGGCAATCTTGATAGCACTTTCATTGTCACATAATAGAGGCACTTTGTCACAAATGACACCGTATTCCTTTAAAGTTTGCCTCATCCATAACAATTGAGTGCATCCACTTGCGGCGGCAACATATTCGGCTTCGGCGGTGGAGAGAGATATGCAATTTTGCTTCTTAGAAGACCAACACACCAAGGACCTACCAAGGAATTGGCAAGCCCCGGAAGTTGATTTCCTATCATCCTTGTCACCCGCCCAATCCGCATCGGTATATCCATTGAGAATAAAGCTTGAGCCTTTGGGGTACCAAATACCATATCTTGGGGTATCAACCAAATATGCGAAAGATTCTTTTGAGAAGAAACCAAGTTTAATCGGACCAGTAGGAGTCAAGAAGCACGTTGAAGGTTGATGGTGGCGAAATGTGATGCGGCGCAACACCAGGGATTCCGGCGCCAACGTGGAACCTGCACAACACAACCAAAGTACTTTGCCCCAACGAAACAGTGAGGTTGTCAATCTCACCGGCTTGCTGTAATAAAGGATTAACCGTATTGTGTGGAAGATGATTGTTTGCAAGAAAATAGTAAAACAAGTATTGCAGTAGATTGTATGCGATGTAAAGAATAGGACCGGGGTCCACAGTTCACTAGAGGTGTCTCTCCCATAAGATAAAAGCATGTTGGGTGAACAAATTACAGTCGGGCAATTGACAAATAGAAAAGGGCATAACAATGCATATACATGATATGATAAATATAGTGAGATTTAATCAGGGCATTACGACAAAGTACATAGACCGCCATCCAACTGCATCTATGCCTAAAAAGTCCACCTTCAGGTTATCATCCGAACCCCTTTCAGTATTAAGTTGCAAAGCAACAGACAATTGCATTAAGTATGGTGCGTAATGTAATCGACAACTACATCCTTAGACATAGAATCAATGTTTTATCCCTAGTGGCAACAGCACAACACAACCTTAGAACTTTCTGTCACTGTCCCAGGTATCAATGTAGGCATGAACCCACTATCGAGCATAAATACTCCCTCTTGGAGTTAAGAGTAAAAACTTGGCCAGAGCCTCTACTAATAACGGAGAGCATGCAAGATCATAAACAACACATAAGTAATAGATTGATAATCACCATAACATAGTATTCTCTATTCATCGGATCCCGACAAACACAACATATAGTATTACAGATAGATGATCTTGATCATGTTAGGCAGCTCACAAGATCCAACAATGAAGCACATAAGGAGAAGACGACCATCTAGCTACCGCTATGGACCCATAGTCCAGGGGTGAACTACTCACTCATCACTCCGGAGGCGATCATGGCGATGAAGAGTCCTCCGGGAGATGAATCCCCTCCGGCAGGGTGCCGGAGGCGATCTCCGAATCCCCCGAGATGGGATTCGCGGCGGCGCGTCTCGAAGGTTTTCCGTATCGTGGCTCTCGACGGGGTTTCGCGACGGAGGCTTTAAGTAGGCGGAAGGGCAGTCGGGGGCCACACGAGGTGGCGACACAACAGGCGGCGCGGCCAGGCCCAGGCCGCGCCGCCCTAGCGTGTCGTCGCCTCGTGGCCCCACTTCGTTTCCTCTTCGGAAGCTTCAAAAATAGGACCCTGGGCGTTGATTTTGTCCAATTCCGAGAATATTTCTTACTAGGATTTCTGAAACCAAAAACAGCAGAAAACAAGAACGGCTCTTCGCATCTTGTTAATAGGTTAGTTCCGTAAAATGCGTAAATACGACATATAATGTGCATAAAACATGTAGATATCATCAATAATGTAGCATGGAACATAAGAAATTATCGATACGTTGGAGACGTATCAGCATCCCCAAGTTAGCTCGTCCCGAGCAGGTAAACGATAACAAAGATAATTTCTGAAGTGACATGCCATCATAATCTTGATCATACTATTTGTAAACATATGTAATGAATGCAGCGATCAAAACAATGGTAATGACATGAGTAAACAAATGAATCATAAAGCAAAGACTTTTCATGAATAATACTTCAAGACAAGCATAAATAAGTCTTGCATAAGAGTTAACTCATAAAGCAATAAATCAAAGTAAAGGTATTGAAGCAACACAAAGGAAGATTAAGTTTCAGCGGTTGCTTTCAATGGATATTGTCAACATAGAGTAATACAACAGGTGCAATATGCAAGTATGTAGGAATCAATGCACAGTTCACACAAGTGTTTGCTTCTTGAGGTGGAGAGAGATAGGTAAACCGACTCAACAATAAAAGTAAAAGAAAGGTCCTTCAAAGAGGAAAGCATCGATTGCTGTATTTGTGCTAGAGCTTTTATTTTGAAAACATGAAACAATTTTGTCAACGGTAGTAATAAAGCATATGAGTTATGTAAATTATATCTTACAAGTTGCAAGCCTCATGCATAGTATACTAATAGTGCCCGCACCTTGTCCTACTTAGCTTGGACTACCGGATCATCGCAATGCACATGTTTCAACCAAGTGTCACAAAGGGGTACCTCCATGCCGCCTGTACAAAGGTCTAAGGAGAAAGCTCGCATTTTGGATTTCTCGCTTTTGATTATTCTCAACTTAGACATCCATACCGGGACAACATGGACAACAGATAATGGACTCCTCTTTAATGCATAAGCATGTAGCAACAATTATTATTCTCATATGAGATTGAGGATATATGTCCAAACTGAAACTTCCACCATGATTCATGGCTTTAGTTAGCGGCCCAATGTTCTTCTCTAACAATATGCATGCTCCAACCATTAAGGTGGTAGATCTCTCTTACTTCAGACAAGACGGACATGCATAGAAACTCACATGATATTCAACAAAGAGTAGTTGATGGCGTCCCCAGAAGCATGGTTATCGCACAACAAGCAACTTATTAAGAGATAAAGTGCATAAGTACATATTCAATACTACGATAGTTTTTAAGGCTATTTTGTCCCATGAGCTATATATTGCAAAGGCGAATGATGGAATTTTAAAGGTAGCACTCAAGCAATTTACTTTGGAATGGCGGAGAAATACCATGTAGTAGGTAGGTATGGTGGACACAAATGGCATAGTGGTTGGCTCAAGGATTTTGGATGCATGAGAAGTATTCCCTCTCGATACAAGGTTTAGGCTAGCAAGGTTATTTGAAGCAAACTCAAGGATGAACCGGTGCAGCAAAACTCACATAAAAGACATATTGTAAACATTATAAGACTCTACACCGTCTTCCTTGTTGTTCAAAACTCAATACTAGATATTATCTAGACCTTAGAGAGACCAAATATGCAAACCAAATTTAGCAAGCTCTATGTATTTCTTCATTAATGGGTGCAAAGTATATGATGCAAGAGCTTAAACATGAGCACAACAATTGCAAAGTATCACATTATCCAACACATTTTAGAATTACTACATGTAGCATTTTCCAATTCCAACCATACAACAATTTAACGAAGAAGAAACTTCGCCTTGAACATTATGAGTAAAGCCTAAGGACATATTTGTCCATATGCAACAGCGGAGCGTGTCTCTCTCCCACAAATTGAATGCTAGGATCCATTTTATTCAAACAAAAACAAAAACAAAAACAAACCGACGCTCCAAGTAAAGAACACAAGATGTGACTGAATAAAAATATAGTTTCAGGGGAGGAACCTGATGATGTTGTCGATGAAGAAGGGGATGCCTTGGGCATCCCCAAGCTTAGACGCTTGAGACTTCTTAGAATATGCAGGGATAAACCACGGGGCATCCCCAAGCTTAGAGCTTTCACTCCTCTTGATCATAGTATATCATACTCCTCTCTTGACCCTTGAAAACTTCCTTCACACCAAACTTCAAGCAAACTCATTAGAGGGTTAGTGCACAATTAATAATTCACATGTTCAGAGGTGGCACAATCATTCTTTACACTTCTGGACATTGCATAAAGCTACTGGACATTAATGGATCAAAGAAATTCATCCAACATAGCAAAAGAGGCAATGCGAAATAAAAGGCAGAATCTGTCAAAACAGAACAGTCCGTAAAGACGAATTTTAAAATGGCACCAGACTTGCTCAAATGGAAAAACTCAAAACTAATGAAAGTTGCGTACATATCTGAGGATCACGCTCGTAAATTGGCAGATTTTTCGAATTTTCTACAGAGACTTAGGCCCAGATTCGTGACAGACAGCAATGCTGTTTCTGCGCAGCGATCCCAAATATAACATCAACTTTAACATAGAAACTTTACTTGGCACAAAAACATGATAAGGAGAGGTTGCTACAGTAGTAAACAACTTCCAAGACTCAACAAAAAAAAAATTGCTGTAGTAAAAACATGGGTTGTCTCCCATAAGCGCTTTTCTTTAACGCCTTTCAGCTAGGCGCAGAAAGTGCAAATCAAGTAACATCAAGAGTAGAAGCATCAATATCATAACTTGTTCTAATAATAGAATCAAAAGGAAACTTCATTCTCTTTCTAGGGAAGTGTTCCATACCTTTCTTGAGAGGAAATTGATATCTAATATTACCTTCCTTCATATCAATAACAGCACCAACGGTTCGAAGAAAAGGTCTTCCCAACACAATAGGACAAGATGCATTGCATTCGATATCCAAGACAACAAAATCAACGGGGACAAGGTTATTATTAACCGTAATGCGCACATTATCAATCCTCCCCAAAGGTTTCTTTTTAACATTATCGGCAAGATTAACATCCAAATAACAATTCTTCAATGGTGGCAAGTCAAGCATATCATAAATCTTTTTAGGCATAACAGAAATACTTGCACCAAGATCACATAAAGCATTACATTCAAAGTCATTGAATTTCATTTTAATGATGGGCTCCCAACCATCTTCTAACTTTCTAGGAATAGAAGTTTCAAGTTTTAGTTTCTCTTCTCTAGCTTTAATGAGAGCATTTGTAATATGTTTTGTAAAGGCTAAATTTATAGCACTAGCATTAGGACTTTTAGCAAGTTTTTGTAAGAACTTTATAACTTCAGAGATGTGGCAATCATCAAAATCTAACTCATTATGAGCTACAGCAATGGGATCATTGTCCCCAAGATTGGAAAAAATTTCAGCAGTTTTATCACAAGCAGTTTCAGCAGTTTTAGCAATTTCAGGTTTTGTACGCTTTGCACTAGGAGTAGATACATTGCCAACACCAATTATTTTACCATTGATAGTAGGAGGTGCAGCAACATGTGAATCATTATCATTACTAATGGTGGTGATAGTCCAAACTTTAGCTACATTATTCTCTTTAGCTAGTTTTTCATTTTCTTCTCTATCCCACCTAGCATGCAATTCAGCCATTAATCTTATATTCTCATTAATTCTAACTTGGATGGCATTTGCTGTAGTAGTAATCTTATTATCAATATCATTATTAGGCATAACTTTCAATTTTAAAAGATCAACATCAGAGGCAAGTCTATCAACTCTAGAAGCAAGAATATCAATTTTATCAAGCTTTTCCTCAACAGATTTGTTAAAAGCAGTTTGTGTACTAATAAATTCTTTAAGCATGGCTTCAAGACCAGAGGGTACACTCCTATTATTATTGTAAGAATTCCCATAAGAATTACCATACCCATTACCATTAGCAGAAGGATATGGCCTATAGTTATTACCAGAGTTGTTCCTATAAGCATTGTTGTTGAAATTATTATTTTTAATGAAATTCACATCAACATTTTCTTCTTGAGCAACCAATGAAGCTAAAGGAACATTATTTGGATCAACATTAGATCTACCATTCACAAGCATAGACATAATCACATCAATCTTATCACTCAAGAAAGAGGTTTCTTCAACAGAATTTACCTTCTTACCTTGTGGAGCTCTTTCCGTGTGCCATTCAGAGTAATTTATCATCATATCATCAAGAAGTTTTGTAGCCGCCCCAAAGTGATGGACATAAAGGTACCTCCAGCAGCTGAATCCAATAAATTCCGCGAAGAAAAATTTAGTCCTGCATAGAAGGTTTGGATGATCATCCAAGTAGTCAGTCCATGGGTTGGGCAATTCTTTACCAAAGTTTTCATTCTCTCCCATGCTTGAGCAACATGTTCAGTATCTAATTGCTTAAAATTCATTATGCTACTTCTCAAAGATATAATTTTAGCGGGAGGATAATATCTACCAATAAAAGCATCTTTACATTTAGTCCATGAATCAATACTATTCTTAGGCAAAGATAGCAACCAATCTTTAGCTCTTCCTCTTAATGAGAAAGGAAACAATTTCAATTTAATAATATCACCATCTACATCCTTATACTTTTGCATTTCACAAAGTTCAACAAAATTATTAAGATGGGCAGCAGCATCATCAGAACTAACACCAGAAAATTGATCTCTCATAACAAGGTTCAGTAAAGCAGGTTTAATTTCAAAGAATTCTGCTGTAGTAGCAGGTGGAGCAATAGGTGTGCATAGGAAATCATTATTATTAGTGGTTGTGAAGTCACACAACTTAGTATTTTCAGGGGTATTCATTTTAGCAACGGTAAATAAAGCAAACTAGATAAAGTAAATGCAAGTAACTAATTTTTTTGTGTTTTTGATATAGAGAGCAAGACAAGTAAATAAAGTAAAACTAGCAACTAATTTTTTTGTGTTTTGTTTAGGTGCAGCAAACAAATTAGTAAATAAAATAAAGCAAGACAAAAACAAAGTAAAGAGATTGAGAAGTGGAGACTCCCCTTGCAGCGTGTCTTGATCTCCCGAACGGCGCTAAATTTGCTTGATGCGCGTAGATGTACACGTCCGTTGGGAACCCCAAGAGGAAGGTATGATGCGCACAGTGCAAGTTTCCCTCAGTAAGAAACCAAGGTTTAATCGGACCAGTAGGAGTCAAGAAGCACGTTGAAGGTTGATGGTGGCGAAATGTGATGCGGCGCAACACCAGGGATTCCGGCGCCAACGTGGAACCTGCACAACACAACCAAAGTACTTTGCCCCAACGAAACAGTGAGGTTATCAATCTCACCGGCTTGCTGTAACAAAGGATTAACCGTATTGTGTGTAAGATGATTGTTTGCAAGAAAATAGTAAAACAAGTATTGCAGTAGATTGCATGCGATGTAAATAATAGGACCGGGGTCCACAGTTCACTAGAGCTGTCTCTCCCATAAGATAAAAGCATGTTGGGTGAACAAATTACAGTCGGGCAATTGACAAATAGAAAAGGGCATAACAATGCATATACATGATATGATAAATATAGTGAGATTTAATCAGGGCATTACGACAAAGTACATAGACCGCCATCCAACTGCATCTATGCCTAAAAATTCCACCTTCAGGTTATCATCCGAACCCCTTCGTATTAAGTTGCAAAGCAACGACAATTGCATTAAGTATGGTGCGTAATGTAATCGACAACTACATCCTTAGACATAGAATCAATGTTTTATCCCTAGTGGCAACAGCACAACACAACCTTAGAACTTTCTGTCACTGTCCCAGGTATCAATGTAGGCATGAACCCACTATCGAGCATAAATACTCCCTCTTGGAGTTAAGAGTAAAAACTTGGCCAGAGCCTCTACTAATAACGGAGAGCATGCAAGATCATAAACAACACATAAGTAATAGATTGATAATCACCATAACATAGTATTCTCTATTCATCGGATCCCGACAAACACAACATATAGTATTACAGATAGATGATCTTGATCATGTTAGGCAGCTCACAAGATCCAACAATGAAGCACATAAGGAGAAGACGACCATCTAGCTACTGCTATGGACCCATAGTCCAGGGGTGAACTACTCACTCATCACTCCGGAGGCGATCATGGCGATGAAGAGTCCTCCGGAGATGAATCCCCTCCGGTGCCGGAGGCGATCTCCTGAATCCCCCGAGATGGGATTCGCGGCGGCGTCTCTGCAAGGTTTTCCGTATCGTGGCTCTCGACGGGGGTTTCGCGACGGAGGCTTTAAGTAGGCGGAAGGGCAGTCGTGGGGCCACACGAGGTGGCGACACAACAGCCGGCGTGGCCAGCCCAGGCCGCGCCACCCTAGCGTGTCATCGCCTCGTGGCCCCACTTCGTTTCCTCTTCGGACTTCTGGAAGCTTCGTGCAAAAATAGGACCCTGGGCGTTGATTTCGTCCAATTCCGAGAATATTTCGTTACTAGGATTTCTGAAACCAAAAACAGCAGAAAACAGAACTGGCTCTTCGGCATCTTGTTAATAGGTTAGTTCCAAAATGCGTAAATACGACATATAATGTGCATAAAACATGTAGATATCATCAATAATGTAGCATGGAACATAAGAAATTATCGATACGTTGGAGACGTATCAGTACCAAATACCATATCTTGGGGTATCAACCAAATATCTAAAGATTCTTTTGAGAGCCATCATGTGGCTCTCCTTAGGAGAAGCTTGATACCTTGCACACACACCAACACTCAACACTATGTCCGGTCTAGATGCACAAAGGTAAAGCAAGGATCCAATCATGGAGCGATATACCTTTTGATCCACCTCTTTACCATTGGGATCTAGTGCAAGATGACATTTGGTAACCATAGGAGTGGCCACACCCTTCAACTCGGTCATCTTGAACCTCTTGAGCATGTCTTGGAGATATTTTGCTTGATTGATGAAGGTTCCTTCTCTCAATTGCTTGATCTCAAAACCAAGGAAGAACTTCATCTCTCCCATCATAGACATCTCAAACCTATCGGTCATAAGCTTTGAAAATTCATCATTGAAAGCTTTGTTAGTAGATCCAAAGATAATATCATCAACATATAATTGGCAAACGAAAAGCTCCCCATTAACCCTCTTAGTAAAAAGAGTGGGATCGATTAGCCCAACATCAAACCCACGGTCTACCAACAATTCTTTAAGGTGCTCGTACCAAGCTCTAGGAGCTTGTTTGAGACCATAAAGTGCTTTATCAAGCTTGTAGACATGGTTAGGAAAGTTGAGATCCTCAAACCCCGGGGGTTGCTTAACATAAACCTCTTCATGCAAAGGACCATTAAGAAATGCACTTTTAACATCCATTTGTTGCAACTTAAAGTTATGATGCGATGCATAAGCAAGAAGGATACGGATGGACTCAAGACGAGCCACGGGAGCATAGGTCTCTCCAAAGTCAATTCCTTCAACTTGAGAGAAACCTTGAGCCACCAATCTTGCCTTGTTCCTCACAATATTTCCAAACTCATCTTGCTTGTTCTTGAATATCCACTTAGTGCCTATAACATTGCGGCACTCCTTTGGCTTCTCTACTAAGGTCCACACTTTGTTGCGCTTGAAGTTGTTGAGTTCCTCATGCATGGCTTCCACCCAATCCGAATCTTCAAGGGCTTCAAATACTTTCTTGGGTTCCACAACGGAGATATAAGCATGATGATTGCTAAAGTTAGCCAATTGCCTTCTTGTGGAGACCTTTGCTCGAACATCACCAAGGACCTTGTCATGAGTGTGTCCACGAATTTCAAGGGTCCTATCTCTTCTTGCTAGACGACGGGCCTCGATCTCCTCCTTGGTTCTTTTAGGCCTTGGAGGTGTCACTTGATCAACTTGATCATTTGGGTCCCCGTCTTGACCTTCAATTGGAGCTTCCTCAATTTCTTGAGAATGCTCAACCTCATGTGCTTGATCTTGGACAATATTTGGTGAAGTGCAAACATCAAATGGATACTCATCGGAGCCATCATGAATCCTTGGTTGATCTTGTCCTTGATCTTGTACATGAGAGGGAGGGTTTTCTTCTTGTTCTTGGGTTGGTGCATCATTAGCTTCAATAGATGGGGTTTGTTGATGTTGAGAGGATGAGGGCTCCACCGTGGTAGAGCATAGTTCTTCCCGAGACGCCACACCGTGTCCCTCAATGGGGCGGAAAAATCCCACACCCATTCTTACTATGGCATCTTGAGGTATTTCATCACCTGCACATACATCAACTTGCCCCACTTGGGAGCTATCATTTTCTTCGAACCTCACACTACAAGATTCGATGATAATCCCGGAGGCTATATCAAAGACTCTATAAGTGTGAGATTCGGCACCGTAACCAACAAATATACCCTCCAAAGCTTTAGGAGCAAATTTAGACAAACGAACTCCTTTGATTTTGTAGAAACACTTACAACCGAACACCTTGAAGTATGAGATATTAGGCTTGTTGCCGGTGAGTATTTCATATGGAGTCTTGTTCAATCCCTTGCGGAGATAGAGCCGGTTAGAAGAGTGGCAAGCGGTGGAGATGGCTTCGGCCCAAAAGTTATAGCGGGATTTATACTCCGCCATCATAGATCTTGCCATATCCATAAGAGTCCGGTTCTTCCTCTCCGCAACACCATTTTGTTGAGGGGTGTAAGCAGCGGAATATTGATGACGAATCCCCTCATCACTAAGGAAATCATTGAGTGTGTAGTTCTTGAACTCGGAGCCGTTGTCACTTCTTATTGCCATAATGAGGAGGTTGTGTTGGCGTTGCACCTCGGTGGCAAAGTCAATGAATATTTGTTGAGTCTCATCTTTCGTCTTGAGAAAGTAGACCCAAGTGTATCTTGAGTAATCATCAACAATCACCAAGCAATGTTTCTTCGCACCAAGACTTGCATGAGTAACGGGACCAAAGAGATCCACATGAAGGAGCTCCAAGATCCTCTTGGAAGAGATGATAGTCTTGCTTGGATGCGGAGAGTCATGCATTTTGCCTTCAACACAAGCCCTACAAACACGATCTTTGGCAAAAGAAACATTTTCCATTAGTCCCACAATATGGTTCCCCTTGTGAAGACTTTGCAAAGTTCTCATGTTGACATGGGCTAGGCGGCGATGCCACAACCAACCCACATCCGCCTTTCCGAATAGGCACATCGCACTTGAAGTGGTGGTCCCCGAAAAGTCCACCACATACAAGTTATGTTCGCGATACCCAACGAAAGCGACTTTTAGAGTCTTGCTCCACAAGAGGACCACAATATCATTATCAATAAAGACGGCGAAACCCATCTTGCCAAGGGCGGAAACGGAAAGCAAATTGTAACCAAGGGTTTTGACAAGCATGACATCCACAAGTGTTATGTTGTGTGCAACCACAACCTTGCCAAAACCCATTACCTCGGATGTAGAATTATCGCCAAAGGAGACGGTGATATTGTTTATGTTGGGCCTCAACTCCTTGACGAGATTCTTGCCGCCGGTCATATGACTTGTACATCCACTATCAAGTACCCATTTTGAACCTCCGGCGGCATAGTCCTACATGAGATCAATTCTTGGATTTAGGTACCCATTTCTCAATGGGTCCTCTTTTGTTAGCAACAAGGGTCTTTGGGACCCAAATAGACCAAGCAACATAACCATCATATGGGCCAACATATTTAGCATACACATCACCATAATAATCTCTAAATAGAACATAGTGAGGGTTAGCATTTCCCGCATTATCATCATTAATGGTGTTGCCCTTAGGGGCTTCACCATTGGTGATAGCTTTCTTCTTCTCTTGTGCGGGCTTGGCCTTTTGCTTGTTTGCCTTCTTCGCCTTGGCATTGTAACCTAGGCCCTCCTTCCCATTGTTTGATCTTTGCTTACTCAAAAGATCATCCAAAGAAAGTTTATTTTGGGGAGAGGAGGCCTTAGCAAGTTCATCCTTCAACCTAGCATTTTCCTCAATAATATTTGCATGATCACAAGAAGGGGTAGAGGAACTAGGCACATCATATGAAGCAAGCCTAATTTGAAGTTGCTCATTTGACTTGGATAGGAGAGAGTATTCACTCTTCAAAGCTTTGTGAGCTTTGTCTAGTTCATCTAGATCCTTCACAAGTTTCTCATGATCAACACCAAATTGGGCCATTTCCTTTTTAAGCAATTTAGTCTTAGCCCTAGCATGATCTCTAGCTTTAGTGAGCTTGTTAATTTCATCTTGAGGCTCTTCAAGATTTTCTAGCCTCTCCTCAAGAGAGGCTATAGTTTCTTGACTTTCCTCAAGAGCATTTTTAAGAGCATGGATTTCAAGAGAGTCTTCTCTTTCTATTTGACCCTTTTTCTCAAGCATATCATTTTGTTGAGCTAAACGAGCCATGAGATTTGAAACATGCTTTTTGTTGATACCTTGTAGGTTAAACATGAATTCATCAAATTCTAGCATTTCTTGTTTCACTTTTAGACTAGCATCATCAACCCCTAGATCACTAGATATGTTAGGCATAGAGGGGCTCGGAGATGATACCTCGGAGGATTTGGCCATGAGACAACTTTCTTCCTCCACATGAATGACCTCATTGGGGGATTCACTTGGTGATGAAGAGTTAGTGGAGAGGGAGGCAAGAGCTACCAATCCATTAGAGGTTGCATCTTCTTCATCATCAACATCATCATCTCCGGAGGAGTATTCTTCTTGAGTTGATAGCACAATAGATGTGTCCAAGGAGGACTTTTCCATGAAGCAATGTGCATTCTTGATATGAGGATTCTCATTGGGGGATTCAAAGAGAGATGAAGAGGGAATGTTGGTAGTGACAATGGCGGCCACTTCCTTTGAGCTTTCTCCTTCATCATCACTAGAGCTTTCAACTTCATCGGAAGAATATTCTTCCCTAGTCACTAGCACAACTCTTGGGGGCCTCTTGCCCTTCTTGGTCTTGTTGTTGTAGAACTTCTTGTTGGGGGCTTTTGAATATTTGCCCTTTGATTCTTTGCTCTTGTCCTTGGGAATGAGCCTTCCATTATGTAGCTCTCTATTCTCATAGGGGCATTCGGCAATGAAGTGGCGCTTGTCATCACAATTGTAGCATGATCTTGTCTTTGGACCAAAGCTAGTGAACCCACTCTTGTGGTTTCTCTTGATGTTGTCTTCCTTGGCCTTGGAGGGATCAACCCAAAATGACTTTGCATGGAAGGCCATGTGATCATGATAGTGGCATTCCAAATCTTCCGGATAGGACATACTCCAAGATGCCCTATATTGTTCTTGAGGGTGCACTTCTTCTACGGAGTTGACCGTCAAGGCAAGATTGTTCCCTTTTGCCATACCAATGGCACGATTGCGAGAGTCATGAGAGTTTTGCTCGAGCACCTTGAGGGCTTGCATCTCGTGCACGGCATCTTGAGATGAGAGAGAGGAATAGCATTCTCTCCCAACAAGGGTCTTGACATCAATGGGTACAAAAGGCATCATGCATTCAATGTACTTCTCCTTGATCCAAGAGTCATTGATGTGGGTGGCACCACTAAGCCGGAAGGCATCGGCAACGATGAGGAGTCTTCCATACATGACTTGATGATCTTCATCCGGTAGCCTCATGAATCCTTCGGCTTGATTCCGAAGAGCATTATACTTGTTCCTTCTCGTGCTCTCACTTCCAATGCAACTAGCGGCCAAACCATCCCAAGCTTCCTTGGCGGTGGTGTAGTTCCGAACACGAGGAAGCTCTTGTGTCCCCACACTAGTTTGAATCATGTGCAAGGCGGTGTTGTTGAGTTGACTATCAACCGCTTCTCTTCTAGTCAACTTGTTGGGGTTGTAGGGCTTGAAGCCTTCCAAGATGATTCTCCAAAGTTCATTGGAGGCACTACAAACATGAGAGCGAAACTCAAATTGCCAAGTATCGAAATTCTCAACGGAAAACTTAGGTGGGTCGCCTCGAATGTTCAAATGGGGATGTGGAACCGGTATATCGGGAGATTGAAAAGGTGGAGCTACTCGATTGTAGCTCTCACCTCCACTAGTTCCACTAGGAGATGCAATGGGAGATTTGATAGTGTTTAAGTTATCACCTTCCACGGGTTTGGTAGAGGAGGGTAGTGCCGAAGCACCTCCCTCTTCTAACACACCCGTGTCCTCTATGGCGGGAGCCCTAGGAGGGACCGGAGTCAAAAGCTCGGAAATCAATTTTCTCATGCTTTCCATTTGAGCGTCCATGGAGGATCTCAACGAATTGATTTCCTCCATGATGACCAACTTATCGGACTCTTCCAAAGGCGTCTCGTCCGGCATACTCTTAGGCGGTTAAGCCCGAAATAAGAGCCGAGGCTCTGATACCAATTGAAAGGATCGTATGCCGCACCTAGAGGGGGGGGTGAATAGGTGCTAACCAATTTTTAGTTCTTTTTCAATTTAGGTTTGACACAAAGGTAAATTCTCTAGATATGCAACTAAGTGAATTTACCTATATGACAAGGTTATCAACTAAGCACGATATAGCTACGCAATATATAGGAGATAGAGTGGGATAGAGGTAACCGAGAGTGTAGCACGCGTTGACACGGAGATGATTCCCGTAGTTCCCTTCCTTTGCAAGAAGGTACGTCTACGTTTGGAGGAGTGTGGTTGCTACGCAAGCCAAACCAACAGCCACGAAGGCTTCACTCAGATCTCCTGTGAGCAACGCCACGAAGGCCTAGCCCACTTCCACTAAGGGATTTCCTCGAGGCGGAAACCGGGCCTTTACAAGGTTCTTGGGGCACACATCCACAACTGAATTGGAGGCTCCCAAATCTGTAACAATACAACAATCAACAACAACACATCAACAACAAATCAACTAGGGGACCAAATAGGAACACTAGCATGAGATCCCTCAAACAAGTGAGGGGGAAATGAAGAACGCTTCGGTGAGGATGTAGATTGGTGTCTTCTCCTTCGAATCTCCAAAGATCAAGAGCTTTGGTTGGGGGAGGAAGGAGATCTTGCAAATCTTGAGTTTCTTGAGGTGGCTCTAATGGAGGTGGCTTGGCAGATTTCTTGTGTAATGATTGAGCAAGCAACCAAGGTAGAAGAAGGGGGGTATTTATACCCCCTCCCAAAATTGAGCCGTTGCTGCTTCCGGGGGGCCGGATATTCCGGCCAAGTAGGGGCCGGATAATCCCCCCCCCCCGGATAATCCGGCCTTCGGGACAAAACTGTGACTTTGTCCGGCCAAATGTCCGGCCCCTAACCAGAGAGCAAATCTTCAGGTCCTTAGCCAAATTCGAGGGGGGCCGGATATTTCCAAAATATCCGGCCCGGATATTCCGGCCCTGGTACAATACCGGGACAATATCCGGGCAAAAATCCGGCCCACTGCGCTGCTTTTCCTCATGACTTAGCCAAAACAGGGGGCCGGATATTTCAACAATATCCGGCCCGGATTATCCGGCCTGGCCAACTTTTTCTGATTACTTTTGACAGACGATCAAATCCAACACACATGAATAAATATCTATGTAATCCCTGTACCACTTAAACAAACATTAGTGTATCACATATATTGACATCAAACACTCAAAACATAATATGAGAGATGTTCTTTCAGGTATGCTAATAATATCGATATGTTCTCCTGTTCTGCTTGGTCGAACTCGTCATCCGATGAATCATATGATGAACTCTACAAACATATGTATGAAATTACTTCACTATGAACTATTGTAGCTAATTGGCGAGTAATAGAGGCCGGCCGGCGGAGGTTCATACCTTGCGAGCAAATGGGCGAGCACCATGGGCGCGCCATGTTGCTAGCAAGCTCGAGGACGACGAGGACGACATGTCGACGCCTGCGCGGAGGAGAACGCGACGGCGGCGCGAAGGGGGCGGCGGAGAAGGACCGCCGGCTACAACTCGTCGCTGACGGCCGCGCGAGCGACACAGCGCGGCGGAGCGTCCGCCGCTGCCAGGAGGAGGTGCGGGCGACGCGGATCTACGACGCGGCGGCGCGCAGAAGCGGGGGCGGCGGCGGAGTCGACCGGCGGCGGCTGGATTTCGCGCCGGCGGTAGGTGGGGAAATGAAGGCGCGGGCGCGGGGGAGGAATTTTCCAGCCGTTGGCTTTTTCGCGCTTGGACGAGCGATGCCGCGCGCTGTAGCCGACGCGCCAGATATGCCGCTCCGGATTGTGCAAAACGCCGCGCGCCCTAAAAATTTACAGCGCCGCGCCGTTTACCGCATCTGCTGGAGCGCCACATTCTCTCCCGCGCGCTATATCGGACGTTTTTATGCCGCGCGGCCTATATAGCGCGTCTGTTGGAGATGCTCTAAATCATTCAAAATCTCAGCCTAAAGGGAGGAGGGTAACTTTTTCTTATAAGCTGGTCGTAGCCTCCTCCAACAAGGTGTGACTAAACATTGAGCAGCGTCGCCACGCGCTGAAAAGCCCCCAGAAAGGCATAGCGATGCTAGCTCTGATGCTAACGTCCACCCTAGTAGTCCTACAGTTACAAGTACACATATCCATCTATGTGTGTTCTAGCACCTTCCACTCTATACGCTCAATTCTCCAATCGAGCGTCCGTTGCCTAGCTAGAATGGGTATGCAAAGCAAATTAGGCTCTAGCAGTCTCATGTTTAACTTTACAACAGTCAATCTAACTAGGAAGTTTCTGAACGCAATTCAGTTTAAGGTTAGCCACAGGCCTACCGCAGTTCCTTCTTCATAGATATGGATAAAGATCTCAGTGAATGTTACCTTGTTGAGCTAGACACCAAAGAGTAAGAGCACACTTGACTTGCGTAAAGATGTGCCAAAAGCTAGCTGCCGACCTGACCACACCTGCTTTACTTTCTTCCATCTGAAACATACCATCAACCTCATATATGCTAAGACTTTGTACCAAGTGCAGGAAATGAGGAGAGATTAGATTGACATCTAAATATACTCTGGGCTGCATACCAAATTCTACATAATTTCATACAAACGGATAGGGACAGGAACCCGATCCTGGTAGACAGAATATAGCAATCTCACGGGTCCAGATTTAGGGAAATGAAGTCTGTAAAAGTAGGAAACAATATACCGGCTGAGGCCTGAAACTACTCCTCCTCGAAACTGAAGCCTGAGAAAATAATAAGAAATGGTCAGCACAGGAAAGGCCCGACTAAGAGAAACGAAAAGGTACATTTGGTTAGCGAGGGCCCGAAGAAAAGCCTGGAATGCACGAAATCTTGCTTCAGTTTTAAATGTAGGTAACTCTTTGTCGAAGTATAAGAAATTTCTGGGATGGCAACACTCAAGTTCACCTAGTTATTGCAAAGCTGAAAGGATGTGACATTAACATGAAACTGATAAAAAGTTTTAACTTGCTATTTTGCGAATCCATGACCTATGCATTTGTGTGCTAGGTAATCTATGGTGGCATCAGCAGCCAGAAGGATGAAAAATGGTGTGACACTGTTACATGATATAGTTTGCAATGCTGCTTCGCCCTAGCTTTTTCTTACTAACTTCAGCAGCTGTTGGAATGTCTAGTTTTCCAAATAGTATGTCATTTACTTTGTCTACACTAATCTGATATGCCTTATTTTCCATCACCAAATTTTACACACATTTGCTTTGCTGGGATGCCCATGCCCATGCGTACCCGCGGGTGGGAACAACCTGCACACAAGATGAAAACGTCGCCAACAAGACCAGCATGCCATCGGTCAAACCTGGTAAAGTCGGAGCACACGCCTGTCTATTGATACAAATACTGTGGCCCCTCGACATCGTTGGGGTTGAATCCGGGTACCATTATTTGATGCAATGTTGCTACCACCATCTGAGCGGCTCCACCATAATGCCAAAACCTAACCCTAGCTATGCGCTGAGGGCAGAAAACCAAAGTTCCATCACTTCCCAGCGTCGGAGCAACAGATACGAGGAGCGGTTTATATCCCACTAGTTCAACTACAGGTAGTATTTCCATTTTGTATGCTGCAGCAGATTGATCGACAATTTTTTTTTACCTTTTCTTCCATCAATTTCCGACCACATTTTCGGTGAACTCCTGCAAGTTTTAAAGCTGCAACACAGCAGTAGACGGAAATTCCAAGCGCCAATTGTTCTGATGGCTACCGTTGCTGCATGAGGGAGTTTGGCAACTCATATCCTTCTGAAAGCAACACACTAACTCCTTTTGTTACCAAATCATGGATTCCTAGACTCCTAGTGCAGTCGTACAATGCACATCTCTGTGTGTTGTACCACCTCCCACTCCATGTGTTCACTCCGGTAAGTGTCCAGTTTGAGCATCTGTTCGACGCTTTTCTCTCTTTATTGTTGAACTTGGAACAGCCAAGACCAGGGATGCATGAATGTCATATTACATTATTAATAGATAGTCTAAACATATCAAAATATTAATGCAAACATTGCAGTTGCCTAACCAGAAGAAATGTGCAAACAACAGCAATGACATTTCCAACTCTATGTTAGTTATTAATGCATATGAGGTTGCTGAATAAATTTGCTTAAGGTCAGACATAGGCCTACTACACTTTTTTCCATGTGAAACATGACATCAATCACCACATATATGCTATCATGCCAGGCCTTTGTACAGATTTCACGAAATGAGCAGCAGTCCAACGGGACTAGGATGGCATTTCAGGTTGCATACCAAACTCTACAAAAATTTATACAAACAGGAGAGGGACATGCACACGATCCTGGCAGACAGAAAACAGCGATCTCACATGGCCAGATTCAGGGAGATGCAGTCACTAAAAACCAAGAGACAGTATACCAGATGAAATTACTCCTCTCCTAGAAGTTGATGCCTGAATAAACAATACAACGCAATAAGCACGTGGAAACCAAGAGACAGTCTATGAGAATGAGAAGGTACAATTGATTAACGAGAGGCACTCAAATGCAGGAAATCTCAATTCAAAATAAAATGGAAAACCTTCGATTGCGATTCAAGAAATTTCTAGGATGATATTGAACAAACATTCAATTTTTTTCCGGCTATAACCAACATTCAACTTAACCTAGTATACATTAGAAAGTTGAAAGGGCGTATGTATATATAAATGAAACTGATAAGAAAATAAATTACTTTTTTTACAGGCCAATTAACACACACACATGTGGGTGCTAGGTAATGCATCGTGGCATTAACAGTCAAAAGGATGCAATATGCGCGAGATGATACAGTGTGCAGTGCTGCTTAAACCTAGCTTTAGGTTGATATTGAAAAAACATATGCAATTTTTTTTAAGCTGAAGAAAAAGGTTGGAGTGCCTACTTTTTTGAAATTTAAAATACGGAGTAGTAACCATTACTTTGTCTAAATTAATATGCTTTTCAATTGCCAAATTTTATACACAGGTGCTGACTGCAGAAACATAATAACCAGTGAGGAGTGAGTGTTAATAGGTACTTACAATCAGAGCAATTAATATTCTCAGGAGGCACTCCAAGGCTAACAAGGATCATAACAATTTGGTGAATCCTTTCATCATTCTTGCGATGCTTGATTTTGACTACCTTGAGATTCTTCGATACCAAGAACTGTTTTCTTGGCCCGTAGGTTTCATCTTTTCTATCAATAGGTTGTTGCTGTAGAAACAAAATATTTAATTGAAACCAATAAGTGGTAAATGGTGACTTCAAAGACAAAAAGGAGTTGTAATTAGAGAACAAACCGTACCCTATAATAGCTAAGTTGGATAGTAAGCCTCTCTAGAATTGGTGAGTGCTGAAGAAAGTAAACCAGTCCACTGAAGTCAGCAGCCAGACACCACTCACTGAGATGCAATGTTTTTAAGTTGCAAAATATATGGCGCCATTTGAAATCCCTGGTGCAAATAATCTGGACAAAGTGAAGAGAATTAAATTCTATTCAAGGTCTAGCTTTGTCAGTACTTGAATTAATAATAGCCAATTGAATAGAAGCTCTTGGCAGGGTTTCAGATTTTGCAAGTTTCTTGTTTAATCAGAAAAAAAGATTAACTTGTACCATCTAGAGTGTGGGGAAAACTAACACGTATTGTAAAATTAATATTAAACTTATGCTCTTGGATAGCACAATGTCAGAACTCAGAAGTATCAACTACTCCCACCGATCCATAATAAGTATCGGGGATTTCGTACAAAGTCGTACTAAATCCCCGACAATTATTATGGATCGGATGGGAGTAGCAATATTAAATACACATATGCATAATATACTTCCATTGAAAAATGAGCTATGAGGTGATGTCCTCATAGAAACATATATAATGATTCAAAAGGAGGATTGGCATCAAGCATCCAATGCACACAAGTATCTATGTCTATGCTTCTATACTCCTACTGATGGATACAGATGTGCAAGATGGGGTGACAATCAACCCTAGGAGACAGAATGTCAAAGAGCGTACCATTTTAGGAGCACTTATCAACGTCAACTTGGTAGCACCACACAAACCATCTAGAAGCACACAACCATCGCCTTCCCTGTCGATGTGATGGCAAGGAATACAATCCCACTCACCACAGCCCACATAGTAACCACCGTCAAGACAATGATCGTAGAGCTCTTCACGTTCAGACCACTCTCTGTCAAACTCAACAAACGCAGTTACCAGTGATGGCATGCTCTCGAGGAACGGAGTCAAGCCCACATTTTCAGATAGTTCCAAGGCAGTGAGACTTGGGCAAGAGATACGTGTGCGAGCATAGCCATCGAAAATGCACATGTACGTAACCAGACGCCTTAAAGACTGGCACAGGATCTTCTCAGCGTGGATTTCACAATTTACCATCTGCAATTTCTCCAGTACCGGGCAGCTCGAGAAATCCAGAGTGCCTCCCCCGAGCTTCAGACTGCTGAAATATAAGGCTGTCAAATGCTGGCAGACGAGAGTCATGTTGGGTATCCGCAGACGCGCAGTGGTATCGTATGACTCCACATCAAGTCGAAGCACCCTGACATGGCACGACGCGGCATACCGGAGCCACATTTCAACGTCTTGTGGTGTCTCACTCTCATTGAGAAAGGATGTGAAGACGAATTCATGCAGAGGCACTCGGTCGCGGAGGAGGAGCAGGGAAGTGACAAACCGGGCCTCTTCTTCATCATAGATGAGCACTGTGGGCACCGACTTCCAGAGGTTGCGCCAGCGGCGAGCAAGCACGCATGTGCACACTGACTCGCGCGAGGGGAGGAAAGACAGCACAAAACGGATGATGTCGTCCGGGAGGGCGCCGATCCGGTCCTCCCCGGCGGCCGCCGCACTGTCAGGCATTCTGTCGAGCAGGTGACCGGCGCCGGAGCTGCCGGCAGGGGTTGGACACTGGACGAGCGACATCAACCCGGCGCAGAGGGGGCGCGACGAGGCTGCGAGCAACGCAGAGGAGCAAACGTGAGGCGAGTCTGCCGCCGGTGCCAGCGCCGCCGCGCCCCGGTGTCGGCGTCAGTTGTCTCGTGCTCTCCTTTGCCGAAGTGCGTAGTGGACAGTGAATACTGAATCTGCAGGGTGGGTCGAAGAGCCAGTGATAGATATAGCTCAGTGGCCACTGGGCCTAAACGGACTTTGCTCCTCTCCCTGCTCATCGCGGGCCAAATTTACTAGTGTGCACATGCGATGCACGTTAGCCTACCCAAAAAAAAAAGCGACCCACGTCTTAATTTTACAAACTGCAGTATTGTTATCACTGATTTGGCCAAATCGGAGATGGGCAGTAATGGGCTGAAAGATATATACGTCGATCTTCGGCCTTTGTCAAGAGTTTGGGTTTAATTGCCCATGTATCTGTAATATAGTAGATCGCATCTTAGTTTAGAACTAAAAGATAGAGTTTGACCTGCACGGTTAGGCACGCCGAATTAGAAAGTCCCTTGACTATAAATATGTATCTAGGGTTATCGGAAAGGAGGACAATCACGTTCACACACAAACACAAATCGCATCGCCACCCCTCTTTCGAGGGTTTCTCCGGTAAGCATCATGGCGGACACGTTTATTCGTTTACCTTGTGTCGCTCGTGCTGAACCGTTGTTGATGGCGAGTAGCACTACTTATCGTAGATGTTTTGGGGCTTGCATAGATGCTTTTCTTATGCATATCTGTTTAGCTGTGTCGTCCCTCGATATCTAGCTGCCTTGCTTGTTCGTTGTTTAGTAGATCCGATCCGTTATAGTTGCTCCTTGATTCTTCAAGGATTGGTTTAATATCCGTATGGTTAGGCCTTGCAAACGGGTTGAACGATCCGGTAGTGCGTTAGGTATGGTTTGTTAGTCCTAAGAGGGATGTTCCGGGAATTAACTTAATGTTGGTTTTTAGCCTCTTTTAGGGTTAGTTTTCCATTATCTTTCGTGTCTATTAGGCTCAACTACGCGTAGGATGTTCCGATCATACGGTGAAAACCCTAAACTGTCGTAGATTGGTTTAACTTTATACTGATCAAGCAGGAGCCCCATGTCATCGTTAACCCGACGTGAACCATGGGGCGATCGGCTTTGTGAGCCGATCCACAGGGCAACCCGAGAGCCGATCGGGCTCGTATTTAATGTTTACGTGTCTGCCATGCAGGAAACTAATCGAAGCAATCCAACACCTTCCTGACCGGTATAGGTCGTGGCACGCCCTTGCAACCGCTAGGACGTGTGCCGGAACATTTGCGGACGACGTCGAGGACCAGGGCCCTGCGGCCTTGGAAGCCTCCGGCTCTTCGTGTTGCTTAACCACCGCTCACCGTGGGTTTTGGCAGCAACACATTACGCATGCCTGGGACCATCTTCTGCAACAACCACGTCAACATCCGAGATGGCGGAAGAACCGGTCAAGTATGAAGATCTTCCTGCTGAGTATAAGAAGAAATATGATAATCTCAAGGCCACCTTGGAAGCCGATCTCATCGGCGCTTTTGAGAAAACCCGGTCGCACGGCATCAAGTTCAAAGGGTTCCAACCCGAAGGCGCGCTAGAGGGACTAGATCTATCTCTCCCTTCGACGACGTACCAGAGCCCTGCGACAGGAAGTCAACTATGCCGTGGCTCACTCTCTTCATCGGCATTCTGAGAGCCTGGTGAACACTCTGGAGCGTGTCGCGCTCAATGTGGTGCAAGAAATAATGAAGCACAAGTACTCTCCGTCAGGACCTGCTTTAGGAACTCATCAAGGAGAGATACCGCTCTATACTAGGCCACCACTGCCGTACACGATGGCAGCTCCACAGCAACAAGATTCACCGGCTACGTTGTCTACAAGGTTGGAGGTGATCCTGGCGACTACCAATTCCTGTATGAGCCGCCCAAGGAGATTCCACATGGATACGTGTGCACATATGTGCCGGACTGCAACAACTGGATGACCCAGGTTACGCAGAAGGACTGCCACGGCAGGAGGGATCGCCGGAACAGGAGTAGTTGCTGGAGCAGAAACAGTTCTGGAGCAGATGCTGAGAAACAGGCGTGGCTAGCTAAATATGCCACCGGTACAAGTCATGAACGCTCAACTTCTGCAGCTCCTACGGTGGATGAGATCACCGCAATCATGAGAGATCAGTTCGGCATCCTGCCGAAGAAGAGAATGATCGGCTATTCCAAGCCGTATCCCAACGATTATGACCTAATCCCACTACCGCCTAAGTATCGGCTCCCTGACTTCACAAAATTCAGTGGATCAGAAGGGTCCAGCTCAATTGAGCATGTGAGCCGATATTTAGCACAGTTGGGCATGGTCTCAGCTTCAGACGAGCTGCGCGTGAGGTTCTTCTCACAATCTCTCACGGGTCCGGCCTTTGGATGGTACACCTCGTTGCCACCAGATTCGGTTCGGACGTGGAAGCAGCTGGAGGAACAATTCCACGTACAATACCATTCAGAAGCTACTGAAGCTGGCATTGCCGATCTGACCCAGGTTCGGCAGAGGCGAGGAGAGACGGTGTCTGAATACATTCAGCGCTTCAGGACCGTCAGAAACCGATGTTATTCGGTTCGTTTATCTGAGAAGGAAGCAGTCGAGCTGGCGATAGCAGGCCTGTCAGCGCCGCTCAAAGACGTGACCTTCCAAGCGGACTACAGTTCATTGGCGCATATGGTTCAGAAATTGACATCGTATGAGCAGCGCCACCCAGAATTGTACCAGGACAAGTTCAAGCGCGTCGCCCTGATCGAGATGGAAGAAGATGAAGATTCTGTAGGAGATCAGGAAGTCGCTGTAGCTGAATGGACTCGGGGGGCAAAGCCCGTGTCCTGCAAGTGGGTAAAGCAACCAGGGCCTGCAAAAGGGTTTGACTTTGATTTGAGCAAAACGGAGCAAATTTTTGATTTGCTGCTGAAGGAAAAACAGTGAAGTTACCCGAAGGCCACAAAATCCCCACGTTACAAGAGATGAACGGCAGGCCATACTGCAAATGGCATCACACGTTCACCCATGCCACCAACGACTGCAAAGTCTTGCGCGGACAGATTCAAATGGCGATAGAACAAGGCCGATTACTCTTCGGTCAGTTTGCCATGAGAGTTGACACGCAGCCGTTTCCGGACGTCAACATGGTGGATCTCAGCCACTGCATAAGACGCGAGCCAGGTTTCTCTTTTGGTATCAATATGGCAGGGCTTGCAGATCGCCATGGCGAGGATAAGCCAGAGAGCAGTCACTCCCGTGGCAAAGATGAAGAGGAGGCCAATCCACGCGATTGGCCCCAAAAAATAAAAAGTTGTGAATCCTCGGTGCATTGCGATGAAAAAGGAGGCCGATTCTAGCGATCGGCTAAAGCCTCAACATGCCTTCTGCCTGTGCTCGCATGGATTTAGCAGGCGACGGAAAGCTGGGGTATGGGTTTACATCGGCTGATGAACTAGAAGAGATTGACATTGGTCCTGGGGATAAGCCACGACCGACATTTATCAGCAAAAAGTTGGATCCACAGCTGAAGAGCCAGTTGATAGCCCTGTTGAAGGAATACCCAGATTGTTTCGCATGGGATTACACAGAAATGCCTGGGTTAGACAGGAGCATTATCGAGCATCGGCTCCCTCTGAAGAAAGGATTTCGGCCATTCCAGCAGCGAGCACGACAAATGAAGGCCGAAATCTTGGTGGAAGTCAAGAAAGAGATCCAGAAGATGTTAGACGCCGGGTTCATCAGGCCATGCAGGTACGCTGAATGGATTTCCAATGTCGTACCTGTGGAGAAAAAGGATGGCCGATGGCGCGTCGCCATAGATTTTCGGAATCTCAACAGTGCCACCCCAAAGGACGAATATCCAATGCCAGTAGCAGAGACTTTGATCAATGCAGCTGCTGGTCATAAAGTTTTAAGCTTCATGGATGGTAATGCCGGCTACAACCAAATCTTTATGGCTCCAGAAGATATAAACAAGACTGCATTCAGAGTGCCAGGCTCGGTGGGCTTGTTTGAATATGTAGTCATGACATTTGGACTGAAGAATGCTGGCGCGACATACCAAAGAGCCATGAATTACATCTTTCACGATTTGATCGGCAAATTGGTCGAGATTTACATCGATGACGTGGTGGTCAAGTCTGTTTCGGTGGACGGACACTTGGAAGATTTACGGCGCGTCCTGGACCGAACTAGGAAGTTCGGACTAAGAATGAATCCAAAAAAGTGTGCCTTTGGTGTGACGGCCGGTCAGTTCTTGGGTTTCTTGGTTCATGAACGCGGAATTGAGATCGGCATGAAAAGTCAAGAGGCGGTGCGAACAATGAAGCCACCCACCACGAAGAAGGAGCTCTAGTGTCTCATCGGCAAAATCAATTTCGTCAGAAGGTTTATCTCCAACCTGTCGGACGAATCGAGCCGTTCATGGGACTGGTCAAAATCAAGTCTGATGAGGAGTTTCGCTGGGGGGCAGAGCAACGGAAAGCATTTGACGATATTAAGGAATACTTGACGAAGCCACCGTGTTGGTTCCACCACAGAAGACAGACCCTTCTACATTTACTTATCGAGCTGATACCTCTATCGCGTCAGTGGTGGTGCAGGTTTATGATGGTCTGGAAAAAGTGGTTTTCTACCTCAGCAGAAGGATGTTAGATGCGGAAACAAGGTACCTCGAGATCGAGAAGTTGTGCCTCTGCCTGTTCTTTACCTGCACCAAGATTCAGCACATCTTGCTGAAAGCAGAAATCATCGTCATATGCAAATCGGATGTCATCAAGCACATGCTGTCGGCTCCTGTATTGAAAGGCCGACTCGGCAAATGGATGTTTGCTCTATCGGAATTTGATATCCGGTATCAACCTGCGAAAGCAGTCAAGGGACAAGCGCTGGCCGATCTTATTGCTGAACGAATAAACACGGACGTAGCGGCACTATCCGTGCGTGCATGGACCATGTTCTTCGATGGATCGGTCTGTGAAGATGGCTGTGGCATCGGCATGCTACTCGTGTCGCCTCGGGGGGCAACATACTCCTTCTCCATCAGGTTATCTACACCTTGCACTAACAATGTTGCTGAATATGAAGCGATATGCAAGGGAATGGAGTTGCTATTGGACGCCGGGGCGGAGGCAGTGGAGATCTTTGGGGATTCCAAATTGGTGATTTCTCAACTCACGGAGGAATACAAGTGTGAGAGCGAGTCACTTTTCCCATTATGGATGCAATGCCGTGAGCTGATGGCCCAGTTCAGGTATATCAACTTCCATTGGATCCCAAGGACGCAAAATACCGAGGCAAACGACCTTGCACAGACGGCGTCAGGATACAAAGACGTGGTCGAGGAAGCCGATTTTCAGGTGCAGCTCATGGAGCCCGATGATTGGAGAGCCGATATCTTCAATTACTTGAAAGATCCGGCTCGGGGGCACCTAAACGGATAAGATACATGGCCATGAAGTACGTCCTGATTGGTGATGACATGTTCTACAGGACTTTGGAAGGGTTACTTCTCAAGTGTTTGGGACCAGCCGAGTCCAATCGGCTCTTGCATGAGGTACATGAGGGTGCCTGTGGAACTCACCAATCGGCTCATAAGATGAAGTGGCTGATCAGGCGATCGGGATTTTATTGGCCCACTATGCTTGAAGATTGTTTCCAATACTATAAAGGGTGTCAAGCATGTCAGAAGTTTGGGAGCATCCAGATGGTGCCTGCATCAGCAATGAATCCTATTATCAAGCCGTGGCCATTCCGAGGGTGGGGCATGGATATGATCGGCAAGATACATCCTCCTTCAAGCAAAGGTCATGTATGGGTTCTGGCCATTACAGATTATTTTACCAAATGGGTAGAGGCCGTCCCTATGAAGGCAGTAAACGCGTCAGATGTTGTCGATTTTGTGAAGGAGCATGTTATCCACAGATTTGGAATTCCCCAGACTATTACGACCGATGGAGGTTCGGTCTTTGTTTCTAAGGAGTTCAGAAAATTCTGCGAGGATATCGGATCAGATCATCCCCATACTACGCCCAAGCAAATGGACAGGCTGAAGCGTCCAACAAAAGTGATCAAGCTGATTAAGAGGAAGATCGACGAGAATCCTAGACGTTGGCACGAGGTATTGTCAGAAGCTTTGTGGGCTTATCGCATGTCGTGTCATGGAGCAATAAAAACCTCGCCATACCATCTGGTCTATGGACAAGAAGCTGTGTTACCCTGGGAAATCAAAGCTGGGTCGAGAAGGGTTACATTTCAGAATGATCTAACTACTGAAGAATATGCAGCCCTGATGAGCGACAGTATTGAGGATGCAACGTCTCCAACGTATCGATAATTTCTTATGTTCCATGCTACTTTATTGATGATACCTACATGTTTTATGCACATTATATGTCATATTTATGCATTTTACGAACTAACCTATTAACAAGATGCCGAAGAGCCAGTTTTTTTGCTGTTTTTGGTTTCAGAAATCCTAGTAAGGAAATATTCTCGAATTGGACGAAATCTTCGCCTGGGTCCTATTTTTGCAGAGCTTCCAAGACCGAAGAGATAAGGAAGTGGGGCCACGAGGCGCCGTCACCATAGGGCGGCGCGGCCCGGCCCTGGCCGCGCCGACCTATGGTGTGGGGCCCCGTGTGGCCCCTCACGTTGCCCTTCCGCCTACTTAAAGCCTCCGTCGCGAAACCCCCAGTACCGAGAGCCACGATACGGAAAACCTAGAGACGCCGCCGCCGCGAATCCCATCTCGGGGATTCAGGAGATCGCCTCCGGCACCCTGCCGGAGAGGGGATTCATCTCCCTGGAGGACTCTTCATCGCCATGATCGCCTCCGGAGTGATGAGTGAGTAGTTCACCCCTGGACCATGGGTCCATAGCAGTAGCTAGATGGTCGTCTTCTCCTTGTTGTGCTTCATTGTTGGATCTTGTGAGCTGCCTAACATGATCAAGATCATCTATATGTAATTCTATATGTTGTGTTTGTCGGGATCCGATGGATAGAGAATACTATGTTATGGTGATTATCAATCTATTGTTTATGTGTTGTTTATGATCTTGCATGCTCTCCGTTATTAGTAGAGGCTCTGGCCAAGTTTGTACTCTTAACTCCAAGAGGGAGTATTTATGCTCGATAGTGGGTTCATGCCTTCATTGACACCTGGGACAGTGACAGAAAGTTCTAAGGTTGTGATGTGCTGTTGCCACTAGGGATAAAACATTGATTCTATGTCTAAGGATGTAGTTGTCGATTACATTACGCACCATACTTAATGCAATTGTTGCTTTGCAACTTAATACTGAATGGGGTTCGGATGATAACCGAAGGTGGACTTTTAGGCATAGATGCAGTTGGATGGAGGTCTATGTACTTTGTCGTAATGCCCAATTAAATCTCACTATATTTATCATATCATGTATATGCATTGTTATGCCCTTCTCTATTTGTCAATTGCCCGACTGTAATTTGTTCACCCAACATGCTTTTATCTTATGGGAGAGACACCTCTAGTGAACTGTGGACCCCGGTCCTATTCTTTACATAGCATACAATCTACTGAATTGTGTTTTACTATTTTCTTGCAAACAATCATCTTCCACTCGATACGCTTAATCCTTTGTTACAGCAAGCCGGAGATTGACAACCTCACTGTTTCGTTGGGGCAAAGTACTTTGGTTTTGTTGTGCATTCCACGTTGGCGCCGGAATCCCTGTTGTTGCGCCGCATCACATTTCGCCACCATCAACCTTCAACGTGCTTCTTGGCTCCTACTAGTTCGATTAAACCTTGGTTTCTTTCGAGGGAAAACTTGCTACTGTGCGCATCATACCTTCCTCTTGGGGTTCCCAACGAACGTGTGAGTTACACGCCATCAAGCTCTTTTTCTGCGCCGTTGCCGGGGAGATCAAGACACGCTGCAAGGAGTCTCCACTTCTCAATCTCTTTACTTTGTTTTTGTCTTGCTTTATTTTATTTACTACTTTGTTTGCTGCACCTAAACAAAATACAAAAAAATTAGTTGCTAGTTTTACTTTATTTACTGTCTTGCTCTCTATATCAAAAACACACAAAAAAATTAGTTACTTGCATTTACTTTATTCGCCTAGTTTATTTTTTGCTTATTGCATCATGTTTCCTTTTAATTTCACCACAAAAGACATACCGGTAGGACGTGGGTCCATAGTTGGGAGAAATAATATAGAAGAATTTTTCAATCATGTTAGTATTACTGAAGATTTTGAAGATAGACACTTGGTAGAACTTGCACCTACCTATGAAATTGCTGCTGCTTTAGTTCGCATGTTGGAAACTAAATTTGTTAATCTCAATCCTATAATCCAACACATGTTTCTTACACTTGGTGATATGGAAGAAGGGGAAAAGAAAGATTTTGTTTTAGAAACTCTTCTTAGAGAATTTGGTGGTCTAGCAAGAGAGGCTAGAAAGGTCTTTGCTAAATTTAATATGCTAGGTTCTCATACTAATTTTGTTGGTCTCCTTGAAAAAATGGACATGGATAGAATAAGGTACACTAATAACATTAATGATGGTGGGGAAATCAAAGCACCAATACCATGTAAACTCCTAGCTATGAATGATGCACTAGAAAATAACTATGCTTGGCTTGTTCCTGAAAATTTGTTCGATGAGAGTAGCAAGCCCAAGACTAATGAAAAGGGAGACGCTAAAACTTATGTATCCAATATACTATGCTTGGTTGAGAAAACTCCCAATACCCCTGGTAATAATGTTGATGCTTCTACTCTCGATGTTACTTGATTTGCACTTTCTGCGCCTAGCTGAAAGGCGTTAAAGAAAAGCGCTTATGGGAGACAACCCATGTTTTTACTACAGCAATTTTTTTTTGTTGAGTCTTGGAAGTTGTTTACTACTGTAGCAACCTCTCCTTATCATGTTTTTGTGCCAAGTAAAGTTTCTATGTCAAAGTTGATGTTATATTTGGGATCGCTGCGCAGAAACAGCATTGCTGTCTGTCACGAATCTGGGCACAGGCCTCTGTAGAAAATTCGAAAAAATCTGCCAATTTACGAGCGTGATCCTCAGATATGTACGCAACTTTCATTAGTTTTGAGTTTTTCCATTTGAGCAAGTCTGGTGCCATCTTTAAATTCGTCTTTACGGACTGTTCTGTTTTTGACAGATTCTGCCTTTTATTTCGCATTGCCTCTTTTGCTATGTTGGATTCATTTCTTTGATCCATTAATGTCCAGTAGCTTTATGCAATGTCCAGAAGTGTAAAGAATGATTGTGCCACCTCTGAACATGTGAATTATTAATTGTGCACTAACCCTCTAATGAGTTTGCTTGAAGTTTGGTGTGAAGGAAGTTTTCAAGGGTCAAGAGAGGAGAATGATATACTATGATCAAGAGGAGTGAAAGCTCTAAGCTTGGGGATGCCCCCGTGGTTCACCCCTGCATATTTTAAGAAGACTCAAGCGTCTAAGCTTGGGATGCCCAAGGCATCCTTCTTCATCGACAACATCATCAGGTTCCTCCCCTGAAACTATATTTTTATTCAATCACATCTTGTGTTCTTTACTTGGAGCGTCGGTTTGTTTTTGTTTTTGTTCTTGTTTGAATAAAATGGATCCTAGCATTCACTTTGTGGGAGAGAGACACGCTCCGCTGTTGCATATGGACAAATATGTCCTTAGGCTTTACTCATAATGTTCAAGGTGAAGTTTCTTCTTCGTTAAATTGTTATATGATTGGAATTGGAAAATGCTACATGTAGTAATTCTAAAATGTCTTGGATAATGTGATACTTGGCAATTGTTGTGCTCATGTTTAAGCTCTTGCATCATATGCTTTGCACCCATTAATGAAGAAATACATAGAGCTTGCTAAAATTTGATTTGCATATTTGGTCTCTCTAAGGTCTAGATAATATCTAGTATTGAGTTTTGAACAACAAGGAAGACGGTGTAGAGTCTTATAATGTTTACAATATGTCTTTTATGTGAGTTTTGCTGCACCGGTTCATCCTTGAGTTTGCTTCAAATAACCTTGCTAGCCTAAACCTTGTATCGAGAGGGAATACTTCTCATGCATCCAAAATCCTTGAGCCAACTACTTTATTACCAAGGTTGCTTGTTGTGCGATAAATTCCATCATTCACCTTTGCAATGGGGACAAAATAGCCATAAAAACTATTGTTGAATATCATGCACTTTAGTTGCTATATGCATGTCCGTCTTGTCTGAAGGATCTATCATTTTAGTGGTTGGAGCATGCAAAATTGTTAGAGAAGAACATTGGGCCGCTAACTAAAGCCATGAATCATGGTGGAAGTTTCAGTTTTGGACATATATCCTCAATCTCATATGAGAATAATAATCATTGCTACATGCTTATGCATTTAAGAGGAGTCCATTATCTGTTGTCCATGTTGTCCCGGTATGGATGTCTAAGTTGAGAATAATCAAAAGCGAGAAATCCATGTGAGCTTTCTCCTTAGACCTTTATACAGGCGGCATGGAGGTACCCCTTTGTGACACTTGGTTGAAACATGGCATGCAAAGATCCGGTAGTCCAAGCTAAGTAGGACGAGGTGCGGACACTATTAGTATACTATGCATGAGGCTTGCAACTTGTAAGATATAATTTACATAACTCATATGCTTTATTACTACCGTTGACAAAATTGTTTCATGTTTTCAAAATAAAGCTCTAGCACAAATACAACAATCGATGCTTTCCTCTTTGAAGGACCTTTCTTTTACTTTTATTGTTGAGTCAGTTTACCTATCCCTCCACCTTAAGAAGCAAACACTTGTGTGAACTGTGCATTGATTCCTACATACTTGCATATTGCATTTGTTATATTACTTTATGTTGACAATATCCATGAGATATACATGTTATAAGTTGAAAGCAACCGCTGAAACTTAATCTTCCTTTGTGTTGCTTCAATACCTTTACTTTGATTTATTGCTTTATGAGTTAACTCTTATGCAAGACTTATTGATGCTTGTCTTGAAGTACTATTCATGAAAAGTCTTTGCTATATGATTCACTTGTTTACTCATGTCATTACCTTTGTTTTGATCGTTGCATTCATTACATATGTTTACAAATAGTATGATCAAGATTATGATGGCATGTCACTTGAAATTATCTTTGTTATCGTTTTACCTGCTCGGGATGAGAAGAACTAAGCTTGGGGATGCGATACGTCTCCAACGTATCGATAATTTCTTATGTTCCATGCTACTTTATTGATGATACCTACATGTTTTATGCACATTATATGTCATATTTATGCATTTTTGGAACTAACCTATTAACAAGATGCCGAAGAGTTCCTTTCTGCTGTTTTTGGTTTCGAGAAATCCTAGTAAGGAAATATTCTCGGGTTGGAAATCTTCGCCCAGGGTCCTATTTTTGCACGGAGCTTCAGAAGACCGAAGAGATAAGGAAGTGGGGCCACGAGCGCGTCACCATAGGGCGGCGCGGCCCCGGGCCCTGGCCGCGCCGACCTATGGTGTGGGGCCCTCGTGTGGCCCCTCACGTTGCCCTTCAGCCTACTTAAAGCCTCCGTCGCGAAACCCCGTACCGAGAGCCACGATACGGAAAACCTTCGAGAGACGCCGCCGCGGAATCCCATCTCGGGGGATTCGGAGATCGCCTCCGGCACCTGCGGAGGGGATTCATCTCCGGAGGACTCTTCATCGCCATGATCGCCTCCGGAGTGATGAGTGAGTAGTTCACCCTTGGACCATGGGTCCATAGCGGTAGCTAGATGGTCGTCTTCTCCTTGTTGTGCTTCATTGTTGGATCTTGTGAGCTGCCTAACATGATCAAGATCATCTATATGTAATTCTATATGTTGTGTTTGTCGGGATCCGATGGATAGAGAATACTATGTTATGGTGATTATCAATCTATTGTTTATGTGTTGTTTATGATCTTGCATGCTCTCCGTTATTAGTAGAGGCTCTGGCCAAGTTTGTACTCTTAACTCCAAGGGAGTATTTATGCTCGATAGTGGGTTCATGCCTTCATTGACACCTGGGACAGTGAGAAAGTTCTAAGGTTGTGATGTGCTGTTGCCACTAGGGATAAAACATTGATTCTATGTCTAAGGATGTAGTTGTCGATTACATTACGCACCATACTTAATGCAATTGTCTGTTGCTTTGCAACTTAATACGAATGGGTTCGGATGATAACTTGAAGGTGGACTTTTTAGGCATAGATGCGGTTGGATGGCGGTCTATGTACTTTGTCGTAATGCCCAATTAAATCTCACTATATTTATCATATCATGTATATGCATTGTTATGCCCTTCTCTATTTGTCAATTGCCCGATTGTAATTTGTTCACCCAACATGCTTTTATCTTATGGGAGAGACACCTCTAGTGAGCTGTGGACCCCGGTCCTATTCTTTACATAGCATACAATCTACTGCAATTGTGTTTTACTATTTTCTTGCAAACAATCATCTTCCACTCGATACGCTTAATCCTTTGTTACAGCAAGCCGGTGAGATTGACAACCTCACTGTTTCGTTGGGGCAAAGTACTTTGGTTTTGTTGTGCAGATTCCACGTTGGCGCCGGAATCCCTGTTGTTGCGCGCATCACATTTCGCCACCATCAACCTTCAACGTGCTTCTTGGCTCCTCTGGTTAAATTAAACCTTGGTTTCTTTCTGAGGGAAAACTTGCTACTGTGCGCATCATACCTTCGTCTTGGGGTTCCCAACGAACGTGTGAGTTACACGCCATCAGGATGCAACGGAACTTAGACTTTGGTCACTTGAGAAAATCAAGGAGAATAAAGCCAAGGTGGCTCGTGCATATAATAAGAAATTGAAGCCAAAGGAGTTCCAGGTTGGTGATCTGGTATGGGAAGCTGTATTGCCGTTGGGGACTAAGGATAAAGTGTATGGAAAATGGTCTCCAAATTGGCATGGCCCGTACAAAGTCGACCAAGTTTTAAAGGGTAATGCATACATGCTAGAACAGTTGGATGGTGTGAAGTTCCCAGTGGCTGTCAATGGCCAGCATCTCAAGAAGTACTTCCCAAGCATGTGGGATGATGAGTAGTAAGATATGGAGGCCGATACATGAATTCGGCCAGTAAATTTTTTAAAAAAATTCTTGGGATTTTTGGGAAACAGCCGATGCGCAGACATCGACTTTAGAATAAAAACAGCCGATGCGCAGTCATCGACTTTAGAGGAACAAAGCACCATGGTCAGGTTTAAGTTATTGTAATCTGAGGATTGTTTGCTTGAACTTGCCTAGTTGGTTATCAGATTGGCTTTATCGGCGTCTGATGGTAAAAAGCCGATACGATGCTATCGGCTCTTGGGGGCGTTGACCACCTTTGAAATTGGATGATTGGAAGTCCAATTGGAAGAACATTTTCATTGATTCAAAGGGGATTTTACAACGAAGAGCTAATTTCTCTCAAAAGGGGTCATCTGAGTGCCTAATGCACTGCTACTAACCCTATACTACTCCCTAATCTAAGGGCCGTCACTGCCCTCGTCGTCGCCGTCGTCGGGCGCTGCTACCGACGGGCTCTTCGTCGCTGCTGATGAAGCCGCCAGTAGCGTCTTCATCTTCCTCGTCGTCGTCATCGTCGTCTGACCAGGCCCAGCCTCGGAGGCGCTTGGCCGGCGGGTACCCGGCGGAGGAGGAGTCTTCTTCCTCAGACTCCTCCGCTTCTTCTTCCTCTTCGTCGGAGGAACGATCCGCCTCCCATGAGAGGAGGTCGTCCTCGCACGCCGCTTCCAGCTCCCCGTCGACGAGGAACCGGAGGTCTTCTTCCCTGACGGTGCGGGGCTCGTCGTCTTCCGACTTGATGGTGAAGTCCCAGTCTCTCGCGTCCCAGTACTCGGGCGCGAGAGCCTCATAGATGGCCATCTGATTGACCTCCGGCTCCAGTTCACTCGAGGAAGAGGATTGGGAGGAAAGAGAGAAGACGGCTACGAGAGGAAGAGGGTTTTTGGTGGCGGCTGGTTTGGAGCAAGGTGATGAAGAGGTGAACTGTTCGATGCGGTTAAATAAAAGGAGATATATTGGAGATTCAATGCTCGAGCAGTTTCCGAGGATGTGGTGCCAAAACTGTCAAATCGTGCAGAGAAGTTGAGAAGGCAAGGTATCATGATGAAGAATACTGCGACGGTTCTGCTCGCACGACATGACCCTTGAAGGAAAAAACAGTGGTTTTGAAATTATCATTACCAAAACCAGGGGGCATGTGTTATCACCGGATTTTGGCCAAATCGGGAGATGGGCCGTAAGTGAAGATGGGCTTGAAAGATATATACGTGGAGCATCTTTGAAGCGGCCTTGCGTGAAGAGTTTGACTTAGTTGCCTGTATCTGCAATATAGTAGATCGCATCTTAGTTTAGAACTAAAAGATAGAGTTTGACCCGTGCACGGTTAGGTGCTGTTACTGCTAAAGCCGGCGAGCGAGTGGTTAAGCAACACGAAAGAGCGGGGAGGCTTCAAGGCGACGGCGGGCCTGGTCCCTCGACGTCGTCCGCAAATGCTCGGCACACAACCTGGCGGCACAAGGCGTGCCACGACCTATACGCTTTAGGAAGGTGTGGTTGCCCGATTAGTTGCATGGCGGACACGTAAACATTAAATCGAGAGCCTATCGGCTCTCAGGTTGCCACTGCGGATCGGCTCAAAGAGCCGATCGCCCCATGGTTCATGTTGGATTTTCAATGACATGGGGATCCCGCTTGATCACGACAAAGCTAAACCAATCTACGACAGTTTAGGGTTTTCACCGTATGATCGGAACATCCTACACGTAGTTGAGCCTAATAGACACGAAAGATAATGGAAAGCTAACCCTAAAAGAGGCCTAAAAACCAACATTACGTTAATTCCCGGAACATCCCTCTTAGGGCTAACAAACCATACCTAACGCACTACCGGATCGTTCAACCCGTTTGCAAGGCCTAACCATACGGATATTAAACTAATCCTTGATGAACAAGGAGCAACCATAACAGATCGGATCTACTAAGTAACGAACAAGCAAGATGCCCTTACACCTAGATAGGTGTAAGGGCAGCTAGATGTTGAGGGACGGCATAGCTGCAGATATACGCAAGAAAAGCATCTATGCAAGCCCCAAAACATCTACGATAAATAGTGCTACTCGCCATCAACAACGCTTCGTCACGAGCAACACATGGTAAAACGAATAAACGTTGTCTTTGCCTAGATCGCGAATGCGATCTAGGCAGCATGGTGCTGCCGGAGAAACCTCGAAAGGGGTGGCGATGCTACAGATTTGTGTTTGTTGTGACGTTGATTGTCCTCTTTTGATAACCCTAGATACATATTTATAGTCCAGGGACTTTCTAATTTGGACGTGCACCTAACCGTGCACGAGTTAAACTCTATCTTTTAATCTAAACTACAATGCGATCTACTATATTAAGATACACGGGCAATTAAGCCCAAACTCTTCGCGCAAGGCCGCTTCAAAGATGCTCCACGTGTATGTCCTTCAAGCCCATCTTCACTTACGGCCCATCTCTGATTTGGCCAAAATCCGGTGATAACACATGCATCTTTTTGGTAATGATAATACCAAAACCATCTGTATTTCCTTCGAGGGGTCATGTCGTGGCGGAACCGAACCATCGCAGTATTCTTCATCATGACATCTTGCCTTCTCAACTTCTGCGATTTGACGGTTTGGCACCACATCCTCGGAAGCGTTCGAGCATTGAATCTCAATATATCTCCCTTTATTTAACGGCATCGAGTTCCCCTCTTCTTCCCCCTGCTCCAAACCAGCCATCGGCCAAAAAACCCTCCTCCTCTGTAACCATGTCTTCCTCTTCCTCCTCCCAATCCTCTTCCTCGAGTGAGCTGGAGCCAGAGGTCAACCCGATGGAGGCGTACAACAAGCGCGCTCCCAAGCATTGGGACGAGCAGGAGTTTGATTTCGACTTCGTGCCAGGGAGGGCCGAGAAGACCTCGTGCAGTCGGATGGCGACATGCCTGGCCCAGCGGAAGATGACCTCCGGTTCTGATTGTGGTGGAGGCGGAGAGCGACAGCAGCGACCCTCCCTTCGTGGTAAATTCACCTCCTCCACCAAAAAGAAGACGAAGAAAGAGGAGAAAGACGAAGACACCTCCTTAAATCTGAAAAAGGAACAAGAAGATGACACCTCCTCCGATGAACCACCGCCAAAGCGCATACGCATTTGGGCTACGTCCGATAATGACGACGATGATGAAGAAGACGAAACCTCGTGAAGGTCACGAGTAGCAGCGACGAGGAAATCGTCAACGGCCGGCGATGATGGCAGCTACCCCGTGTGGCGACGATGATGCAACGATCCTTAGAGTAGGGAGTTGCTAGCATAAGATTAGCAGTAGTAATCTCTGTTTCCCTTTTGTTGAGCAATCGGCTTCTCTTTGTAAGAAATCACCTTTTATCAATGAAGATGAAGATGTTCTTCCAATTCAATTTCTAATTATCCGATTTCACCCCTCGCCATTTTCTGACTGTCCAAGGCGGTCAACGCCTTCATGAGACGATGGCAACGCATCAGTTCTTCTGGATAGACTGCGGGACAGGTTAATTCAGTTATCTCACATAATAACCTGCAACCCTTGTCCCGACTCCCATCCTCAAACGGTAGTCCTCAACCACTCCAAATTACCAGGGCAATCATGCATAATTCCAGGCATCAAACCGAACCCAAGGGAGCATCAAAGTGATTCAGAAACCAGGAGCCTGAAAACTTAAAAATATGGTCTCCTTCAGGTTTAAGCCACCTTGCCGATGATGACAGCACTTAGCAATTTTACTCATGATCCATCCCTATTTCCTCCCAGTTGGTATAACTGCCTCAGACAGGATCATGAAACTTGGTCACGGATCTTTAAGGCCGGTGCCCCCCGAGCTTCAACCAAGGCGAGGATAGAAGTGGACCAGCCAAATGGGCCACCCTTGGCTTCCAGGTTGTAGTGTAAGATCAGCCGATTCCAACAAAATCGGCTCTTTGAAGCAAAAAATCAAAACGTGGCGGGGCAGCTTACGCCCAAAGAGCAAAGCACTAGAAGGTCAAAACGCTCCCTTGGACTAAGAAGCCTCAAATGTAATGGCTCTCCAACTCCTCCTAGCTCAATTCTTGTGATTTATTGCTCCAATTGGCTCGCCCTTTCTCTGATCTGCATGCTTGTACTGCCCTTGTTGTCTGTTAGGGCCGTGATCTCTCAGGTTCTTGATGTGTCGACCCCTAAATATCAAGCCGGCTCTCCATAGCACGTGATGAACCAAGTCCAAACTCCAATGCCTCAAAGCCCTGCTTTCTTTCCTTATTGGAACATTGGTCGAAAACTCTGTAGTTGGCTCATTAAAGAGGTTCTCAAGTCGATGTCCAAGCATCGGTTTTCGAATTTTTTGTATTTTCGATTTTTATTGGCCGATCCATGAATCGGCTTCCCGGGTACATACTTCATGGTCTTGTACCTTCTCTGTGTGTATGCCCCCAAGCCGAATCCTTCAAGTGATTGAATATATCGGCTTTTTATCAAGCTGGTCTCTGCTGACGTCGACCAGCGGGCAGCGACTGTCAACACCGTAGAGCCGGGAACAACTAGGGCTGCGGCTGGCCCCAGATCCCTCGGAGCGGCCCGCAAAGCCTCCCAGGTCGCGCGATGCAAATTGCAGGCGTGACACCACAGTCGGGGAAGGTGTGGATGATGCCTCGCTTAGTTCTGCAGGCACACACGTGCACGTTAAATACGAGCCTCGATCGGCTCTCGGGTTATCTGTGAATCGGCTCTGGGCCGATCCACCCATGATTCGTCCAAGGTGGCCGAATATATGGTGGTCGCGTGATCAAGATAAAGCATATGAGATCCACAACGATTTAGGGTTTTCACCGCATAATCGGATCATCCTACTCACGATTGGGCCTCGCGCACGGTGATCGTAAGCCAAACCTAGACAAGGCCTAAAAACCAACACGGGTTGATCCTCGGAACGTCATCTGGGGGCCGCCATTACACCTACAGCCGCTGGATCCTCCAACCCTTTGTAAGGCCTAACTATTGCGGATGTTAAACTAATCCGATGAATCAAGGAGCAACGTAACGGATCAGATCTACTAAATAACGATCAGCGGGTGCACACCGTGATGAGGTACAAGGACGCTAGATGCGCAAGGGTTGCACTACAACACATATGATACTAAGAACAATGCTAACCCTAACACATCTATGATAACTACGTTGCACCATCAAAAGGCTTCGGACGAGCAACGCATGAACAACGTAAGCAGGCTCGTGCTGCCTAGATCGCAGATGCGATCTAGGCAGCATGGTGCTACCGGAGAAACCCTCGAGACGAAGGGGGTGGCGATGCGCCGAGATTGGTTGTGTTGAACGTTGGTTGTTGTTTATTCCATAAACCCTAGATACATATTTATAGTCCAGCGGACTTTCTAATGTGGGCGTGCACCAAACCGTGCACGAGATAAATTCTAACTTCTACATAACCTACTATAAAGATACACGGGCTAACTAGCCCAAACTTGATACACAAGGCCGATTCACATATCTCTCCCACGCATATATCGTCAAGTCCATCTTGATCGCGGCCCACCTCGACTTGGTCAAATTGGTGATAACACATGCCCCCTGGTTTTGGAAATGACATTTCCAAAATCATTATGCTTTTCTCTCGTCGGGTCATGTCAGAGCAGAACCGTCGCAGAGTCCTTCATCATGATAACTTGCCTTCTCAACTTCTCTGCACGATTTGACGGTTTTGGCACCACCTCGGAAACTGTTCGAGTATTTACTCCATGCCCTTTTATTTAACCGCATCGAACAGTTCTCCTCTTCGTCCCCTTTCGCATTGGCATCCCAAAAAACCCTCCTGAGCCACCATGTCTTCTTCTTCCTCCGCCTCATCGGGCTTTCCCATCAGTCCTCCTCTTCCCGCGAGCCGGCCGAGTGAACCCAGCGGAGGTCCACGCGGCCAACACTCGCCGCGCCATCGAGGCCGGGGATGAGCCCAGCCATGATTTCTCCATCTGGTCGGAGGACGACAAGTCCCGGCGATGGGGAGGGCGATCTCCGCTTCCTCGTCAAAAGGGGTGGAAGAAAGCGAGGACGATCGCTTTCCCTGGGATGGGGCCACCTCCTCTGCGGAGGCGGTGGAGGAGGAAGAAGAAGAGGACGGCTCTCTCGAACAGCGCCAGGCCAACGCCAGCCTCGGCACCGGGAACCTCAGCGCGTCGACAGCGACGATGCGACGCCGATGATGAAGATGAGGACAACGAGGGTCCTGGTGGCGGTGTTGGGCAGCGGCGACAGGCGGGCGAGCAGCGCCAACAGCCCGACGGCGGCAGCAACGACGGCAGCGACGGCCCCTGAATAGAATCGTAGCATAGGGCCAATGTAGTAGGCGGGGCAATGTATCCCCTAGGACTTCCTTTTGAGAGCAATCAGCTCTTTTGTAAGAAATCTCGTCCATCAATGAAGAACTTTCCCAGTTTGATTTTGCCTTTAGCCGATTTTCCTCCGTCATGATTTTGCCGATTTGTCCCCCTTTGCCATATAACGAGCCGATAGCAACAGGTCCTTCGACATTACCCTTCCATCCTTCAGCGATGATTCTCCTTCCGGTAGGTACAGTCTGTTGCCCCAGAGCCTTAATCAGGGCGAGGATAAAAGTGGACCATCCGAACCGGCCATCATCAGATTCCCCCTCGTAGCGCCATGTTAGCCGTTTTTCAACAAAATCGGCTCTCCAGAACATCGATGTTTCAAGGCGATCTGCTCTCCGAGTTACTCCAGCTTTCCACTAAAACAGGGCAAGAATGCTTACACGCGAGAAGCCCGTGCTCTTGGAAAGGTTTTGGAAGGATCAGCAGCTCCAGTTCCATTGATCCCCTGACAGTTATTCCTCTTGAGTCGATGTCCATGCATCGGCTTTTATATCCTTAAGTCGATGTCTGCTGCATCGGCTGTGCTCAAAATTTTAAATTTTAGGCCGATTTGTGTATCGGCCCCCATACTTGATAGTATTATCTCATATCCTCATGTTTTATCCACCTAGGTGCCCCCGAGCCGATCTGTCAAGAGAATTGATGGTATCGGCTCTTCAGGTAGTCCTGTTGGGTCAAACGTTGATCCGAGCAAAATAGATGGTGAGGATAATCTTGGCGATTGCTCGAATCGGCCTCCACGTTGCTTGCTCGGTGGGGGGCCGATCGAAGATCAGCCTCGCCATGTTTGCTTATTGACGTAGTCTTGCTACTCGTCCATGGCCGGTGGATAAAACCAGCCCAATCTCGGACTTTATCACGTTGGTGCGCTTGCTGTTCGGTGCATCGTGCAATCGTGGAGATCTACACTTCGCTGGACGAACGAGCACCATGTTTGTGCCAGCCGATGTTTCATCATCGGCTTTCCTTTGCTTGGGGCGCCACTCTTTTCTTTGCGGCGGTCCCTCTTCATCCAGGGTTCGTTGGACTTTGCGCCAGATCGGGCCGTGCCTTCCTTAGCGTATACAAGTACAACCTTTCGGCTTCCTCCAGGCCGCGCAATCGCTGAACCACCTGCGCTTTGTGAATGGTTTGAGACCATCGGGGCACCACCTTGGACGGTGGTACTGTCTTCTTCGTCTTCCCCCTCGTCTTGAATCCTCGAGATCTTCCAACCGAGGGGTCTCGCCACGTACCTTTGTGGTGGGAGGCCCTAAGCGCTCGAACACGGACACGTTGGCTGCCTCCTTCTTCTTACGATTGCATTACGGGCAATTGCCGATCGTGAGCAATCGGCTCATTCTGAATCCCGCGGTGTACGAAGAGGAAGCGGGTCCCAATGCACCCAGTGTCGTCTTGCTCCACGGCGTGGCGCTCTGCCTCTCATCGTGATTATGCCGATGATGCCTTCTGCCGTCCGGCGATCTCTTTCATCATCGTCGTAGTGTCGCCGGCGTTGGTCATAACTCACATACTTGTTGAGGAGGTGATCGGAGAGAGGGTCGTTGATATCTTATGTTCTTCACTTCCCCCTGCGTGACGTAGCGCTTGCCATCTTGACGGGCAGATCGCATGGAGCGGCCTCCTGCGTGTCTTTGCTATGAGAGCAGTGCCCTCATCCCCGTCCTTCTCAGAGTGGTGTCAAGCTCTACCATGTTGATGTTGGTTGAGAAATCCTGGCTGGCACCCTCCGAGGGGGTAAACTCCACCATGTTGACGGCGGGGAAGGGGTGTGTGTCGACCTTCATGGCGTGCGGTTAAAAATTAGTCGCCCATTTTCTATTGCCATTTGGATCTGCTGACGCCACACCCTGCGGTCGTTAGTGGTGTGGGTGAACGTGTTATGCCACTTGCGGTATGGCTTTCCGTTCAGCTCTTGCACCGTAGGGACCTTGTGGCCTTCGGGTATCTTTATATGCTTCTCCACGAGTAAGAGATCGAAAATCTGCTCGGTTTGTCACGTCGTCGAACCCTCTGGAGGCCTTTGGTGGCTTCACCCATTTACGGAGTTGGGGCTGCCGCTCAGATCCACTCATGCTGCGACCTCTTGTTCTCCGTAGCACCTTCATCTTCGCTGCGTCAACCATGGTAACCACGCGCTTGAATTTGTCTGGTAGACATCGGGTGGCGCTGTTCATACGCTGACAACTTCCGCACCATGTGTGCTAATGAAGGGTAGTCCGCTTGGGAGGCCACGTCCTTGATCGATGATGATAGACCCACCACCGCCAACTCGGCGCTTCTTTTTCGCTTACGTGAACCGAATAGCATCGGTTCCTAACGGTCTGAAGCGGTTGGATGTACTCCGACATGTTTCCCCGCCGTACTTGTGCAAATCGGCAATGCCCGGCCTCGGAAGCCTCGAGTGATATTGCTCATGGGCAGATTCTTCCAAGCTGGCCCAAGTGCAAATGCGGGTTCGGTGGCAGCGACGTGTACCAACCGAAAGCCGATCCTGTGAGGAACTGTGAGAAGTACCTCACACGCAGCTGATGCTGAAATCATGCCCACTGTGCCAAATATCGGCTCACATGCTCGATGGAGCTGGAACCATCTGATCCGCTGAACTTTGTGAAGTCCGGGAGCCGATATTTGGGTGGTAGCGGGATCAATTCGTACTCGTTGGGGTACGGCTTGGTATAGCCGACCGTCTTCCTTTTCGGCATCATGCCGAACTGATCTTTCAGAATCGTACAAATCTGATCCGCGGTGATGGTGAAGGTGTCGAACCTTGAAGATTCGCCGGGGTGGCGTACTTAACCAGCCATGCTTGTTTTTCCGGTTCGAGCCAACTGCGGGAGCTGGGCTCTAGAGTTTTGTCGGGGTGGCGTATTTAGCTAGCCACGTACGCTTCTAGGGTGTGCCTCAGACGTTCCTCTTGTTCCGGAAGTCCCCGCTGTTGCAACCTGGTTCGAGAGTGCCCAGGTGCGCGCGCTGGCACGTATGCGCATGTGTATCCGTGCGGGATCTCCTTGGGTGCGTCATGTAGGAATTGGTAGTCACGGGGTCACCACCAATCTTGTAGACGACGTCGTGATGAGTTCGGCGCTTGAGCGTGCCAACGCGAACGGCGGTGGGACGGGGCCCAGGAGTGGCGATTCTCCTTGGTGAGTCCTAAAGTGGTCTGACGGAGAGTGCGACGGCTCATGATCTCCACTGGATCACGCAGAGCGACGCGCTCCAACGTATTCACCGGGCTCTCGAATGGCGGTGCGGCGAATGAGCCACCATGAAGTTGATCTCCTGACGCGGCGACCTGGTGCGTTCTTCGACGGGGTGGATAGGTCCCTCCATCAAGCGCGCCTTCGGTGAGAACCCCTTCCATCGGATGCCATGGGAGCGGGTCCTGTGGAAAGAGCCGATGAGGTCGGCTTCGAGGAGGACCTTGACCTCGTCATACTTCTTCTTGAGCTCGCCATTGAGATCCTCGTAAGTGACCGGAGCTTCCGCCATCTCCGATGTAGACGGCGATGTGGTTGATGTTGAGGATGTCCCACGGGCGTGCGAGAATGTGTTGACGTCGAAACCCAACGACGGGCAGCGGTGGGTCAACACCGTAGGCGGGAACAACTAGGGCTGCCGGGCGGCGGTCCCTCGGAGCGACGACCAAAGCCGCCTCTGGTCGCGCGCGATGCAAATTGCAAGGCGTGCCACGGCCTATGCAGTCGGGAAGGTGTGGATGATGCCTCACTTGGTTTCTGCGGGGCACACACGTACACGTTAAATACGAGCCTCGATCGGCTCTCAGGTTATCCTGTGAATCGGCTCATGGAGCGGATCCACCCATGATTCGTCCAAGGTGGCCGAATATATGGTGGTCCTGTTGATCAAGATAAAGCATATGAGATCCCGACGATTTAGGGTTTTCACCGCATAATCGGATCATCCTACTCACGATTGGGCCTCGCGCTCGCACGGTGATCGTAAGCCAAGCCTAGACAAGGCTAAAAACCAACACGAGGTTGATCCTCGGAACGTCTTGTCTAGGGCCAACAAACTACACCCTACCCGCCGCTGGATCCTCAACCCTTTGTAAGAGCCTAACTATTGCAGATGTTAAACTAATCCTTGATGAATCAAGGAGCAAGCCGTAACGGATCAGATCTACTAAATAAACGATCAAGCGGAGTCCAGCCACTGCAAGTGTGGGGATACAAGAATGACTAGATGCGCAAGGTTGCACTACGAACATATGATACTAAGAACAATGCTAACCCTAACATCTATGATAACTACGTTATCGCCATCAAAAGAAGCGAGCAGCGCATCTGAACAACGTAGGAGCTCGTCTTGCCTAGATCGTAAAATGCGATCTAGGCAGCATGGTGCTAACCTGGAGAAACCCTCGAGATGAAGGGGTTGGCGATGCGCCGAGATTGGTTTGTGAACGTTGGTTGTTGTTTATTCCATAAACCCTAGATACATATTTATAGTCCAGCGGACTTTCTTGGGCGTGCACCAACCGTGCACGAGATAAATTCTAACTTCTACATAACCTACTATAAAGATACACGGGCTAACTAGCCCAAACTTGATACACAAGGCCGATTCACATATCTCTCCCACGCATATATCGTCAAGTCCATCTTGATCGCGGCCCACCTCTGATTAATTCAGGCTTGTCTCACAAATCACCATGTTAAAAACACGCAACTAGCAAATGTGGTGAGACTGATTTTGCCGATTCTTTGAATCGCTTCCCTTGCGATTGTTGATCCGACTATCTGTGATATAATGTTGAGTAAGTGGCTTATACCCAGGACCAATGTCGATCTCTTCTAGCCCATCAGCTGTTGTAAACTCATATCCCAGCTTCCTATCGCCTGCCAAATCAATGATGAACACCGGCAGAAGGTATGGTGAGGGTGATTTTGGCGTCGCTAGAATCGGCCTCCTTTCCCATTGCAATGTTTACTGAGAGTTTACAACTTCGTACTCTGATATAGCTACGTGGCTTACTTGAGGTGAAATCCTTGCTTTTTATTTTTTGGGGCCGATGCGGGGATCGGCCTCGCCACGTACGTCCGTAGACTCGGATCTTGCTACTCGTGTCAGGCCGGTGGATAAGACTAGCCTCACCGTTTTTGTAGATTCGATGCGCTCACAATCGTCCAGTTGATTCCAGAGCGCTCTTGGTCGTTTGCTTCCCAGATGTTCATGGCAGCCAAAGAGATGTCGAGAATCATCCGCATGAACAACCTCCACTTCATCTCCATCCCATTTGTATGATGCATTGATGCATTGTGGATGGAATGCAACGGTTAGCGTGGATCCAATCCTTTCCTACGGAAGCGTAAGTGCTCTTCTTGTCGACGATGAAGAAGGACGTAGGATGGTCTTTTGGCGACAGATCAAGTCCACGTTCAGAACACCCTTGGCTTCTGACGGTTGGCCGTTGAAGTCGCTTAGTGTGACGTTGGTCTTGATCAAATCTTCACCGGAGCGTCCCAAACGTCGTAACATGGAATACGACATAATGTTGACTGCTTCTCCCGTGTCAACCAACATCTTGCTAATAGGCTGCCCATTGATATAACCCTTCAGGTATAGGGCCTTGAGATGCATAGCTCTTTTCTTTTGGCTTCTCGAAGATAACTGGTCGTGGCCCGCAATCAAACTGTGCCACTGATACCTCCTCATCTCTCGGAGCACAAAACTGCGACGGGAGAACGAACACCATGTTTGTATCGCCCGATGCCTGCGCATCGGCTTTTGTCTGTGGGTCGCCACACTTTCTTTGGTGGGCGAGCCTCTGTCTCCAGCGTTTGCTGAATTTTCACGGCCGGATCGGGCCGTGCTTTCCTCAACGTGTACAGGTTTCGCCTCGGCTTCTTCCAAGTTCCTTAGCCACTCTGCTGCGCTTTTGGGAGTGGCTGAGCCCATCGAGACACCTTGGTGGTGATATCTATCTTCTTCTTGACTCATCGAAGTCTTCATCTTGAGATGACTCAGCTCGTTTGTTACGAGGTGGAGAGGTCCTAGTCGCTCGAACACCGAAACTTCATTTGTTCCCCTCCTCTTACGCATTGCAGGCGAGTTCTCGATTGTAGGCAATCGGCTCACTCCTGAGTCCCGCAATGTTTGAAGAAAGGACGATCCAATGCCTATCCACGTCCTCTCGCTCTCTTGACCTCCCTCTAGCGTGACGCTCATACCCTTCGTGTCGACGGTATTTCCTGTTGTCTGCATGAGAACGGCGATATCTATCATCATCTTCGTCGTAGCGCCGTGTCGTCTTCTGTTCATATTTGTTGAGGAGATGTGCGGAGAGTGGTCGTTGATACCGGACACTTATCACCTCTTTCTCGAGTTAAATACCGTGCCATCATCTCGGGGCAGGTCGCGTGGATCGGCCTCCTCTTTGTCTTTGCCGCGAGAACTGCTCTCTGGCTTATCCTTGCCATGGTGATCTGCAAGCCCTGCCATATTGATATCAAACGAGAAACCTGGCTCGCGTCCTATGCACTGACTGAAATCGACCATGTTGGCCTCCGGGAACGGCTGCGTGTCAACTCTCATGGCAAACTGACCGAAGAGTAATCGGCCTTGCTCTATCGCCATCTGAATCTGTCCGCAAGACTTTGCAGTCGTTGGTGGCATGGGTGAACGTGTGATGCCATTTGCGGTATGGCTTGCGTTCATCTCTTGTGGCGTGGGGATTTTGTGACCTTCGGGTAACTTCAGTGTTTCTCCTTCGACGGCAAATCGAAAATTTGCTCGGTTGCTCAAATCGAAGTCGAACCCCTTCATAGGCCCTGGTTGCTTCACCCACTTGCGGGACACGGGTTTGCCCCCGAGTCCACTCGGCTACGGCGACCTCCTGATCTCCTGCGAGTCTTCATCTTCGTCCGTCTCGATCGGGCGACGCGCTTGTATTTGTCCCAGTACAATTACGGATGGCCTTGTTCATATGCGGTCAACTTCGAACCATGTGCGCTGTTGTACTCGCTTGGAAGGTCGGATCTTTGAGCGGCGCTGTTAATCCTGCTCCGCCGCCTCGGCCTTCCTTCTCGATTAGGCGAACAGAATAACATCGGTTCACGACGGTCCCGAACCTCGGATGTACTCGGATACCGTCTCTCCTCGTCTCTGCCGAACTTGGATCAGATCGGCAAGGCTAGCTTCTGTAGTTAATGAATGGTATTGTTCATGGAATTGCTCTTCCAGCTGCTTCCACGTCGAACCGAGTTTGGTAGCAACGAGGTGTACCACCCAAAGGCTGGACCGTGAGAGCTGCGAGAAGAACCTCACACGTAGCTCGTAAGGCGAGACCATGCCCAACTGCGCCAAGTATCGGCTCACGTGCTCGATCGAGCTGGTTCCTTCGATCCACTAAATTTTGTGAAGTCGGGGAGCCGATACTTAGGTGGCAGCGGGATCGGGTCGTAGTCGTTGGGATACGGCTTGGAATAGCCGATCATCCTCTTCTTCGGCAATATGTCGAACTTGTCTCTCATGATGGCGGTGATCTCATCCACCGTAGGAGCTGCATGATCGTTCATAACTTGTACTGGTGGCATATTTAGTTAGCCACGCACATTTCCATCTTGCTCCAAGGCGCTTCTGCTCGCGACTCCTCTGTAGTGGCAGTCCTTCTTTGTAACTGGGTCATCCAAGTCGTTGCGGTCCGGCACGTATGTGCACACGTATCCATGTGGGATCTCCTTGGGCGGCTCATCAGGAATTGGTAGTCGCCGGGATCACCTCCGATCTTGTGGACAACGTACGCCGGTGAACCTTGCTGTGGAGCTGCAAACGTGTGTTGCGGTGGTGGCCTTGTGTAGAGCGGTACCTCCCCTTGGTGAGTTCCTAGAGCAGGGCCTGATGGAGAGTACTTGTGCTTCGTGACTTCTTGCACCACATTGAGCGCAACACGCTCCAGAGTATTCACCAAGCTCTCAGCATGCCGATGAAGAGAGTGAGCAACGGCATAGTTGACTTCCTGTCGCAGGGCTCTGGTTCCGTCAAGGGAGAGATAGATCTAGTCCATCTAGCGCGCCTTCGGGTTGGAACCTTTTGAACTTGATCCCGTGCGAACGGGTTTTCTCAAAGCGCCGATGAGCTCGGCTTCCAAGATTGCCTTGAGATCATCATATTTCTTCTTATGCTCAAGAGGCAGATCCTCATATTTCACTGGTTCTCCCGCAATCTGAGGTGCAGATGACGACATGGTTGTTGCGGAAGATTGTCCCGATGTCCCACCGGGCGTGCCGAATGTATTTGCCAAAGCCCAGGCGATGGTTAAGCAACACGAAGAGCGGGAGGCTTCCAAGGCGGCGGGCCCTGGTCCCTCGACGTCGTCCCCGCAATGCTCGGCACACAACCTGGCGGCTGCAGGCGTGCCACGACCTATACGGCCGGGAAGGTGTGGATTGCTTGATTAGTTCCTGCATGGCGACACGTAAACATTAAATACGAGCCCTCGGCTCTCGGGTTGCCACGGATCGGCTCAAAGAGCCGATCGCCCCATGGTTCATGTTGGATTTTCAATGACATTGGGATCTGCTTGATCACGACAAAGCTAAACCAATCTGACAGTTTAGGGTTTTCACCGTATGATCGGAACATCCTACACGTAGTTGAGCCTAATAGACACGAAAGATAATGGAAAGCTAACCCTAAAAGAGGCCTAAAAACCAACATTATGTTAATTCCCGGAACATCCCTCTTAGGGCTAACAAACCATACCTAACGCACTACCGGATCGTTCAACCCGTTTGCAAGGCCTAACCATACGGATATTAAACTAATCCTTGATGAACAAGGAGCAACCATAACAGATCGGATCTACTAAGTAACGAACAAGCAAGATGTTGCCCTTACACCTAGATAGGTGTAAGGCAGCTAGATGTTGAGGGACGGCATAGCTAAGTAGATATACGCAAGAAAAACATCTATGCAAGCCCCAAAACATCTACGATAAATAGTGCTACTCGCCATCAACAACGCTTGATACGAGCAACACATGGTAAACGAATAAACGTTGTGCTGCCTAGATCGCAAGATGCGATCTAGGCATGGTGCTTACCGGGAGAAACCCTCGAAGAAGGGGTGGCGATGCGCCTGATTTGTGTTTGTTGTGAACGTGATTGTCCTCTTTTCTGATAACCCTAGATACATATTTATAGTCCAAGGGACTTTCTAATTTGGACGTGCACCTAACCGTGCACGAGTTAAACTCTATCTTTTAATCTAAACTACAATGCGATCTACTATATTACAGATACACGGGCAATTAAGCCCAAACTCTTCGCGCAAGGCCGCTTCAAAGATGCTCCACGTGTATGTCCTTCAAGCCCATCTTCACTTACGGCCCATCTCCTGATTTGGCCAAAATCCGGTGATAACAGGTGCACGCCCGAATTAGAAAGTCCCTTGGACTATAAATATGTATCTAGGGTTATAGGAAAGGAGGACAATCACGTTCACAACAAACACAAATCAGGCGCATCGCCCCTCTTTCGAGGGTTTCTCCGAGTAAGCATCATGCTGCCTAGATCGATCTAGGCGGCACGTTTATTCGTTTACCTTGTGCTGCTCGTCTTGAAGCGTTGTTGATGGCGAGTAGCACTACTTATCGTAGATGTTTTGGGGCTTGCATAAATGCTTTTCTTATGCATATCTGTTTAGCTGTGCCGTCCCTCGATATCTAGCTGCCCTTACACCTATCCAGGTGCAGCGTCTTGCTTGTTCGTTGTTTAGTAGATCCGATCCGTTATAGTTGCTCCTTGATTCTTCAAGGATTGGTTTAATATCCGTATGGTTAGGCCTTGCAAACGGGTTGAACGATCCGGTAGTGCGTTAGGTATGGTTTGTTAGTCCTAAGAGGGATGTTAGGAATTAACTTAATGTTGGTTTTAGGCCTCTTTTAGGGTTAGTTTTCCATTATCTTTCGTGTCTATTAGGCTCAACTACATGTAGGATGTTCCGATCATACGTGAAAACCCTAAACCGTCGTAGATTGGTTTAACTTTATGCTGATCAGCGGGAGCCCCATGTCATCGTTAACCGACGTGAACCATGGGGCGATCGGCTTTTGAGCCGATCCACAGGGCAACCCGAGAGCCGATCGGGCTCGTATTTAATGTTTACGTGTCGCCATGCAGAAACTAATCGAAGCAATCCAACACCTTCGACCGTATAGGTCGTGGCACCTTGCAGCTAGAACGTGTGCGAACATTTGCGGGACGACGTCGAGGGACCAGGGCCCTGCCTTGAAGCCTCCCGGCTCTTCGTGTTGCTTAACCACTGCTCGCCGGTGGGTTTTGGCAGGCAACAAGTATATATCTCTACTACTTAAAAAGACTCAATTGGTTCCTTATTCTGCCAATACGTTTGGTCAATCTTGGTCGTCGTCGTCCTTCGATGCCCACCCGCCTGGGCCAGGCGTTAACATGGGCCGACCACATCCCATCGCCTCGCCAGGTATGTAATCTCGCATGGAATCAGGAAATAAATCAAGAACGACCCATGAATCAGGAAATAAATCACACATGAGTCACATATGTAATCTCGCCATGAATCAGGAACGACCCATGAATCAGGTATGTAATCTCGCCAGGTATGTAATCTCAAGAACGACCCATGAATCACGCATGAATGGAATCTAATCAAGAACGACCCATGAATCAGGAAATCTCGCATGGAAATAAATCAAGAACGACCCATGAATCAGGAAATCTCGCATGGAAATAAATCAAGAACGACCCATGAATCATGGTATGTAATCTCCCCAGTAATCCTTCCCAGTAATCACGCATGAATCCTTCCCAGTAATCGTGCGCCTGTAATCACGAAATCTCATTAAAGGACGCAGGTTAAAAGCAGGACCTGCCTGGGCAACTTAGGGCCTCTTTGTTTGGGCTTTTAGCTGCTTTCCACGGAAAAAGCAGGTCAAACGAAACAAACATGTTAGCTGTGCGGTTGGCTTTTCCAAAAGCAGGTCTCTTTCCCGTACAGTAGAAAAAGCACGGGTAGGAGGTGCTTCCCGAGCTTTTTTTTAGCACGGGTATCTACATGGCGTCACACATCACAAAATCTTCTTGCGATATGTGACTTTGATCTTAGATTCACGTTTGTAGTTGCCGGATGGCCTGGTTCAGCACATGATACACGCATACTGAACCACAGCATTGTGAAGTATCCACAACAGTTTCCAACCCCTCCTGATGGTAATATTCTATCTTATTATTCACATGAGTTACATATGCATTGTTGTATTCATCCTCATATATTTATTTTGTGTGCGCAGATACATACTATCTTGTTGATTCAGGTTATCCAAATAGAAAGGGGTTTCTAGCTCCTTACAAGAACAACACTTATCATTTACCAGACTTTCGTCGAGAAGGGCTACCAACAAAGAAGGAAGAAATTTTCAACTATGTGCATGCTCAGATTCGAAATGCTATCGAGCGTAATTTTGGCATCTTGAAAAATAAGTGGCGCATGTTGAAGGGTATCCCTTCTTATGGTTTGGTTACACAGAAGAAAATTATCCTAGCTTGCATTGCGCTTCATAATTTCATTAGAGATTCTCACTTACGTGACAAGCAGTTTGATCGGTGTGACTCCGATGAGAATTACATCCCTAAGGTGCAAAGGCAAGCAATAACGACGCCAGGTGATAGTGCTCCGGGTGGACAACACACAAGAAGCATGAACTCGACACGTGATGACATAGCCGATGCATTGTTCAATGCTAGAGCAACCTAGAACTATTTTTGCTAGATAGGAAAATGAACTTGATACATACTTCGCATAAATATATATTTGTAATGGATATGCCTTTTGTCTAAAACTGCATTCACAGATGTATTTCATGGATCCATATGTTATTTATTATACGGAAATCAATGATAATACAGGTTCTCGTGTCTCACAGGCTATTTCTGACAATTTCCTAGTTCACAGCTTAACAGCTAGCCAAGTTGCCAAAGACTACAACTCAAAACAGCAGCTTATCCTGCACATCAGCTTATCCTGCACAGCAGCACAGCCAGCCACAGCCAGCCCAAACAAAGAGGCCCTTAGCCTCGACCAGAATCCTGAACGATATTAATTACATTAAAATCTGGACCGACAAAGGAATGAACCATCTTACCATAGCTCCAGACTAAGGTCATCTTCATCTCAGTCGAGTTCATCCATCTTCATCTCAGTCCAGCTGATCCATCTTCAGTCGCCATGCTGAGTCAATACCTTCTCAGTCGCCACGCCTCCAAGAGGGTAATGGCACCAAGGTAAGTTCCAGCATCACCTTTTACTCATGTTCTTAGCATCACGTTTTACTCATGTTTCTCCGTTTATAATTTTACATTCTGCAATGTGGAACAATTGCATACCTACAACAGATCCTGGGAGGCAACTGCGAAACTTATTTCTGGTCGAATAGAAAACAATAGAGGAGGTGATCTAATCTACCATGCTATCCTTGTCGACGAAAATGTAAGTATTCCAACAATTATGATATGTGTAAGAGGTGAATAATGAGTTGGCACCAAATTTAGGGAACTACCCGTCAACTCCAAATACCTAGCCCTTTATTTCCATTGAATTATTTCAACAAAGGGCACTCAGTAGCTTAATGTCTCATGTCTCCAGTAGCTTTAGGTGAACTTGAGCATCACAGTGAATTAATTAATCTAGAGCAGCTCAAGTCCCTCTCTTATTCAGGGGCAGCTTAGCTTAGCATGTGATATATAATTCAGTTAAAGTGTTATAGTGCAAAACAAAATTATGTGTTATATAATTCAGTTAAGCTTCTGTGTTATGACTACTTCCAAGTGTTATGACTACAAATAGCTAATCCTTGCCATGACAAAAAAAATTCTAGGCAAGCACACATCAGGTGTGAGAAACATCACAAAGTGCAAGCATGCCAAATCCAACCTGCTCAACATACTTAAACTGAAAATTCTACACAGCACCATGCTATTTGTCTTAGAGAACCCTTGAGCTGGTTATTAGTGCATATTCAGGAATTTTAAAAAATCTGCAAGCATGCCAAATGCAACCTGTTCAACATAATTAACCTGAAATTTCTACACAGCACCATGCTATTTGTCTTAGAGAACCCTTGACGGGTTATTAGTGAATATTCAGGAATTTAAAAAAATCTGCAAGCATGCCAAATGCAACCTGTTCACCATAATTAACCTGAAATTTCTACACATAACCATGCTATTTGTCTTAGAGAACCCATAGTAATCATTAATTAAATACACCATTTGATGTTTCATGGTCCTGAACAAATAAATAGTTTGATGCAGACCATGGATTAACACACACATGAGAACTCAACACTACAGGATAGATAAATGCATACCTTAAAAAACGTGGTTCATACTAACCCTTCTACAGTGGAAGGTGAGGAAGACATCCTGCACACAAAGAGCCAATGTTTCAGATAGTCTCCTATAGCAGAGTGTATAGTTAAGTCACGATTTGGAGTGGTAAAATCAGAAACAATAGTAATCCGTAAACACACAATAACCCCCAAATATTTCAGAGATCTCTTAAAGGTAAACTGATGTTCTCAGATGCCGATGCGAGTTCTCCTTAGCCTGACATAGAGTGCGAAAAGTTCTAAAAAAACCAGAAAATAAGATCAAGAAAATCCCACTCGAGTCTCTAACTCTGTATTACATGGGCATGCACATGTGCACACACACGGACTAGCATACAAAGGCTCAGAAGATTACCTTGTGAGCTTTCTGAAGTGCATTGCCACCTTTGATAAGAACACCTAGAGAAGCACCTTTTCCGATGGCAACCATAACAGCAGTAGGAATCCATTGCTGAGGGTAGAGGTGAAGTTGCCCATTTATGAACCAGCCAAGCCATGTAACAAATGCAGCCACCACAACCTTGAAATAAGATGAAACAATGTGAGGTGGAAAAGGTTTTTCCAAAGAGCTACCCTGACAGCAAGAACACACTGGAATATTTGCAGGTATCAGTAAGGAACAATTTTAAATTTGATTTCCCAAAACGAACCTATTTTTTACTGCTGGAAAACTAATAAGATCAGTAAGGAACAGTGTTAAATTTGATTCTCACAAGTTCATCAAACATGAGTATACAGTAGAAGCTAGGTTAGACGGTAGTTCCGTACAAAGTTCCCAGCTGAATCCTGGCTGAGTCTGCGCTGACTACTCTTATTTATCATGTACTGTTCTATCATTACACCTAGAGAAGCACCTTTTCCGGTGGCAACCATAACAATTAGAAACCCCTTGGGTAGGTAGGATCTAACAAAGTTCTGATTCTGGTTATGCAAAGGCTGGTGCAGATATAACATAGCGGGGGAAATTTATACTATACTAAACCTTAACGGTCTCGATTTTTCTCAGATTTTTGATTTATTTTGGGATTAACGTCGTAGTGACACGGAAGTTACTTTCCCGTTGTGATTTCTCCGTGTGTAATTTTGGTGTTTCATTGCAATTTATGGGTCATTTCCCATTGTTCCGTGAGGGGCTTTCCTGCTTTCCTTTCGTTCTGGGTAGGTATAGCCTTTTTGCTCTTCTGGTTCGCTGGGCGTCTGGGCCCAAGTGGTGTCTAGGCGGTGCGTCACAGGTTAGTTACGTTGCCGTCTTTGGTACTCCTCTTCAGTTAATGTTCTGTCGGGTGGAAGAGAGTTTGTCTTTATTTAGCCTCCGACCGCCGCGTGATGTTTCTCGACGGTTCCCGCTATACTTTTCTTCCATGTTGCCTCGATCTTTGCTCTTCCTCTGCATTCTCCATGTCCAATACTAGATGATATTGACCGATGGGCGGCGCCCTGCTCCGGATGAGCGCGGAGGCCGGTGCCTTCCCCTCCCTAGCTAGAATCTGATTTGCTTCGCCTCCACCATGCGACCACCTGCTCCCACGCCGCCACGCGAGGCCGGCGTCCTCCTCCCTTACCATTGCCTAAAAACCTCTTCCATAGCCATCATCGATGCAGCACACCTTCCTCTTCTTCCTGAGGCGGCAGGGGTTTCGCATCAGGAGCTCGGGCGCAGGACCAGCTCGGCGTCGACCTCTCCCACAAGCGACTAGATGGACCTCTTCTTTGGGCCCGCCTCCAGCCGCCGCCAGACAAATCCCAGGCCCCTCTCCACCTCTCTGATTCCCATCTGTGCAGCGGCGGCTTCGCAAGTCTATTTGGTCGCGCTCAATTTTCTCGCACCGGCTGCGATTCGACGGCCAGGGGTGTGGCCTCCTGTGCGTCCGCGGGCGCGACAGCATGTTGTTGTGGTTGGGAGGCGCGGTGGCGAGCGGTGGTGGTGGCGGCGCAGGGAGGTGGGGACTGGGGAGACAGGGTGTGGAGGATAGTGGAAGCGGAGAGATCCCATAGCAGGCAGGCAGCTGGAGAGACGCACGGTCAGAGGGGATCCCGGTGGTGGCCGGCTGCCCTCGGGCGTGGTGCTTCATGAGCGGCTGTTCCTCGGTGCTATGCCCAAGTTTTCTCTTGTTCCTCGGCACTTTTTTCCCCAGCGCGATGGATTGATACCGGCGACTCCGTGGTATGTTTTGCTGATCTAGAGGTCCACAACTCTGTCCTTTGTGCCCCACTGATTCACGCTCTCCTCTACATTGTGATGCGCCTGTACAGTCCAGATTCGAAGGAATGGAGCCGGCTTCGGCACGCGTCGGTTTGTCCACGGTCGCGCCCTTCGGCCGAGCTGACGGCAGCCAAGGCGGCGAATCTGTGTGTATGAAGCCTTCTCCTCCAAAGCCAGGCATGCGGGCTTGGAAAGAGCTGGGAGATTGGGGCCGTTTCGTGTTACTATGCCTGTGTCGCCGCAGATGACCTTTGCTGTTTGGAATACTTCCACGTTCTAAGGCAAGACAATTTCCGCTCCTCTATGTCGCTCTTCCAGCCCCCTAGAGACACCACGGGAACATATTTTTCAGGGATTGTATTTGTGATCACCTGCTACAGCATGAACCCTACACACATGTCAGGGATACTCTGCAAAAAGAGGATATAAGTATTAACATGAAGCATTTATTTGTTCAGTGACATGATTTTGCATGCTTCTGAGTTGCTGATAGATGTTTTTGTCATTTTAAATTTCTTTTCAGTTTGTTAATGTTCCTCGCAGTTTTAAAATTTCTGTGATAGCACAAAACCTTAGGAGGATTTGAAATTTTGATGCTACTTTCTACATTGGTGGTATCGTAATTTTATTTTGTGGAGTAGGTGTTCTCATAGAAGACTATATTAGGATAAACATAAGCATGATATACTTTGTGTTGGATGATCGACATACCCTAAGTATGAGTCATCAATTTCTTGAATGTCCTGCTATAATCTATTGGTTTGCCATTGTGGTTGAGAGTTTCTACTTTTTTAGTTGATGTTTATGGTTTCCAGAGAATACATTTTTCCCTTGCTGCATGTTGGAAGAAAATAATTATGTTTACATGGTTTTGTACTTAGAACAGTGGACTTCGTCAATGACACTCACATTGATGCGTGTTCTCATTTCTCTAGGGCATTTAATTTGGAAAATTTCTTATATTTTTTTGTTCCAATATGATGTTTCTTCTCGCTTATAAAAGATTCTTTTTGCAAACAACAAACATATTGTGTTAAGAAAAATCGAGATCGATATGTAGGCTTCTTTTTCTTGCTTAAGTTATCTTCATCATGGTTTCATAATCATAGTGCCTACTGAGCTTGGTTGTTGGTTGATTACTCCAGATTTTACTACTTCATTCTTTATTTTTGTGCATCGGCAAAACAATTTTACTTATCCGTGATGATTTTGCATTACTCTATGCAAATACAGGACACCATATTTAGAGAAGTGGCCAAGTTGCAACCTACAGTAAATTATAGAAGAGAACACAGATTTTAAAATACACTGCTTACAGCTTAGCACCATCTCTTGATTTCAGTTATCAGGAAAGGTATGATTGCTGAAGTCGGTAGACATACCTCTAATCGTCTCTTGATCTCGAAGTTTCTGTTGTGATCTTGGTTTCAGATTTTCTTAGTGTCATAAAGCAACTGCTCTGTGGTTTGCAGCGAAGCAACTTTTATCATAGGAAAAAGTAACTGAACCTCAATTGCATTTACTTTTTCCTACTAGGACCAAATATTGGGCGTGGGGGCATTTTAATTCCCCAATCTCATTAAAATTCCATTTTAATGTGTGTTTTGCTCCCATTTCTCAGGGAATGTAGTAAAAGGAGGGATGGTCATGCATCGGAAACAAAAATTGAGATGTCGAATGCCATCAGACTACCTTTTCCCTTGCAGATACAACAGGAAGAGGAAAATAAAGAGTGAGATGTCTTGCTTTTTTATCTTGTGCAATCTATAGGTAAATTTAGCAACTTATTTGATATTGTTAGAGACAAATGATTATAGTATCATGTAAAAAACAAATGATTTATAGCATCTGTGTGTGATGGAGATAAAAACAGGTGACAGATAATTTCTTAGTGTATGCATTTTTTTGAAGAAGAAACCATGAACTTTAGATGTGTTACATGCGTATAAGGAAGGCTGTTAAGAAATATTGGGCGATAGGATGCTGAACACATCTTATGCTGCGCACATTTGTGATCACCTCCCTTGATTATATTTGGTTATATTTCCTCTTTTGATTATGGATGGAACAAAAATTTCGATTTTTTTGTCCTTCTATTCCGAGAATTTTCTTGGGTCCAATCCTCTCTAATTTTCTGTGTAAAGATTAATTTACAATCAACTCTTACATGATATTATTCTTATTGCAGTGAGACATCAAATGCACAAGCCAATGATATGCTCACTCAGGAGATTCTATTGAAGAATTTTAAATGCTGGAGCAGGTCCGGTATGTACTGATTAGCCCTTTCGTTTTTTTTTTGTAATTCCTTTCCTTTCACTTCCATTGTATACTTAACCTAACAGAAGTTTTGCGAATCCTTCTAGGAATATAGGTCTTAGTAAGGCCTATGTCAGTTCGAACCTGACGAGTCATTCGTTCGTGTGGAGAATCTCTCTCCTTTCTTGCTTCATTAAGTTACTTGCTCTCTCAGCCTCAGAATAATAATCAATATTCAAATACTTTATGCTATATTATGTAGTCCGAGGGCATAGAGAACCTTAAGAGGATAGGAAAGTCTATTTATTTTAGACCAGTGAAGATTGCAAAACCACATGTAGTATCTTGAGGAAACCCTTACATGTAGGTGGGACAGTAAGACAGACTGGAAATCATCTTCTAGGTTTACTGAACTGCTAGAACAAGCACAATCTGATGTATTTGCCACCATCAGAGTCATGATCTAGGACTTAGACACCCTCTTCACCACCACACTGGGCTATCTACGCATTGTGTGTCAATGGAGATATACACTGCCATGTACTCACAGAGAGAATAATAATAGAATGACCAAGTGTTTCATGACAGGTCTTGAGGGGAAGGCCTTCCGCGTGATTTCTGGTTATTTACGTTCAGCTTCTTTTATTGTCATTATTGTTTGTTTCATAGAAGACTTTTATTCTGAATGCAAGATCTTGTGCTTTGGTTTTTGAGCGGTGGTGTGTTGTTGAGCCGAGTGAGGTGTCCCTCCTTCAGGTTGTTGTCCTACGCCATCGATCCGGAATGTTCCAGGTGGGTTCTTATATTGACAAGAAAGGCGAGGCCGATTCTCTGCTTTGGGGTGAGCTGCTTTTTTCACACGGCTTCCGCGCGGTGCACCTTAACGCTTACTTGAGGCACGGTGATTTTTCCGCACCTCCTGCCCTTGCGGTTGGAGACTGTTGTGCCTTAGTTCATCATTCCTCCTGTCCCTGAACATGGGTTATTCTGCTCGGATATGTCTTCATCTTTCCTCCTTTCCCTGAACATGGGTTATTCCTCTCCGGCCATCTCCAGAGTGAGCATTCAGTGTATGTTGATATTACCATTCAGGTTCATGCAATACAAAAAAGTTTCAGTAGTTTTAGTTTATAATAATGTAGTTGTTCTTTCCTTCATAAGTAAGAACTTGTTTGTCCGACAAGGTTAAAAAAGACATTGGCAAACTCCACATATTTTAATTTCAGAGGACAACATAGATGGAGCATTGTCTGAAATTTTATTCTTGATTCCTTGAAGGTATTGGTTCTTCTCTATTTGCGTGGGCATGGAAAACTCAGATCAACCAACCATTTATTTGGTACTATCTTTCGCATCCATGTCCTATTCTTTCTATTTTTGTATCAACCAAAGCATTGGGCTAAACATCAACATGTTTGATTGTTCTCTTGCGTGGGAGTGCAGCTGTGTTTTGTGACATAGCTTTCTTTATATAATTTTATTCTTCAACTCCCACTATGTTCTGCCCAGTAAAGATGTTTCTGAATCTCTATCGTGTACAGGTTTTTCCTTGCCATCTCACATTTGCATCATTTAAATAACTGGTGAAAGTACATTGTTTTGTTCAATACAAAAAGTATAAGATTTTTTTTACTAAATAGGTTTTCCCCTTCTTTTCCAGGTGAATTACTGCCACATCCTGAAAAAAATTGGTCATGACGGGGCGAAAACAGCATACAGCTTAACTTCTATTCGACCTAATTTCTTTTGCGACACCTTAGAAAGATGAATATTTGTATTATTTTTGTTAATATAATCCCACTTGTTTTTTTTCTTCAAGAACTTGTGAGTTTCTCTTAGAAACTGATGAATTCCTGTCCTGGTTTGTTGATTAATTGTGTGACATATAGTCTCTAATCTAAATGGAAATAAGACATGGGGCTGAGTCTTTCTGATGCCCGCTTATTTACCAGCTATTATGTGAGTACCAGTTATTATTACTAGACTTGATGTTTGTGTGAGTATCAATTATTATTGCCAGAGTTAATATTTGTGTCCTTGTGATGCCTGCTTATTTACTTCATTCTCAGGATCAACTTTTGATGCACGTAATTGTATCAAAATTGGTTATCACTTATCAACCACCTTGAAACCTACTGTTTAAACAATAAAATATTCATTACTTCTATCTATCATTTTAAGTGTGTTCTTAAAATTATCAACACCATTGTATTGCACGATCGGCGCGGCGTGCCGCCGCGCCCATTCCTGCTAGTTTGAATTATAAAGTAACAGATACTTACATTTAAGAGAAAAACCGTGAAATTTTGTCTGCCAACCTTTTCACTGGAGCTCTTGCAAGTTGAGCGGCTTCAACTAGCTGTACTATCTGTGACAGAGCTGTTTCTGATCCAACATGAGTGGCCTTAACAATTATGAAACCATTATCGTTTACAGTACCACCAATAACCTTTAAAACAGATCAACTGAAGTGTCAGAACACTGGATAAAAATAAAGACAATCATCAGAATCTGAGAGGAGTAAGTGATAAACAAAACAAAATGAAGACAATCATCAGAATCTAGAAGTACCGACCTTGTCTCCTGGTTTCTTTGCAATGGGCATTGCTTCCCCAGTTATCATACTTTCATTAACATAGCTTGGGCCTTTGATGACGACACCATCAACTGGAACCTTTTCACCAGGGAGAATCTTAATGAAATCGTTTGCTCAACTCACCTGAACACTTATTTGCACCTTGAGCATTATAATGATGTTAAGCTAGGAGCTAACAATAACTATGGAACAAAATCTTATTGGACGATTCTTAACAAAATTGTGCTTCTGATCATTATTACAAAAACATTGTTTTGGCAAACCATTCTTTCTTACAAGACAGTATGGAAAACATTGGTATTCTTTCATATTGTTTGAACATTGCTATTATTTCTATCCATTTGAACATTGGAATTTTCATAGGGTGATAAGATGGAAGCGATAGCATCTGGAGAAACAGCGTTGCGTGTGAACAACGAGTTGCGAACGGGCCATGTATACTACATCAGAGGTATTGGGTTCCAGCTGGCTGAAACACTGGCAAAACGATTGTTACACAATGATTATTACACCACTATGCACTCTTGGACCCAAATTGATTTAGCTGGGCCTACCATTTCCATACCTATGCTGCCAGACCGGTTCATGACTTTCAGTTGTGTCGCAAACAGACAACTAGCAGGTGCATAGAAATTTTCAGTAAAAACGATAGTTCACACTTTCGCACTTTTCTGGCTATTGAATTGATATTTTTAAGCATTTTCAGATGTAATTGGGATAGTCGTCTATGTTAGCCCCGTCCGATTCCTCCCGTCAACCAATCGTAACACGCCATGCCGAGAAGTCGTGCTGATGAACAATAGGTATGATAAAATAAACTTGAGTTTTTTTATCTTCTGATTATCTGTTATCTAAATTACTGTTTCTTTACAAGGTGGGAGTTCATATGTCTGCGCATATGGGACAAGCACGTGTCGCGCCACATGATGAAATGGCGACGTGCCGAGCGGGATATGTCTATCTTATGTGCCATCCTTTTTGAGGTCAGCACGGCACAATGTAAGTTGGGATGTACCATTTGACATTATAATAAACTTACATACATGAGTATATTTACTCATAAGTTGTTTTCACAAATTTCGTAGGGGCTTTGAAATCAACAGACAACAGCCAACTTGTTTTTGATATGTAAAGACGAATGAAGCATAGAGACAACCTGCAGTACCAACTACAAAAAATTGTCCAGATTGATTGTATAGCATAAATAGCACCACCAGTTTACCAAGAATCAAAAGTAGCAGCTTACTCAATCCACCAGTTTAACTCTAAGCACCTTTTACCAGACATATATTTGCACCATAAAATAATTATTTCAGGAAATAGGCTTATGTACATATACAAGAAGTCAAGCATCACGTACTAAAACTAAAAATGCTTATATACATTGATGAGTAATCCTTGGAAGAGGGATAATTTACAACAGTAAATTCTGACATGATTCTACTATATGGTGCCTTATGGTCTAATATTGGCTTTGTAAACAAAATAAATGGTGGTTGTTATGATGGACACGGTTGAAAACAGGATCAGCTGACCATCAAACAGAAAACTAGAAACACATTTTTTTTATTGTACATAGCTGAAGCAATGACACTGAAACTAAATGCAACCAGGAGCCTTATACGCCATAGATTAAACAAGTACTAAAATGGTCTGAGATCATCATGTACATAAACAGTGTGAGCCAATGGTAATTACTAGGCTGGAATATAACATAACATTAGTAGGCAGCCTGACTTACTTCAAATTGAGGAGATCTCCAATATTTAATAAGGTCCTTCCAATCAGCTTCACAAATTCTGTCATCACGTTTTTTCAATAGCTGTTCATTAGTCAATTCAGCATCAAACATTGTTTTATTTAAATCTTCCTGCCGTTCCTTTCATTTTGTGTGTGAAGTGTTATCAATATATCTCAAAGTAGTTCAGTCCACCTCATAAAATGCCTGTTAAAATGAGAGAAAGGATGATGCTCAGCTAGATGGCTTTAACCATAATGTATAAGATGTAAATTATGTACTGGAATACCTTTACGTCATCCCATCATCATGCACAAGTTTAGCATCGAATTCAGCAACCCTTTGTCCCGAAAGCACAAGTTTAAGCTCAATGTTCCTGCAGTTGGTTTGCCCAATCATTATGCACAAATTTTAGCCCACGGAAAGAATATAAGGCAAGAATAAGTGAAAACAAAGGACCTGACCTATGATCTCTCAGAGCAATGACCCATAGACAGAATTAAACAAGTAATGATAGAACACTTGGATTTGATGCCCCCTGTACTCCATGAGTTGGTGATCTTCGTGTGATGAATGATGTCAATTCCATGTAATCCAACAGATTTTGTGATATATGGATGGATGCTATTAAATCTGTATGCATATGCATATGCCTCCGATTCAGATTCAACACCTATATAACAAAATAAGAAGTATGCTATACAATTAAATTTGTATGCAATGTTTAAAACACTATTTGTACAGAAGCATGTCTGCAGTTCGTTGATAGAATAGGAGTGCTAACCTACAGTAGCACATCTAAGTGATTCAGCTGAAATAACCAGAACCAGGTTCTGGCCAGAAATTAACAACTTATGAACATAGCACCACGCGCTGTCTTAGCACCCGCTGGTTCATCGTAAATGTATATTCTCTTAGTTCCCGCAGAACGTCGTTCGCTGCTTCTAGGTTCCAGCGGCAGTTGCTTAAGGTCGGTCGTTACATGATCTGATCCTTATGGCCAACACCAATCTGCAGTCTAGGTTGAGTTTGCTACAGAGATTAGAGATGAAGCTAGAATACGCGTTCAACTACCACCCATCTTTCTTCTTCTCTGCCACTGATTCAAATAGTGTCTATGCATACATGCGTGCTTTCCATTCAGTTCAACAGCAAATATAAACAAAATTCAGCAATTAGATGGAGGGGAAGAAGAAAAAGCTTACCGGCAATAGCTGGTTCGGGAGGTGGCCGGGAGCAGCATATCGAAGAGGTTGCCGGCGGCAGGAGCTTGGGGATGTCGCCGCGAACATCAGCTTTCGAGGTGTCGCCGGAAGCAGCTGAGGGGTGGACGCCGGCAAACGCACCTCCAGGAAGGCGACCGCTAGATCTTCCTCACCACACCATCCGCGGCCGCCGCCGAGCGCCACCGTGGCTCCATCTTGCGATTCCCCTCCGTCCGCACGAACATCCATCGACGAGCTCGTTGCCTCCCCTGCCATGGGCTACCTCGCCGTGGCCCGGCCAGCCACAGGATGAGCGCGGCCATGGCGTCCGGCCGGCCGACCGGCTGGCCGGCGTGGACCCTGCCGCCGTGGCGTGCTCCCTCGTCTGGTGCTCAGTGCCGTGGTCACTAGGAGAAACTAGAAAGAATGGGGAATATCAGTGGGCAGCGTACAGTGGTTGTGGGGAGACCGATCTATTTGGTTCATGGATTTGTTTCAGCCAGGTGAGTTTCAGCCATACGGTACAGTTACGGTATTACACAGCGTATTTTGGAGTCAAAAAAAGTTAAAAGATCTGTAAATGGAGGAATAGGGCAAATTATAAAGAAATTGGTGTAATGTGTGACAAATAGTAAAACATAAAGTAATGTGTGGCAAATTATAGAGGTTCAAAGTAATGTGTGACAAATTATAAAATATCCCTTGTTTATAGACCCCAACAACTGGAAGTTGCTGGGTAGCTTCTCGTCAATTAGAGCTTACCTATTTATGGCCTTATTTTTGGAGACCGCCAAAGTTTATACCCCTCTAGCAATATCTTCTTATTTTAGTCTCATGCTATTATGAAAAAATTATTTTACAATAGATTGCTCTCATGAGCTCGACCAAATGTATCTTTGCTTTTCATCATCATAAAGAACCACTATAATAGTTAAGTATATCATGTACTTCTGATAAATGTTGAAAGCAACATATTTTATTTCTCAATGGTTACCCCTGCATTGGAAAAGGAGAAACCATGCAGAAATTTGAAACCCACTTCACCGGTAAAACAAAATGTCAAATGGTTATCCCTGCATAAGAAAACCAAACCTCCATAGCAAATGAGGTATTTGACGTATGCCAAATCAAAAACTCCTCAATGCTTCACCATGCTCATCCTTAGACAAAAACAACATAATTTTCTGAAGCTCAAACTGCATTAAACTGAGACTAACACACTAAATAAATTTGCAGGTGACTAAATTTAGTTTTCAGATAACAATCTGTTTACACAAATATCAAATGAATAGAAGGCAATAGTGACTTCATTACAACAGTGACTCCATTACAACAGGCAACAGTGCCTTCCTTATTTATGCAGCTTGCAACAATGCATTCAAATGCACCTCGAGTTCTACATTAAGTTGGGTCTTCTGGAATAGTGATGCACAGTATATCCCCTTCATTGTAGTCTGACAGTGACATCCTGCAATACAAAAAAAAGCCTGAGACGATAACTTTCAAATTTTCACCTAGAAACCTAGAAATTAAATGCGCAGTATATCACCTAGAAAGATCCTATCATACTTTTCGAAATTTCATGTGTGATATTTTAATTATATATGTGTATTGAGAAAAATAATTTGATGACCCGTGGCAACGCACGGGCATTTGTACTAGTCCTAAAAAAAATGCAGGATCATTTATATGAGACATTTTTTAGCCATTAAAATACATAATAATTCCATTTACAAAATACAAAATCTTTTTTCATAATACTTCCTCCGTAAATAAAAAGATGTCTTAGATTTGTCTAAATTTGAATATATATAGTATAATTTTGCAAAAATAAATGAAGCTCTTATCCCTTAAAAATTGCTTCACAATGAGAAATTATAAAAGTAATAACTCGTAAACATTTTATAATAAAATGTGCATGCACAACGGTTGTACAACTTTTTTGCGGTACCTAGTCTTAAGTGGGCTAAATTTAACCATGCCTAATCTTCTTTGAGATATGAGTTGAAGTTTCGAAATATTTCCAACGATCATGCAAGTTCATATAGGCTTATTATTCTTACATGTCCACCAAACATAACTTCAAAAACGTTCTGTAGAAGTGTTCCCAGGAATAGTGTACAGGTAGGCGGTAGGTGAAAGTTAACTCCATTTTGCTATTCTGATCATTACAGAAATCATTTGCAAGATCAACTGAAGATTTACCTGCGCACTCAGGTTCAGCAATAGTTCAGATACACCGGACGATTGGTTACTTAAAAATTATTATTAGGAACGGGAACGGACAGAAGAAGGAGCGAAATTTTTATTTCTTTGATTTCCCATTGATGGCTAGCTATCTCACTAGCTCACTAGCCACTACAACCAAGAACACAAGAGCTATATGTGTGAAATGTGTCGAGGAGGAAGAACAGACACCCCCCCCCCCCCCCCCGTCGCCCTCCTCTAGCGACAAGGGGGAACCCTAGCCACCGTCGCCCTTAGGCTCCCACCCCCTCTCTCCTCTGCCTCGCCGCCGTCGGAGGGGGGCCGGCAAAGCCACGCGCATCCCGGGGAAAGTGGCGGCGGGGCGTTTTCTTCCCTCCCGTGACCCTGGTGAGAGGGAGCTCACTCGGGCGCGGCGACGGGCGCGGCTGACTGCGGACGACGCGTGGTGGCCATGCGGGATCGTGGCGCTGCTGATGGTGGCAGCGGGCGGAGCGGGCCATCCGGGCCCGATCTGGGCCGCGATGGGCGGTGCAGCGGGCTGTGCGGCGAAGGGTGGGCGCGACGGCAGCGCTGTGTCCGGGACGCGGTGGTCGGCCTCGCGTTGGGAGGTGCTGCAGGGCCTTTCCGGCAGCGCGCGGAGGGCGGCCGGTGGTGCTGCCCAGGACCGGGGCAGGTGCGGCGGATGTGGTGAGATGGGGATTGAGGGATGAAGGTGGGTCTGGCCAGGAGTGTTGGGGTTCGTAGCATAGAAAACAAAAAATTTCCTACCGCAAGACGAATAAATCCAAGATCTAATCTATGGAACACCCAAGATCTAATCTACAAGATCGGAGCAACGAGATTGATATGAGACTAACCCTCGAAGATTTCCAAAGCCTACGAGATTAGATCTCGTTGTTGGTGTAGACGATCGTCCCCGTGCTGCAATCCGGCACTTCCGTACTCGGTCGCGCGTACGGTGTCGATGAAGCCCTTCCTCTCCCGTAAGCAGGTGTGAGATCCTCGGAATCGGCAGGCGACGGCGTGGTGGTGGAGGTGGAGGAGAAATTCCTGCAGGGCTTCGCCAAGCCTGCGCAGAAGAAGGAGGAGGGAGAGAGGGCGGCTAGGGCTTGGGGAAATCATGTGCTGCGCCCCAGCCCTCCCTCCCTATATAGGCGTGGGGGCTGCCTTGGCCCCCTCCAAGCCTTTGGGTCGGCCAAAACAAGGGGGGCAACTTCCCCCCAAGTTAAGTCCCTAATTTTAAGGGATTTGATCTTATCCACTTGATCCAGCCACATGGGCCTTGGGGGCTGGTGTGCCTGGCCCGTGTGGGCCTATGTGACCCCCTCCGGTCCATGTTGGACGTTCGGGATAGGTGGGCCCCACTATGGTACCCTCCGGAACCTTCTAGAACCTCCAATACCGAAAAATCCCGAACTTTTCCTAACCCCGAAAATGACTTCCCATATATGAATCTTATTCTCCGGACCATTCCGGACCTCCTCGTGATGTCTTGGATCCCATCCGAGACTCCGAACAAAACTTCGGACTCCATCTCATATTCCGAATCTACTTATGCGACATCGAACCTTAAGCGCGTCACCCTACGGTTCGCGAACTATGCAGACATGGTCGAGACTCTCTCCGAGCAATAACCAATAGCGGGATCTGGAGATCCATAATGGCTCCCACATATTCAACGATGACTTAGTGATCGATTGAACCATTTACATACGATGCCGATTCCCTTTGTCACGCGATATTTTACTTGTCCGAGGTTCGATCATCGGTATCTCCATACCTTGTTCAACCTCGCTACCGACAAGTACTCTTTACTCGTACCGTGGTATGTGATCTCTTATGAACCATTCATATGCTTGAAAGCTAATCAGATGACATTCCACCGAGAGGGCCCAGTATATCTATCCGTCATCGGGATGGACAAATCCCACTATTGATCCATATGCCTCAACTCACACTTTCCGAATACTTAATCCCATCTTTATAACCACCCATTTACGCAATGGCGTTTGATGTAATCAAAGTACCCTTCCGGTGTAAGTGATTTACATGACCTCATGGTCGAAGGACTTGGGCAACTATGTATCGAAAGCTTATAGCAAATTGAACTTAATGACTTGATCTTATGCTACGCTCATTTGGGTGTGTGTCCATTATATCATTCACCTAATGACATAACCTTGTTATTAATAACATCCAATGTTCATGGTCACGAAACCATGATCATCCATTAATCAACAAGCTAGTTATACAAGAGGCTTACTAGGGACTCCTTGTTGTTTACATAACACACATGTATCAATGTTTCGGTTAATACAATTATAGCATGGTATGCAAACATTATCATAAACACAAAGATATATTATAATAACCATTTTATTATTGCCTCTTGGGCATATCTCCAACAGTCTCCCACTTGCACTAGAGTCAATAATCTAGTTTACATATGTAAAGATATAACACCTTGGCCTTCTGGTGCTTATCATGTTTTGCTCACGGGAGAGGTTTTAGTCAACGGATCTGACATGCTCAGAAACGTATGTATTTTGCAATTCATTTGCGTCTCAACGCATCACTCATTTTCCAAATGAGTCGGCATTAATTGTATATGCTTAGTCCTCTGGTGGAACCTTAATTCCGCGGTCTGAAATAAGTCACTAATATTGTCACACAATATAGCTTCAAAATTCTGACACTGTCGAAACTACACCAAGTTCTCCAAGAACTCTTCGACTTAACATCCTCGGTCATTGTCAAAACAATGACATACTCACGTTTGTAGAATCCGTCACAATATTTAGAACTCATCCAAATCTAGCATAGACTTGTTCTAGCTCATTGTGCTACCTTTTAAATAACTCTTAGCCTAATTGAGATTGAAATTTTATTTTTATATGTGACCAAACTAATATCGGTGCAACACCTTACATCGATTTGTTTGTCATTACCCCATATAAAAACTATATATATATATCCTTGGTTCTTCTAAAGTACTCAGGATATTCTTACTGTTGTCCAATGATCATTACATGAATCATTCTGGTACATGCTCGTAACACTTTAGAGCACAGGACTTCTGACTTTGTACATATTATTCGTGATCTAAAATCACTCATGTGTATTTACTCATCGAGTGTCAAATACACTCAAGTCTTGTTAAACCTTCACATGAAAAGAACACCTTCTTAATTGAACTACTTCAATATCTATTCTATGTACTTAAACTTAAACTTATTATGTGTTTCTATCTATCTTCATAGATCTTGACACTAAATATGTTTCAATTCATATCCTTTCATTGATGTTAATTCTCAATGAAACCTTTTAAATCAATTATATAATTACAATATTTATAATCAACGATATGTCATCTACATAAAGTATTATAAATATGTCTCAGCGCTCCCACTTAATTTCTTGCAAATGCAAGCATCTTCATCGTTTCTGATGGAATCAAAACTCTTTGATTATTTCATCCGGTGAAGATTCCAACTCCGCGATACTCACTTCATCCAATTGAAGTTTGTATACCTATCTAGTATTCCAAGGACCAGCAAAACTCTTGGTTGTATCTAGTATACATCCTTCATACACACTTTTGGTAAGGAATGTATTTCTGCCATCCTACTATCATATCTCATAAAAGAAATATGTAGCGATTACTAGAATAATCCACATAGACTATAAGCATTGCCACGGAAGATCTAATCTTATTGTAGTCAACTCTTTGAACTTTTTCGTAAACTGCTTTTCGATAAGTCGAGCTTCTTTAAGGATATTCCATCCAAGTCCATCTACTTTATAGATCCATTTACTTTCAAAATTATTCACCTATCTTGGATTTCATGGCGCATAGCCAATTTAACGGAGTCAGGGCCCATCATAACTTCTTTGTATGTAGTTGGTTTATCATTGTTCAAAAACAATCCTTTGTCCACAAATCATTTATTTGATTACAAAATAAACCACATCTACAAGGTTCAATAAGTACTTTGATCTCCATGACTATAACACTTTGTAGACATGGGAGCCATGATCTTCGTAGCTGCTTCCGGAACCATTTCCGATGTTGTGCTACTCTGATCATCATGCTCAGGTTCATAAACCTTATCAAGTTCTATTGTCCTCCCACTCAAATAGTTCGCTAGAAACAATTTCTTTGAAATAAGTAAGAAACATTGACAAACACTTTTGTCTTTGACTTCATAGTGGAAAGAATTCCCAATCAATTTCATGGGATAATCAACAAAGACATTTATCCGATTTTGGTTGTAAACTCATTTACTTATGCTATGCATACCAAAATTTATGAAAGGACCATTTAGGGTTTATACCCATGCCATAACTCGTATGGTGTCATTTCAATGGATCATGATGATGCTCTATTCAGTGTAAAAGCGATAGTCTCTAAAGCATAATCCACAAAAAATATAATGGCATCATTTTATATTATCTCATCATTAATCCAACAAGGTTTGGATACGTCTCTTGGATACTCCATCATCATTATGATACTCCAAGAAACGTGAGGTTGTAGAACAATTTCATAACTCTCTTAGATGTTCGCTAAAACTCATAATTCAAATGTTTCCACCATGATCCAATCACAGATATTTGACTTTTCTATTACGATGATTTCCACTTCATGCTGAAATTTATTTGAATCTATTCAAATGTTTCAAACTTCTTCCTTATCGAATATATCCACATATATATACTCAATTCATTGTTAGAAGTTTTCATGAAGTAGAAGAATCTCCCGCACACAACTATGCCCAGTGAACCATATACATCACTATGTATGTTTCCACTAAGTTAGTTGCCCGTTCAACTCTTAGCCTATGAACGGTATTTAAGTCATTCTCTTTTAGAAGAGATTTGCAAGCGCCAAACGATTCCAAGTCGAATGACTCCAAAAATCCATTCAAATGGAGTTCCTTCATGCGTTCCTTTCTAACATGACCTAAATGGCGGTTCAACTAATGAGTGGAATTCACATCATTTGCCTTATGGCATTTTAGCGTCAGTGTTATGTATGTGTGCTTCACCATAAAGATTTATAATAACTATCCATCGTACATGGAATTCTGTTACAATTTGAACAACTCATTGTTTTCATTTAACCAGAACAAGAATAACAATTATAAAGTTCTTTATTATAAATCTGAATGGCTAGATAGAATGCCAACGACGAACATAATAACACTTTATTTTTGTTCCAGACGTGCATTCCTATCACATTCCTTTTCAGTCACTTAGGCCAATGTATTCTTGTATTGCATTGTTTTGTATGACACCTCATACCAACCAATATGGTACTAATACCCAAGAATTCCATTTTGTGACCAAACATGGAATACATTCATAACATGTATATTATCTATATACACCTGAGCTAGACTTTCTAGTCTTTTCTTTCTTTCTGCCAAAATATCTTTTGTAGTTTCTCTTTTAGTTTTCCTCATTCTTAGAAAACACTTCACTTTCAATGACTTCTAAGTCCATTGGTCAAATACCAATAACCTTGAGGTTCTTACTTTGAAGTTGATCATCATATGACAAGTGTTCCAGATTTTACTATTAGTAACTTTGTAGATGATGAACAATTTCACTCATAACTTTATCCATCATATTATGACTACTTTTTGAGACCATGTCTGTACATGCTAGGCTCGTAAAGTTTAACCTCAGTATTCGCATGTGCAAATCTGGCTTGTACCCGTTGTATGCACACGTAGAATCTATCACACCCGATCATCACGTGATGCTTCGAAACGACGAGTCTTAGCAACGGTGCATACTAAGGACGATCACTTCATGGATATGCGAATATCGTTAGTGCCCAACTAGTTGGAGGATTGGGACGCCTGGCGTCTTCAACCTTCTTACATTCCCATAAAACTTATGAGTTTATGTAGTCTCACTAGATTATATTCTATCATCTTGCAATAAGGTCTTAGATATCACATATATCTCATACCTTGCTTATTTCTGAAAACAAAATTTCCAGCTCCTTGTTTTTCAAACAGATTTGAATTTCAAGTTTCACGGAGGCAAGATGATTCTAGGTACTAATTAAAACCATTGTTCTTTGAATCATTAATGAGAGGTTTACTAAAATTTTGCAATAGGACTTAATCATTTCTTGATTCTTTAACAATACGGTACCAGTCCGTAGAGTTACTTGTCAGACTTAACAATATTTCTATCTCAATTACAAGACTAGCGCATGGTAGATAACGGATGCCAATTCTACAAATTTAATTCAAAATACTATTCAGACTATGTTCATGATAATTAGTTCATGTTTTAATCTAATTACTAATGAACTCCCACTTAATACAACATCCCTCATAGTTGTTAAGTGGCACACGATCCACATCCACTACACCAAAACCGATCATCACGTGAGATGATGTAGCTTCAATGGTGAACATCAACATGTTGATCATATCATCCATATGACTCGTGTTCAACCTTTCGGTTTCCGTTGTCCCGAGGCCATGTCTGTACATGCTAGGCTCGTCAAGCAAACCCAAGTATTCGCGTGTGCAAACATGGCTTACACCCGTTGTATGTGAACGTAGAGTCTATCACATCCGATCATCACGAGATGCTTCAAAACGACGAACTGTAGCGGTGCATACGAGGGGAGAACACTTTATTATCTTGATATTAATGTGAGGGATCATCTTATAATGCTACCGTCGCGATCTAAGCAATATAAGATGCATAAAGGATTAACATCACATGCAATTCATAATATGTGATATGATATGGCCTTTCTTCTTGTGCTTTTGATCTCCATCTCCAAAGCACATGATCATGATCTCCATCATCACCATTGCACCAAGGTCCGTGGCGCCGCTTCATGGTTGTCCATCACTTATAGCTACTATGACAACTACTTGAAATAAAGCTATTACATGATGAATAGACACGCAGTCTTTAACAAAAATTAAAGACAACCATTAGGCTCCTGCCGGTTGCCATAATACAACAATGAACATCTCATACATCAAATATAATCATCATCACATTATGGCCATATCACATCACCAAACCCCAAAAACAAGTTAGACGCTTCTAATTTGGTTTGCATCTTTTACGTGGTTTAGGGTTTTCGAGTAAGATCCAATCTACCTACGAACATGAACCACAACGGTGATACTAGTGATGACAATAGAAGTGCAAATTACAATCTTCACTATGGTGGGAGAGACAGACACCCGCAAAGCCACTTATGCAATACAAGTTGCATGTCAATCGTGGAGCAAGTCTCATGAGACGCGGTCATGTAAAGTTAGCCCGGGCCACCATCCCGCAAGATGCAAAGTACACAAACTAAAGCAACAAAAGCATCAACGCCCACAAAACCATTGTGTTCTACTCGTGCAACAGATCTATGCATAGACATGGCTGATACCACTGGGGTTCGTAGCATAGAAAACAAAAAATTTCCTACCGCAAGACGAATAAATCCAAGATCTAATCTATGTAACACCCAAGATCTAATCTACAAGATCGGAGCAACGAGATTGATATGAGACTAACCCTCGAAGATTTCCAAAGCCTACGAGATTAGATCTCGTTGTTGGTGTAGACGATCGTCCCCGGTGATGCAATCCGGCAGCACTTCCGTACTCGGTCGCGCGTACGGTGTCGATGAAGCCCTTCCTCTCCCGTTCCAGCGGTGATACGTCCAAAACGTATCTACTTTCCCGAACACTTTTGCTATTGTTTTGCCTCTAATTTGTGTATTTTGGATACAACTAACACGGACTAACGCTGTTTTCAGCAGAATTGCTCGTGTCTCGTTTTTGTGCAGAAATCCAACTTTCGGGAAAATCCTCGGAATTTCTTCGATGGGCCTATTTTACCAAAATATTGACGGAGCGAGAAGGGCAAAGGAGGTGGAGGCCCGAGGCCCCACACCACATGGCGGCGCGGCCCGGGGGGGGCCGCGGCCATGTGGTGGGCCCCCTGACGGCCTCCGACGCCCCCCGGACTACTTATTGGTTTCGACCCGCACGAGAGAAGTCGACATCGAAACCCTCCAGAGAGCCGCCGCATCGCGAAACTCGTCGCGGGAGCCGAAGTCTCCGTTCGGCACTCCGCCGGACGGGAATGGAGGAGATCTTCACCGCCATCATCACCAACGCCTCTCCATCAACCAGCAATGTTTCCCCCATCCATGTGTGAGTAATTCCCCCGCTGTAGGCTGAAGGGGATGGTAGGGATTGGATGAGATTGGACATGTAATAGTCATAAGATTGTTAGGGCATAGTGCCTAGTATCCGTAGATGTCACTTTTATGATATTGTTGCAACTTGTTATGCTTAATGCTTGTCACTAGGGCCCGAGTGCCATGATCTCAGATCTGAACATGTTATTGATTCATGAAGATATTCGTTGTTTATGATCTTACCTGCAAGTTGTATACACATGTCGCTGTCCGGAACCAATGGCCCAAGTGACAAATCGGGACAACCGGAGGGGATGGTAGTGATGTGAGGATCACATGTGTTCACGGAGTGTTAATGCTTTGCTCCGGTACTCTATTAAAAGGAGTACCTTAATATCCAGTAGTTTCCCTAGAGGCCCGGCTGCCACCGGGTAGGACAAAAGATGTTGTGCAAGTTTCTCATTGCGAGCACGTACGACTAAATATGGAACACATGCCTATTGATTGATTAGTACTTGGATACCGTTTTATTATTATCTGCAAATGCCCCCTTTGATTGTTACATGAGTTTCTCTTATCCATGCAACGCCCGTTAAATCCGTCCCGTGCCTACAGTATTTTAATCCTGCTTTACTATAATCACTACTGCTGTCTTTATTTCACCGCTGCTTATTTTACTATTCCTACTGCTATAAAACTGTTACGATAAACTCTTGCGAGCAAGTCTGTTTCCAGGTGCAGCTGAATTGACAACTCCGCAGTTAAGGCTTACAAGTATTCTTTGTCTCCCCTTGTGTCGAATCAATAAATTGGGTAATACTTCCCTCGAAGACTGTTGCGATCCCCTATACTTGTGGGTCATCAAGACTATTTTCTGGCGCCGTTGCGGGGAGCATAGCTTTATTTGGAAGTTCACTTGGATTGATATTGTTCGCTGCAAATTCTCCATTATGGGTAAACCTCGCGATACTAAGATCGCCATATTACCATCCACTATAAGAAAAGGTACAACTCTGAGTACCTCTGCTGCTCTTGATTCACCCTCGTGATTGATAAACTTGTTTCACCGCCACATGCTTCGCGTGTGGTACTTCTGCTGAATCTGAAAATTCTCATAATATTGATAATGTTTCTGCTGTGCTTGATGATAGTGGTTCATTGGGATCTTTTCTAGATGCTACAATTGCTAAGACTAGACAAATTGAAAATACTGAAACTCCTAATGCTGCTACACCTGTTAATTCACCTGAGTCTGTTGAATATTCTAGTGATGATCTTGATGAAGATTATGTAGAGCTTGATAATGATTTTATTGAAAAATGCAAGGCTACTACTGATGCAAGAAAAATTAAAAAGTTGCTTGCAGAACATGCTGTTAGATATACACCATCTCCTGATCCTAAATTTGCCACATCCCCTATAAACATTAGGGATAAAGATTATGATTTTTCTCTTGACCTATCTCATATAGCTATTGTTGAGAAAACACCCTTTTGTGGTACTGAAAAAGAAAGTGTTGTTGAACACATGACTGAGTTATCTACTCTTAGTGGCGTGTTTTCGATGATGTCAAGATGCGTACTTATTTTGTCGCTAAAATTTTTCCATTCTCATTAAAGGATGATGCTAAAACTTGGTATAATAATTTGCCTCCTGGTTCTATTAAAAGTCCAACTGACTTGCGTGATGTTTTCTTTCGAAAATACTTTCCTGCTAGTGCTCAACACGCTGCTTTGCAGAGAATTTATAATTTTGACCAGGAAGATGGAGAGAAATTGCCTGAGGCTTGGGCTAGATTTTGTTCTCTTATTAGAGCTCAGCCTGACCATGATTTGGAAAAGCATGATTTACTTGATATATTTTATAGTGGACTAACTATTGAGTCTAGGTCATATCTGGATAGTTGTGCTGGTTGTGTTTTCAGGAAAAGAACTCCAGACGATGCTGAAGAATTATTGGCTAAAATAGGCCGGAATCATGATGATTGGTCTACACCTGAACCAACCCCGACACCGATAGTGAAGAAGAGGGGTATGATTAAATTAAATGATGAAGATATGAGGGAAGCCAAGAAGTCTCTTAAAGAGAAGGGTATTAAACCTGAAGATGTGAAGAATTTACCTCCTATAGAAGATATATGTGAGACAATTCCCCCTTCATCCATGATTGAGGTACACTCGCTTCAACACTTTACTAGGGAAGATATTCCGTATTCAAAATCTCCTGCTCAATGCTTAGATGAATTTGATAATTATATTGTTAAGCAAGAAAACTTTAATATGAGAGTAGAGAATCATTTAATGGAAAATTCTCGAGCTATTAGTGAATTGCATGGTATTGTGGAGAGAACCTCCAATGACGTTAAGATACTTGTTAAACATTTTCAAATGGTTCAAACTCAAATTGATCAACTTACTAAAGTGCAAAATGACTTGTTGGGAAATAATTCTAAAGAAAAACATGCTTGTGAAGTAACAACTAGAGGTGGTGCTTCTACCCAGGATCCTCTATATCCTGAAGGGCATCCCAAAAGAGTTGAACAAGATTCTCAACTAATTAAAACTAGTGCTCCATCTAAGAAAAAGAAAAAGAAACATAAGAATGTTGTAGAATCCTCTGAACCTGTTAATGATCCTAATAGTATTTCTATTTCTGATGCTGAAACTGAAAGTGGTAATGAACATGAGGAAGATAATGATAAGAATGATACTCCGATAAAGAAGAAATTGAAAAAGAACCTGAAAAGCCTGCTAAAAATAAAAAGTACACTAAAGAAGACTTTATTACTGAGAAGCATGGTAATGAAAGAGAACCTTGGGTTCAAAAGCAAATGCCTTTTCCTGCTAAGAAACTAAAATCAAAGGAAGAGGAACATTATAATAAATTTTGTGATTGGATGAAACCTTTATTTTTGCAAATTCCTTTGACTGATGCTATTAAATTGCCTCCTTATTCAAAGTATATGAAAGATATTGTTACTAACAAAAGGAAAGTCCCCAATGAGGAGATTTCCACTATGCTCGCTAATTACTCCTTCAATGGTAAGATTCCAAAGAAGTTGGGCGACCCAGGTATACCGATTCCCTGTTCCATCAAGAATAATTATGTTAGAACTGCTCTATGTGATTTGGGAGCAGGTGTGAGTGTGATGCCTTTTTCTCTTTATAAGAGACTTGATTTAGATAAATTGATACCAACTGATATATCTTTGCAAATGGCTGATAAATCTACTGCTATTCCTGTTGGTTTATGTGAAAATGTTCCTGTTCAAGTTACTCAAATTGCTTGATATTAACTGATTTTGTTGTGTTGGAAATGCGAAGATGATAATATGTCCATTATTCTTGGAAGACCCTTTCTTAATACTGCAGGGGCTGTTATTGATTGCAATAAAGGTATGGTTACTTTCAATGTTGATGATAAGGAACACACTGTTTATTTTCCCAAGAGGATTGATAAAGTATGTGGAGTCAATACAATTTTTAATGTGAAAACTATCAAAGTGGGATCCATTGATTGTCCTATATATGAGCCTAAAGAAGAATATCAAACTCTTGTGATTGGATCCATATCAATTCAATATAAGGTAACATGATTGATTTGAGGTTTATTTCTTTTTATGTCATATAAAATTTATTTGATAGCAAGACTTGATCAACCTTGTTAACAAGTATATTTTATTGCATAAAGGAGCTAAACAACATTTCTTTCTTTCTTTCTCCCTTCACTTATTTTATTTGCTGTAGCACTTTTATTTTGCAATATGCTTTAGTCATTTAAGATTTTAGAAATCATTTTCCTGCGCAGTAATCATTAATTTAATACCCAGAAATGTGCATTTTTCAAAGTTCTCTAAAAATTACAAAAATTATACCGTTGGTCCTATTTTTCGACGAGGCACCTGGGAGCACCAGAGGATGACTGTGGGGCACCGTGCCACACCATAGGCTGGCGCGGCCAGCAAGGGGGCCGCGCCACCATGTGGTGTGGGCCACCCTTGCCCCACTACACCATCTCTTCCTCCCAGCACCTTCTCTCTCCCGAAAAAACTCGTACCAAGTTTCTCTCACTCGTGTTTCTGCTCAAGAACTCGCGATTTTTCGATCTCCTTGCTCAGCCCAGATTCTGTTTGGCACATTTACTCCTTGGTATGTGACTCCTTTGATTGTCCAATTAGAATTTCATTTGGTTGAGTATATCTTGAATATTTTGGATAACATGTTTAGTGAGCTTGCATGCTTGTTCTAAGTGGTAGAAATTAGTTTTGATGCATGTGTAGTACTCTAGCAAGTTCCTATAGTAGTTCCCTTCAATTACACACCTTGAAATCAAATTTTATAATGATTGTTGAAAATTTCAGAAAATGGAAGGAGGTGTGCCCCAATTGAACCAAGAAGAATTGGAAGTCCAGCAAGTTACGAGAGTCAATCGTGAGGAGGGAGTATACCCCTCTTACTACCCATGCGTGGACTTTATGAGAAGTGCGGGGATTTTACAAGATGTTCAAACTCTAATCTCTCGTGCAGGGCTGAGTGGTTTTGTTGAAGGAGAGCCAAGACAATATGCAAAATTAACTATGTCTTTTGTGCAGGACTTCAAGTTCAATTGGTCGCGATCTGACCCCACGGTCCAGTATAAAATTTACAATAAAGCTGTCAACTTGTCATTTAGTGTTTTTTGTGCAGCAATTGGAGTACCGCAATGGGGATCCTGCGAGAAGATCAGGGGAACACCGCGGGAGCTCTCAGATCTTTATACAAGGATTTGTAATGAGAGGAGCCTCTCCAATGATGGTGGTAAGATTAGTAGCATTCAACATCCAGCCATCCGCTACTTTGCCTATTTCATTACAAAGTGCGTTCTTGCAAGAAGGACTGGAGGTAAATTATCTGTCCGACTTGGCTTTCTTAGCTGCTTTGCAACAGGATAGGACTTATAATTTGGGTGCTTTAATAGCTTGTAGACTTGCTACTAACCGTGAGAAAGGAGGAATTTGTGGAGGTCTTATCGCCTCTCGCTTATTAGCTATGCATGGTGTAGGACCTCACCATTTAGATATTCCGCTTTCTATAGAGAAACTTGATGTTGTCTCCATGATCAGACATGAGTTTATTTCAGATGCATCTAATTTGAACAACCTGCATTATAGGATAACTTTGTATAAGAAAAGTTGGAGTATAACTAAGAAAATTGAAAAACTAGTACGCTTGCCTGCACCTGCTTTGTTTAACCTTGATGCCAGGGACGGGTGGTCGATCACAGAAAATGAGCTAAACGCATACATAGAAAGGGAAAGCCGTCGTGCAAGGGAAGATGTGGAGGAGGCCGAGGAGCACCCCGACTCTTCATCCGATGCAGCGAGCTCCTCATATCAACATCATGGGCATGTGGAACCTCCACGATATTCTTCTGCACAGGGGCCCTATTACCACTCCATGTATGATCCACCGCGTGGAACTCCGACCCTCGTTGGGAATGAACTCCACTTAGGCCAAAAGCCTAAGCTTGGGGGAGGTATACCGGCATCACTCATTCTTTGCATATTATGGTTGCTGGATACTTGTACATACTTGTTTAGTCCCTAAAGTGGTTTTCTAATGAGAGGGAGATGATATTTGGGGAAGTGCTGTCCAAAAACAGATTCTGTGCTGTTACCAAAAAAATTCGTACGCACATCCAGAACGTTATTTTGAGTTGCCAATTTTTGAGCATGTGCCCCAGGTTATTATCTAAATTTCATTAGTTGAACACTTTTTGGTCTGAGCAATGGAAGATTTTTGTTAATTTCGATTTCTGTACTGCTGTCAGGATTTGGCAGATTTCTGTCATCCTGCTTTTCTGTTTTTGTTAGTTTGCATTCTTTTGTTTTCGCTTTGTTTCTTTCCTAAAACACAAAAAGACCAAAAATATTTCTGTTGTTTCTCTTCACCATTTGTTTATTTGGTTCCTTGCTCTTAGTTTACTTTATTTGCTATCGTTGGTTTGCTATGAGAAAACCCAAAAAGATTTTACTTTGTTTGCTTGTTTTCTTTCGTTCTTGTTTCTAATTCGAAAACACCAAAAATATTTGCTGTTCTTCTTTGGTTTGTAAAGTTCATCATGAGTTCAATGGTCTTTGGTGGCTGGAGCGTGGTTTTCATTTCATATTATCCAAGCTACACAAGTGAAAAGGCAATAATGACGATCTACGACAATCTGATTGTGGTGAGAGGCTGGTATGAACTCTATTTGCTTTCATTTTTGTACATATACTCATCCATATGAGCATGCTTAGTTGGTTCATGTGAGGTATATGTTATTTGAGAAAGTCTAGTAGTTCATGATCTCTCATGTTTAGTTCTAATTTATTAATATGAGTAGCATGTCATGGATGATTGCTTGCATTGTTTTATTCATAAGTAAGTATGGCATTGTGGTATCCTCCTCTGAATAATTCATTTATATCGACTTGGCACATGCTCACGCATGCATATGACTGAACAAAAAGTCAATTAAGCCTCGATGATTTATATTGCTTGAGTTATTGTATCACTTTTATGCCTCCGTTAATTTATTTTGCCGCAAGCATGATTATGACAGTTTTGCTCTCTTGATTTGTCGCTCCCTAGTCTTTTGCTAGCCTTCACTTGTACTGAGCGGGATCGCCGCTCGAGCTTCCAAACACCTGAAAACCAAGTTGTTCCAAAAGTGTCCACCATAAATACCTATGCATGGCATTTCAAACCATTCCAAGCAAATTCTCATGCGCTACCTTTAAACTTTCAAAATGCTTCTCAATTTGTGTTAATGTTTCACAGCTCATGAGGAAGTATGTGGTGTTTAGCTTTCAACCTTGTCATTTACTTTTGACGGACTCTCATATGGACTAGTGGCACATCCGCTTATCCAATAATTTTGCAAAAAGAGCTGGCAATGGGATTCCCAGTCCCAAATTAATTAACTTAAATAGACACTCCTCCATGGTTTGTGATTGTTGGACGGCACCCGAAGGATTCGGTTAGCCATGGCTTGTGTAAGCAAAGGTTGGGGGAGTGTCATCATCATAATAAAACTTAAATAAAAAGGCACTCCTTCATGGTATGTGATTGTTGGCGGGCACCCGAGGATTCGGTTAGCCATGGTTTGTGAAAGAAAGGTTGGAAGGAGTGCCAACCAAAAATAATTCATGGGAGCCGCTCTTGTGAGTCCGGTTGATGAGGTAGTTAGTGTACCCATTACCATTCGTTGACAACAACAAACACTTCTCAAAAATAATTTTACTCCTGCTTTACAAATGAAAAGCTCTAGCGCATGTTAATCCCTGCTTCCCTCTGCGAAGGGTCAATCTTTTACTTTTTATGTTGTGTTTCCATTCTTTCTTTGAGCACTATCTTGAGAGCACGACTGTCATTCTTAGTATAATATGCTTGTCTCAAAATATGATTAATTGTGGTATAACTTTGATGCTTTTATCTTTGACAATCACTATTTCTAGTCTTTCTATGAACTCAAGAGGTGCCTCGGCATTTATGTTTTGCCGATCAAATACGGGCGAGATACATATCATTATGAACATTGCAATCCTGCTTATATACATGATTCATGGTGCTTATTATTAATTGTTGGTACTTCTCCATGATTGACATAGCTGTTGGATGATCTTATTTGCATGTATCTCATTATGAACTGCTTAAGTGTTAGCCATAGCATGAGAATATATACATCATATGAGCAAATGTGTTCGTGAAAGTTCTTTTATCGCTCAGTTGTTAACTGAATTGCTTGAGGACAAGCAATAAGCTAAGCTTGGGGGAGTTGATACGTCCAAAACGTATCTACTTTCCCGAACACTTTTGCTATTGTTTTGCCTCTAATTTGTGTATTTTGGATACAACTAACACGGACTAACGTTTCCCGCTCGTGTCTCGTTTTGTGCAGAAATCCAACTTTCGGGAAAATCCTCGGAATTTCTTCGATGGCCCTATTTTACCAAAATATTGACGGAGCCAGAAGGGCAAAGGAGGTGGAGGCCCGAGGGCCCCACACCACATGGCGGCGCGGCCCGGGGGGGCCGCGCGGCCATGTGGTCCGGCCCTCGGCCGGCCTCCGACGCCCCCGGACTACTTATTGGTTTCGACCAAAACGCACGGAGAGAAGTCGACATCGCCGAAACCCTCCAGAGAGCCGCCACATCGCGAAACTCCGTCGCGGGAGCCGAAGTCTCCGTTCGCACTCCGCCGGACGGGAATTGGAGGAGATCTTCACCGCCATCACCGCCAACGCCTCTCCATCAACCAGCAATGTTTCCCCCATCCATGTGTGAGTAATTCCCCCGCTGTAGGCTGAAGGGGATGGTAGGGATTGAATGAGATTGGTCATGTAATAGTCATAAGATTGTTAGGGCATAGTGCCTAGTATCCGTAGATGTCACTTTTATGATATTGTTGCAACTTGTTATGCTTAATGCTTGTCACTAGGGCCAGTGCCATGATCTCAGATCTGAACATGTTATTGATTCATGAAGATATTCGTTGTTTATGATCTTACCCGCAAGTTGTATACACATGTCGTTGTCCGGAACCAATGGCCCCGAAGTGACTCGGGACAACCGGAGGATGGTAGTGATGTGAGGATCACATGTGTTCACGGAGTGTTAATGCTTTGCTCCGGTACTCTATTAAAAGGAGTACCTTAATATCCAATAGTTTCCCTAGAGGCCCGGCACCGGCTGGTAGGACAAAAGATGTTGTGCAAGTTTCTCATTGCGAGCACGTACGACTAAATATGGAACACATGCCTATTGATTGATTAGTACTTGGATACCGTTTTATTATTATCTGCAAATGCCCCTGCTTTGATTGTTACATGAGTTTCTCTTATCCATGCAACGCCCGTTAAATCCGTCCCCATGCCTACAGTATTTTAATCCTGCTTTACTATAATCACTACCTGTCTTTATTTCACCGCTGTTATTTTACTATTCCTACTGCTATAAAACTGTTACTACGATAAACTCTTGCGAGCAAGTCTGTTTCCAGGTGCACTGAATTGACAACTCCGCTGTTAAGGCTTACAAGTATTCTTTGTCTCCCCTTGTGTCGAATCAATAAATTGGGTAATACTTCCCTCGAAGACTTGCGATCCCCTATACTTGTGGGTCATCGGCAGCGGAGGTGTGGTAGATCCCCTGAATCCCAGCAGCACGACGGCGTGGTGGTGGAGGTGGAGGAGAAATTCCTGCAGGGCTTCGCCAAGCCTGCGCAGGAAGAAGGAGGAGGGAGAGAGGGGCGGCTAGGGCTTGGGGAAATCATGTGCTGCGCCCCAGCCCTCCCCTCCCTCTTATATAGGCGTGGGGGCTGCCTTGGCCCCCTCCAAGCCTTTGGGTCGGCCAAAACAAGGGGGCAACTTCCCCCAAGTTAAGTCCCTAATTTTAAGGGATTTGATCTTATCCACTTGATCCAGCCACATGGGCCTTGGGGGCTGGTGTGCCTGGCCCATGTGGGCCTATGTGACCCCCTCCGGTCCATGTTGGACGTTCGGGATAGGTGGGCCCCACTATGGTACCCTCCGGAACCTTCTAGAACCTCTACAATACCGAAAATCCCGAACTTTTCCTAACCCCGAAAATGACTTCCCATACATGAATCTTATTCTCCGGACCATTCCGGACCTCCTCGTGATGTCTTGGATCCCATTCGAGACTCCGAACAAAAACGGACTCCATCTCATATTCCGAATCTACTTATGCGACATCGAACCTTAAGCGCGTCACCCTACGGTTCGCGAACTATGCAGACATGGTCGAGACTCCTCTCCGAGCAATAACCAATAGCGGGATCTGGAGATCCATAATGGCTCCCACATATTCAACGATGACTTAGTGATCGATTGAACCATTTACATACGATGCCGATTCCCTTTGTCACGCGATATTTTACTTGTCCGAGGTTCGATCATCGGTATCTCCATACCTTGTTCAACCTCGTTACCGACAAGTACTCTTTACTCGTACCGTGGTATGTGATCTCTTATGAACCATTCATATGCTTGCAAGCTAATCGATGACATTCCACCGAGAGGGCCCAGAGTATATCTATCCGTCATCAGGATGGACAAATCCCACTATTGATCCATATGCCTCAACTCACACTTTCCGAATACTTAATCCCATCTTTATAACCACCCATTTACGCAATGGCGTTTGATGTAATCAAAGTACTCTTCCGGTGTAAGTGATTTACATGACCTCATGGTCGAAGGACTTGGGCAACTATGTATCGAAAGCTTATAGCAAATTGAACTTAATGACTTGATCTTATGCTACGCTCATTTGGGTGTGTGTCCATTATATCATTCACCTAATGACATAACCTTGTTATTAATAACATCCAATGTTCATGATCACGAAACCATGATCATCCATTAATCAACAAGCTAGTTATACAAGAGGCTTACTAGGGACTCCTTGTTGTTTACATAACACACATGTATCAATGTTTCGGTTAATACAATTATAGCATGATATGCAAACATTATCATAAACACAAAGATATATTATAATAACCATTTTATTATTGCCTCTTGGGCATATCTCCAACAAGGAGCACGAAGCAGGATGGTGGGACAAGCTCCGGGCTAACGCCTTGTCCTCGGTGGCTGGCCGAGGCCAGCAATGGCGACCAAAAAAATAATTTTATTTTTCATTTTTCGCGATTTTTAGCTCAAAATTTACCAACCCGTGCCGCGTTATTTATCTATGGTAAATGTGAAAAATTATCGATCCAAAAAGCTAAATTAATTTAGAAGATTTGGCTACTTCTTTAGCTCACAATTTATCAACCCTCTGCCTCGTTATTTATCAACGGTAAATCTGAAAAAGTACCTACCCGAAAAGCTAATTTTATTTTCAATATTTTGGCGAATTTTTTAGCTTACAATTTATCAACCCCTTCCCACGTTATTTATCAACATAAATGCAAAAAATTATCGACCCAAAAAGACAAATTAATTTAGAATATTTGGTTACTTTTTTAGCTCACAATTTATTAACCTTCTGCCCCGTTATTTATCAATGGTAAATGTGAAAATATGTACCGACTCGAAGCAATTAATTTAGGATATTTTGGCGAATTTTTTAGCTCACAATTTATAAATACCTTTACTCGTTATTTATCAATGGTAAATGTGAAAAGTTATCTACCCGAAAAGCTATTTTTATTTAGAATATTTGAAAAACATTTTTAGATTACAATTTATCAACCACTCTACCCATTATATCTATCAACGGTAAATGTGAAAATTTATCGACCGAAACACTAATTTTATTTAGAATATTTTTGGAAACATTAATAGCTCACAATTTATCAACCCATCCGCCCGTTATTTGTCAATGATAAATGTGAAAAGTTATCAACTCGAAAAACTAATTTTATTTAAAATATTTTGGGGACATTTTTAGCTCACAATTTATCAAACGATCTGCCAGTTATTTATCAACGGTAAATATAAAAATCTATCGACCCGAAAAAACTAATTATATTTAGAATATTTTGGGACATTTTTAGCTCTCAGATTTATCAACCCCCCAATCCGTTATTTATCAACGGTAAATGTGAAAAACTATCGATCGGAAAAGTAGTAGTTTATTTGAGTGAAAAGTAGTAATTTATTTTAGTTGAAAGTGTAGTTTATTTGAGTTGCAATAAGTTGCAAGTGATAGTTTATTTGAGTTGCAAGTGATTTTCCCACCCCGTTACCCCCATAAAATCCACTGGCCCGAAAAAGGGAATTGAAAAGATACTAGCTAGTATAGTCCAAATAATAGGAATTTTGATACAAATAACACAAACAAGAGAAATATAGAATTATTTTTAAAAAGGGAACTGCAGAAAGAGAATTGTAAAACAAAACTAACATGAATATTGGTACTGAATTGTAGAATTATTTTAAAAAAGGAATTGAATAATAAAGGGAATTGTAAGAGAAATCAGGTCTCAGCTGCGCTGTGCAGCCCAGCAAAGGCCCAAAAGGGCGGAGGGTGCAGCCCCACTACCCAACCCTATCCCATCCCCTCCGCAGGAGCTCAGCGCGAGCACGCCGCCGCAACGGCCAACTGCACGCACGCTGGCCACCACGCCCCCGAGTCCCCAACCTCCGCGCTGCCCAGCAATCCCGGCCGCCGCCGCTCCAGCTCACTCCTCCCGGTGAACCCTCCTTCCCGCGTCCTCCATGGATCCCGACGAGCACCTTTCCTTCAAGTCGGGTCCCTGTAGGACATGAGCAAGCTCGCCGCCGCCAACTGCGCGCACGAGCAAACTGCGCGCCTCTGCATAGTCTACCTCCCAAAAACGACAAACCAGAAAGGACCGCTTGCGCGGTCGACCGCAAGGGAGGGTTTTCGCGACCCAACGGCCGTAACCCCACCACCGCCGCACCGCTACACACAAGGCTACACAGCAACTCCCTCCGCAAATCCTCCCCGCGCTCTCTCCCTCGTCTTGCGCCGCCGCCATTTTCTTCTAGGTCCGGGCGGTGAATTGGGGAGTGTTCGCCTTAGATGGCAGGGACGCTCGCGGGAGCTGGGATCGTGTGGCAGACCCCGGCCAACCCGCCAGAGGCGCAAGACTACATCTTCCACAACGGTAACCACAGCCTCACACATTGCTCCACCTCTGAGTTTCTAACCCTGCTCCAACTTAACCATTGAACGGTCCTCTTCTCTTCGCAGGTCGGCGCTACGTGAGGCCCTATTACTTCGAGTTCATATCCCATGTAACCCAACCTTCTCTTCGTCAACCTTTTATGTCTTGCTTGTTAGATCTTATGTCTTCTGTTTCGGCTTACAGTTCTAGTTGCTTAGGGCGTACGTCCATTAGTTGTGGATTTTGCTGCCCCCCCTCGGAATAATCAAACTACACAATCATTCACAACTCTCAAGTTTTAGCCTAATTTTCTATTTTGCTCCCGTGATGGGAAAGGTGGGTTTGCTACAGGTGGTCTTACCAAATAACTGTTGGTTTGCAGGTGAAGAACAGATGGGCTGAAAAGACCATTGTAGACCTCTTCACAGAAGAATTCAAGGGGCGCCCCCGTGAATACTATGTAGGCATGCAACATTCCCTTTTAATACTAATTGTACCAAACTATTCCTTGCTCGTATGCTTTGCTTTTTTTACTTTTCCATAAAGTCATTCCGTTTTAGTTGTACAAATGCACACTGATCATTAGAACCCGCTGCTTGATATTTTTCTAGCCGTTTCCCGCATTTCACTATCTTGAAACTGCCAAGCGTCCTCCAATGATTTAGCACTTGTACAATGAATTATGAGAAGCTTTATTTGCTCTTTGGCAATATCTTCATTTCTGTATCTGAAACAAATGATGATATTGCTAGGCTCATGCAGTGAAGTGCGGGAGGCTTCAGGTGGATGAGCAAATGGTTCATGCGGACTATATTGTGAAATCATCACAAAAGATAAGCCATTTCTTGCACAGGTGTGTTCATGGTTTTTGGGTAGCATTTAGCTTATTCTTTTGTAGTGGTCCATTTAGCTCAATTAATTACTCTCTCGCTTCATAAAAAATATAAGTTTTAGAAAATATATGTAGTTAAACTTCTCTAGCTCTAACCACTAATACATAAGTTATGTGTATATTCGTAGTATGATAGGTGTATAATTTGTTAGTCTTGGTCAATTTGTTCTGACCATTGGATTTGTATGGAGATATGTGCCGGTGAGTGGATTTACATTTATTAATTCTGCAGCAATGTACTGCATTTAACTTGTATACAAAATAGTGGTGCTTATTGGAGCCCTGGTGGTGATGTTGGAAATGTTATATATTCCTGAACAAACGGAGCAGTAATGTAGCTCAGATTTTTTTCTTGCACTACAAACAAGTGGTCCGAAATAGGGTGCAACATAATTTATTACTGCACATGGTTTCCTCTTACACAAACCAAAGAAAATCCAAACAAAACAGTTCAGCAACTAATGGATTTACTTTTCAATATTGTATTTATCTTTTTTCATTCATGGGATTATTTAGCTGAACTAAATTAAAAATAGGATTACTCTGGATAGTGCTAACAAATGTTTTTTTCAGGAAAATTATGATTGCCAGTTAAACATTCATGCTTGTCATTCCTTTATGTAGGTCTTAAGTCACCAGGTTTCTCTATGTGGTCTCTTCCATCTTTGATGTAGCTATTACTTGTACACGATCCCCTTAGCTTTTAACAAGGAAGCTCTTTACTCTTGCTTTAACATAGAGAACTCATGCATATTTTTTATGTGCAAAGTTTGACTTGGCATATTCTTAAGGTTGTTGCTCTTTCAGGCATGAGCCACCAGTCTTGGGTGGCAATATTGTAATCCTTCAGAATGAAGTTGATGTCGTAACTGTTTGCAAACCGGCATCTGTTCCAGTAAGCTTATAAGTTATGATTGTAATGTTCATGGAATATGTGATGAATGATAAGAAGACTATGCAGCATTGTTCTTTTAACATTTTTCATGAAACTTGCCTGTATAGCATAATACTATTACAGTATTGATACTCGTTCATCAAAATATGTTGCCTGAACAGCTGAAGTGCTGAACTACAACCGATTAGGGTCTACCAATTCTGAAGTTATGTTATACACGTGTTTTTTTAGTTACTATTAGATGGTTTGTTGTTCTTGTAGTTGCTAATTTCTAGAACCATGATTCAGAAAAAAGGGAAAACTAATCACTAAACCCTTCTATGATATGCAATTAATTTTGGGTAGTCATGTGTGAACTCATGATGAAGTGCGAATTTGTTTTGATAAAGAGTTACGAAGCACCTATTCAATTGATTAGATTCCTGGATGTTCAAGATGCTGCATTTAAGAACTAGAATGCTAATTTCAGTATTCAGTGTGTCAAAGTCTAGTTCAGCTATGTTCAGCTTCGCTCACTTATTGGTACTTACAAAACATGAGTGTTTTTCTTGTGTAGGTTCATCCTTGTGGACAGTATCGTAAAAACACTGTAGTAGGCATTATGCAGGCTGAGCATGGATTGGCACCCCTATTTCGTATCCTTTCCTCCAGTTATGCATCATTGGATAATGGCTTCCATTATACCACCTCAAACTGTTGTTCAGGAAATGCCCTTCCGTCAAACTATTTGTCGCGTTCACTTTCGCATCACTTAACCCACTTCGTTCGAATTGCCATCCAATAAGCAATTTTATAATCTTTAAACGCCGCGAATAGGGAAGTTATGTGGCAAAGAGGGCATGTCATCACCATCATATCCCCTTCTCTTGGTTATGTGCTCGCCTGCCTCCAGCTGTAACAGGAAAACAGAGACCATGGCGCCTCTCCCTCTTGTGGTAAGGTCTGGAAGATGTGCCTGTTCATTGCCTGTCCACTGCGTCAGACTCCAAACCCATACCTCAGATTTCCACCATGTAAGGTCTGCACCTGTGTCCTGACAGATGTTGGAGTGCATCCATGCATGCCACCTAACCTCCATATGGCCCTTCTGTGGTCCTCAACCACATGATTCATGAGTTTCATGAGCTCTCCCTGATTCTCCTCTGTTATGAATTTGGCAAAGGACTGATTCTTCTTCTTCATGGATCGTGATAGGAACAATTAGGAAGATAAAAGGAACCGTAGATTGGATTAGAAGTCACCCAGGCAGATAAAGTTTGAACAATACAGGCAACATCGTTGGGATTGCTTCAATTTGTGCTGCTGGTGCTGCAGTGCTTTGAAATCTCAATTTGTTGAGGGGCCTTATCGCTGTATGTGTCTACTGTCTAGTGATTCAGAGTGGGGATGGGATGGCTTGATCTCACCGGCTGTTCAAGGTCACCTCTCACTGCTCAGACTCATTGCCACGTGCACACGCCCAACAGCTCCATCCCAAGCGCCTGCTCCAGTATCCATCGTGAAGGCATTCCTCGAGTAACCAGACTAAGTCACGACTGTACCTGGACCTGAAGCTTCACATGATTGGCCAAGGAGGCATAGCATGAGGCAGTCCCGAAACCACATAAGAACCTATCCCTGCTTAAGTGGCCTTTAGTCATGCAAACCTAAACCTGGCCATGTCAACAGCAATCCCTCACTAGAGAGTTAAGTGAGCACAAAGTTATAACACAAGGGCGGGGGGGGGTGGTTAACTGCTGTACCTTACTAGCTTTGTACTTCTTCTGCTATTTATAGACATACTAAAATTCCTTGACTACCTCCATTATTTCTCAGCAGTGCACCGGTTAGACCGGCTAGTTTCAGGTCTCCTTATATTTGCTAAAAGTGCTGATCGAGCAGAATCTTTCAGGCAACAGGTGATACCAGTCACCTTCTTTTATTACTCTACACATATTCTTTCTGTGTATGCACTCGCCTTATATTCTGCGCATTGAGATATTTTATCGTATTAACACAATTTGTTCATTTGAATTACTGTTGGCATAGATTGAAGCTAATCTGCTGCAAAAAGAATATGTAGCCAAAGTTGTTGGTGTCTTTCCTGACGGCGAGGTACAGTATTGATTGTTTTTCTTTGGATACAAGAGCAAAATTTATTCCCGTTTTAAAATATGTTGAATATATTTTATGGTTTGTCTACTTTAAACAGTTTCTTGCATTGTCCAAGGTTTATGTTACTTCCCATGTTTAGTTCTTCATATTCCGAACATCGTACTTTTTATTCTCGAGCATGTAGCCGTTTGTATTAGAAGGGGAGCACCAAGATGGTGTGAAGTTCACAGCCAGCTCAAAAAGAAAGGAAAAGAAAAAGGAACCAAAAAGTAAAAACAAACATAGAAGTGACTGTACAGCCGAATTTTGTACTTTGCAAAAGCTTTTAAAACTTCTAGAGATCTCTTGTGACCGAATTGAGTAACTTTGAAAGTAAATTACATAACATTCTACAAAAGGAAACTCCGCTCTGTTTAGCCGTTAGCTTCGTAGCTGAACGCTAACTCGGATATGTCGTGCCGGCAGTAGAGAATTCATACTTCTTGAATGCAAAGCAAGTGCATTCACTTGGAGGGGAATTTCCTAGTTCTTTTGTAAATATTTATTTATAAATTAATAGTTATGACTTATGACCACTGGGTAGGGAATTTCTCAGTGGAAATCCCTTACAAACAGAAGAAACCTTTCAAAACTATTTGCTTGGTTGTTTATTCTGTGTCATGAATTTTTATCTAAAATAATTTCTCTGCAGCGAACTGTTGACGCTAATGTAAACTTCAATGCACGGGAAGGAAGGAGCACTGTGGAGGTCTGTAATTGTTGTGAATTGTTTTTGTCCAAAAAGTTTTATACTGAAGCTGTACTCACCATTACTACAGGTTTGTGATGGTTCTGGTAAGGCCCTTCCAAGTGGAAAACAAGCATGTACCAAGTTTCAGAGGATTTGCACTGATGGGAACCACAGCATTGTCTTGTGCAAACCTGTGACTGGCCGAACTCACCAGGTATCTAATCCTATTTTACCCTTTATGATTGCATATGGGTCTGCCTACATTCACACAATTAAATATCCCGGTAATTAAAATTAAATGCCCAGCTCTTTAATCATCTTAACGCTTTAAAAATCTGGAGGCTGCGCAATGCTCGTGTGTACAATGATGGGATCTGGATCACCCGGGTTGGTTGATCCCATTTTACATGAATCTAACCTGTGGAAGATGGACAGATCCAAGGTACTACGATGGTTGCCGCTACACACAGAGTCCTGATGGTTGCCGCAACCTGTTATATCATTGTACTATGTCAATCACATCAATCTTAATCAACTTTTGGAGAAGGCCTTCTTCCCTAAAAAAAAACTTGTGGAGAAGGCCTTCATGGTGGAGAACCTGGCAATGTTAGACGTTTTCATAAGTTCCATTCAAATGATTCAAAGCTCTCACTTGGTTGTTTAACAAGCTTTATATTGGATACGTTACTTCCAAAAAAAAGTCAATTGTGCTGCTTATTCTTTACTGTATGTGTGTTATGTTTCTACAGTTCTATGTATTGCTGACACATTATTTCTGTTGGCCAAAATTGTGAAAATGCAGATAAGGGTACATCTAAAACACATTGGTTACCCAATAGCCAATGATGAGCTGTATCTTTCGGGGAATTTTTGTCCGCGTTCATCAAAGGGAACAAGTATAAACAGGGCAACCTCACTAGCATGCTCATCGTTATCATCAGATCCTGATTGTGCTGCTGAAGCTGATCTGGAATTTGATATTGATGCAATGTGCACGAATTGCCCAAATCTTGCTCCTGTCGGGTGAGTGACTACTGTTGCTTAAGAAGTTCACTTGTTAATAAATGGCTCAAATGAAGAAGTGTTTACGAGAATTATCAGTTGTAGTAGGTTAGTGTCTTCTGAATTCTTCAGGTGGTCATTGTAATATTTTTTATTTTGGCAGTTATGACGGAGATGAGGAAGGATTATGGCTGCATTGTGTGAGATATACTGGTCCTGATTGGAGCTTCGAATGCCCATATCCTGACTGGACCTCCCTTGATAATGTCTCGAGGAAGAAAATGAAGTCCTGATGTAACCTTTGCTCATTCGTGGACCAGCTAAAGATAAAGCCAAGAAAGCAAACGAGGTCCTGATTGTATTGTAGCCCACCAGGTAGTATGGATGAAATATTGAGATGCTAGTGCTATTATATTGTCATTTATAGGTGGAGCTAATTTTACAATGTGCGTAGCTAATATTTCTATGAATTAATTATGGGGATTTATGAAAGGCATGTAAACCTTTTCTATAAAAAATGATCTTTTACAAAATTATATTGGGCTGAAAATTATATTCCTAAGACCAATATAACTATTTTGGTTTATTGGATTTTTCTGAGCTTTTTGGAAAAAGGTTTGGCAATTAAAAAAGCCATGATCATTTTCCTCCAATTTCACATTATTTGAATTGGGCCAATCTTCTTCCTTTTTTGCATTATTTTCTTGGGTCGCATTGCCTGGCCCATCCAACAAAGAAAATGTGAAAAAATCCCCTGAAAAATGTAAAAAAAAAAAATCGTGTGTTCGTTAGAACATTCTATGTTCACACACAAATTTTCTGAAAAAAGAAAATTCTTTATTTTCCGTAGAAAAGACAAATTTTGATGATCGATTGGACATTTTTTTCCATCTTTTTTACATAGACCATATAAAATGGGTTTTGCCGTCTCAAACTCTCACAAGAAGCTCAAAAAGGTGTTGCCGTCTGGTCAATAGCATTAACCGTTATGCTAACATGCGGAGCCACGGTGTGTGGGGCCACATAGGGCTAGGACCACCTCTTGGTCACCTCACTGGCTCTAGATAAAATTGAAAACAAATCAGAGTAATGTTTGTATCTCTCACTAATATCATATCTCTGTCTTTCTCGAAATAAATCAAAGCATTTTTTATCTCTCTCGCTCACCTTACTTATTCTTTTTTTTTTTGTCTAATTTGGTAGCAAATTCAGGAAAGCTTCTCTTTCTCTCTTTTCTTACCTATATACTAGCAGAATGCCCGTGCTTCGCTACAGATCAAACACTTCTCTTTCTCTCTTTTCTTACCTATATACTAGCAGAATGCCCGTGCTTCGCTACAGATCAAACAACAGTTAATATCTTTCAGATGTATCTACGGGTGGTTTAGGTTTCGTTTTTCAAATTCGGAAGCCCTCCAAAATTTTCATGGCGAAGCCCATGTATTTTAGGTGCCAGCCTTCCCTGAAAATCATAACGAAACTTGGAGTCAATGAGATTTTTCAAAGCATCAATTTTATAATGGAGTTTGATGTTAATACATATCAATGTCAACAATACAAGATTCAACATAATATTCTAACATGGACGGAAAATAAGCTTAGTTTGATCTTTATTACTTTGATAAAAATGAGATTCTATAGTCTGTGATCCCCAAATGTTCTCTGTATTCATTTAATAATGACAAAACTGAATCGTATTTAAATTGGGCACATAACCTTTCTAGAACTCTCAAAAAGTCAGAGCATGAACATATATCATGGATCAACAGAAAAATTCCATGTACAACAATTATAAACAGCCTAAAGTGCTCTTGTCAATTCAATATGAACAAGATGCATTTTGTACCAACGAGGGCATGATGAAACAGAATCAAACACATAAAACTGATCATGCACTGAATCATACACAACTTCCTAAACATAGTTCTGTTGGAGATATGCCCAAGAGGCAATAATAAAGTGGTTATTATAATATCTTTGTGTTTATGATAAATATTTATATACCATGCTATAATTGTATTAACCGAAACATTGATACATGTGTGTTATGTAAACAACAAGGAGTCCCTAGTAAGCCTCTTGTATAACTAGCTTGTTGATTAATAGATGATCATGGTTTCGTGATCATGAATATTGGATATTATTAATAACAAGGTTATGTCATTAGTTGAATGATATAATTGACTCACACCCAAATGAGCGTAGCATAATATCAAGTCATTAAGTTCCATTTGCTATAAGCTTTCGATACATAGTTGCCTTAGTCCTTCGACCATGAGATCATGTAAATTACTTACACCGGAAGGGTACTTTGATTACATCAAACGCCATTGCGTAAATGGGTGGTTATAAAGATGAGATTAAGTATTTGGAAAGTGTGAGTTGAGGCATATGGATCAATAGTGGGATTTGTCCATCCCGATGACGATAGATATACTCCGGGCCCTCTCGGTGGAATGTTATCTGATTAGCTTGCAAGCATATGAATGGTTCATAAGAGATCACATACCACGGTACGAGTAAAGAGTACTTGTTGGTAACGAGGTTGAACAAGGTATGGAGATACCGATGATCGAACCTCGGACAAGTAAAATATCGCGAGACAAAGGGAATCGGCATCGTATGTAAATGGTTCAATCGATCACTAAGTCATCGTTGAATATGTGGGAGCCATTATGGATCTCCAGATCCCGCTATTGGTTATTGCTCGGAGAGAGTCTCGACCATGTCTGCATAGTTCGCGAACCGTAGGGTGACGCGCTTAAGGTTCGATGTCGCATAAGTAGATTCAGAATATGAGTTGGAGTCCGAAGTTTTGTTCGGAGTCTCGGATGGGATCCAGGACATCACGAGGAGATCCGGAATGGTCCGGAGAATAAGATTCATATAAGGAAGTCAATTTCCGGGGTTCGGGAAAAGTCCTGTGTTTTGACCGGAGCTTCTAGAAGGTTCTAGAGGGCCACCAGTGGGCCCACCACCCCGGGAGAGGCCACATAGGCGCCACATGGCATGGTGGATCCTGCCCACTATGACATGTGGGCCCAGGCCGGCCCACCCCTAGAGATAGAATCTATCTCTAATTTAAATGGTTTAAATTTAGAGATATAATCTATCTCAAGATTAAAGCGTTTAAACGAAGAGATAAAGGAAGACTTGGGGGGGAAGACTTCCCCCCCCCCCCCTTGATGCGCCGGCCAAGGAAGGAGGTGGGGCCAGGGGAAACCCTAGGCCGACCCCCCCCTATATAAAGAGGGGAGGGGGTGGCCACCACTCTCCTCAAACCCTAGCCGCCTCCCTCTCTTCCTCCTCCATACGCGTGGGCTTAGGCGAAGCCTGCGGCAACTCTTCTCCACCACCACCACCCGCCGTCGTGCTGCGGGATTCCGTGGAGATCTACCACACCTCCGCTGCCAGAACGGAGAGGAAGGAGCTTCATCGACACCGTACGCGCGACCGAGTACGTGCGGATTGCGGCAGGGGACGATCGTCTACACCAACAACGAGATTAATCTCGTAGGCTTTGGAATCTTCGAGGGTTAGTCTCATCTCCATCTCGTTGCTTCGATCTTGTAGATTAGATCTTGGGTGTTCCATAGATTAGATTTGTTGGTTTTATTCGTCTTGCGGTAGGAATTTTTTTGTTTTCTATTCAACGAACCCCATCAAGTTCGGCTTTGAGTTTCATCATAATCACCAACTTTAACAGATCCACAGATCTACCAAGTGCAACACCTTGCTTAAGAAGCTGCAAAACAATGAGAAGCGGAGATCCAGCGGCGTCGCTCGTGTGGAGCCAACGCACGACCTCCATCTGCTTAGCCGGTAGGTCAAGGCCGCCTTCCTAGAAGCACACATCAAGGACGGGGTGGCGGTTGAGCGAGGATCCTAGACGGAGATATCACTTCCGTGCTGGCCATCGTCTCCATGGTCCAAATCGCCCTGGCAAGGACTCACTCTATGAGCTCTATTCTGAGCATGGTGAAGTTGGTACTACTACCGGTCTCCTTCCACTGTATGATCAGCTTCTTCGTTTCTTCTGGGACAACATTGCCCCAAGTGGAGGAAACCGTGATGCTATTCGCGGAGCCCTGGTGAGCCTTCTTGCTCTTGCTAGAGAGTGTGCTGAAGATGATGAGAACAAGGACTACACTGTTGATGTTATGGATTATATCTTCCACGAGATACACGATGCGATGGTGAGTCGCACTACTATGTCATATGCTCCATATATTCAGCTGCTCATTGACCACACAGTTGTGACTGAGGATTTGAGTGAGTACCCTCGAGTGGAACATAAGGTCAAGAAGACCTACCATAAGAGAAAGACTGCTGCCCCTCCGGCTGGGTCCTTTATAGGAGATGCTCATGCTAGTGGCACCGCACTTGGCCGCTCAGCTACTGGCGTAATTCGACATGTGCCGCTTAAGGTCTTAGCAGATGCCGAATTCCAGTTATGTTTTATCGGGTACCTAACGCATCCGTTAGGATTTTTCTTCGTATCTGTTGATACGGAAAAAGTAGCAAGGCGCCGTCAGGCGGTGCCACGCCGCACATGACGGATCCTGGGGACTTACCTTCACGAGTTTTGTGGCATTCAGAGATTATTTCGGAGGCGCTCCGAGAATATATTGTCGAGTGCCTTTTTCTGCTGGAATAGCACATTTATTCGAGTCAACAGATGACTTGTATATTTTTGTTTTGTCTTCCCGATGGGAGTATATGAAGAGTTATTTGATAACTCGAAATATGCTCTCCAGGACTTATTGAATTTCATCGGGCACGCGAACAACGTTCTCGATGGGAGTAGACCCGAGGCTACAGCCAAGTGCTTGTACTTGGGTGCAGGTCACCTTTTTAGCATCGTTGCCGCTATATTGTCACCTTGTCGAGTTCTTCCATCTTTATCGGGTGCGCGACCGCCTCCGATGGGAGTAGCCCCCGAGGCTACAGTCGAGTATTTATACTTGGCTGTAGGCTCAACTTGCTTTACTGATGAAGAACTCTATATTTTTATCATTCGTGTTTAACCCTCTCATCCAGCTACCACCAATAAAAGTGACCAAAGTTCTCAGTTTAGCCTCCTTTGAAGAAGAATAAATTAAATCGAGAGAAGAAAACCTAGCAGTTGAAGAAAGAAGTTGGCACCAAGCAACGATGCTCCCCAAAGTTGTGAAGTTCATTGCCACTAATTTGTCTTTTTTATAAATACGACAGGCAAATAACAAAGAACAAAAAGGAAATCACATCGGGGACACAAAAGTTTAACGTGGAAAACCCCTCCAACACATATGGGGGGGGGGGGGAACCACTGGCGCCAGCCAGCAAACTTCACTATATCGGGGAGTATTTACAAACATAGTGGGTTATATTATAATCTGATATAACCTAGTCGTTGGCTTACAAGAGGTATATATAGTATGTGATGACAATTTGTACCTCGGGGGGGGGCCGCCTATCACAAATTCTCTCTCCACCGTAGAACTATGTCAATGTCGAAGGAGAACCGTGATTCGAACATGTGGCATTGTCACGGCCTTGATGATCAGCCTTGAGTGTAGCTCGGAAGATTGGGCGCCGTTGATGTCGAAGTAGCCGTCGTCAACCGCTGCCATCATCTTCTGCAAGTGCTCAATAAGTTCGATGTCGGATGAGCGGGTGCCATTGATTTTGCCGGAGAAGGTGGCTGTAGCAACGGATGGTGGCTCCACCTTGTGGGAGTGCTGGGAATATTCGATTTCGCTGGCTCGGGCGCCGTTGATGTCGAAGTAGCCGGCGGCAACGGGTGGCTGCACCTTGTGGCAGTGCTCATCAAGTTCGATGTCAGATGGGCGGGTGCCATCGATTTCACTAGATAAGGCGAATGTAACAACGAAGGGTGGCTCCACCTTGGGGGAGAGGTGGCAAGCTTCGACATTGGTGGTTCTGGCGTCGTTGATGTTGAAGAAGCCAGCAACCACCGGTGGTTTCACCTTGTGGATGTGCTTGTTATAAACGCGGCAAGAAAATAAGGAAGAACGTCGAGAGACACATTATTTAATGTGGAAAACCACTACAACATAGAGGCAAAAACCACGTGCGTGATGGCTATGAAATACTCCATATTTTCTCGCGTTTAAACCCTTAGCTAAGTCAATAAATTGATTAAGTTTACCTCTCAACTTGCCACTAATACATAATCAATGCAAAGATGCGCAATCTCTTCTATTTTGGATGATGTGTAGGATATCACGTCATAATGGCCAATGGACCTGCAATTACTGAAGAAAATCGCGCCTGGAGTATAGCAAAGATGACTATGCTCGGAAAGACGGTTACAGGGGCTTTAATGGCCAATGTACTACGCTCGGAACAAAATAGTGCTCTTACAAAGTGACAAGGGATTAACTTGTCAATGCCTACGGGTTGCAGGCTAGGGTTTAGTTGGAAGTAGAGGGCAAGTAGATCTCGAAGGTTTCAGCCGGAAAAGTACTCGACTGCTATGAAAACTAGGGTTTCGTAAACAATGATTCAATCATTTCTTTGTCCCTCGACTCCCCCTTATATAGGAGGTGGAGCCGAGGGTTTCGTGATGTATAAGTTACAAAGTCCGGGAGGGTTTCTAAACCCGTCCCGTAATACTTACAAGTCGATATTCCTAATACAATCTATCTTTCAAAACTATTTCTGACTGGGCCTCCAGGCTTCATAAACTTCGGGTCGTGGGCCGTTAATAAACCCCGGGTACCTTCTTCGGCAGGCCCATTGGGGATGCATATGTCAGTAGCCCCCGAGATTTTGCTTGAATCAAAGAATCGGGGAAAATCTCCACCTTTACAATTACCAAATGATTTCCTCGAGTCAATAAATAACCTTTATAAACAATTATATATTGTACAGGGATAATGGTAATTGGGGCTGGTTCATCGGATCAGGTACCGCTGCTCTTGTGGCAATCCGCAAAAACCTACTTCAAGATCACGTCCCTGGACATGATCTCGGGATACTAGCGTAATTCGACATGTGCCGCTTAAGGTCTTACCAGATGCCGAATTCCAGTTATGTTTTATCGGGTACCTAACGCGTCCGTTAGGATTTTTCTTCGTATATTGATACGGAAGTAGCAAGGCGCGAGAGGCGGTGCCACGCCGCACGGATGGATCCCGGGGACTTACCTTCACGAGTTTTGTGGCATTCAGAGATTATTTCGCGACTGAGGCGCTCTGAGAATATATTGTCGAGTGCCTTTTTGGGCTGCTGGAATAGCACATTTATTCGAGTCAACAGATGACTTGTATATTTTTGTTTTGTCTTCCCGATGGGAGTATATGAAGAGTTATTTGATAACTCGAAATATGCTCTCCAGGACTTATTGAATTTCATCGGGCACGCGAACAGCGTTCTCGATGGGAGTAGACCCCGAGGCTACAGCCAAGTGCTTGTACTTGGGTGCAGGTCACCTTTTTAGCATCGTTGCCGCTATATTGTCACCTTGTCGAGTTCTTCCATCTTTATCGGGTGCGCGACCAGCGCTCCCGATGGGAGTAGCCCCCGAGGCTACAGTCGAGTATTTATACTTGGCTGTAGGCTCAACTTGCTTTACTGATGAAGAACTCTATATTTTTATCATTAAGTTCGGCTTTGAGTTTCATCATAATCACCAACTTTAACAGATCCACAGATCTACCAAGTGCAACACCTTGCTTAAGAAGCTGCAAAACAATGAGAAGCGGAGATCCAGCGGCGTCGCTTGTGTGGAGCCAACGCACGACCTCCATCTGCTTAGCCGGTAGGTCAAGGCCGCCTTCCTAGAAGCACACATCAAGGACGGGGTGGCGGTTGAGCGAGGATCCTAGACGGAGATATCCCTTCCGTGCTGGCCATCGTCTCCATGGTCCAAATCGCACTGGCAAGGACTCACTCTATGAGCTCTATTCTGAGCATGGTGAAGTTGGTACTACTACCGGTCTCCTTCCACTGTATGATCAGCTTCTTCGTTTCTTCTGGGACAACATTGCCCCAAGTGGAGGAAACCGTGATGCTATTCGTGGAGCCCTGGTGAGCCTTCTTGCTCTTGCTAGAGAGTGTGCTGAAGATGATGAGAACAAGGACTACACTGTTGATGTTATGGATTATATCTTCCACGAGATACACGATGCGATGGTGAGTCGCACTACTATGTCATATGCTCCATATATTCAACTGCTCATTGACCACACAGTTGTGACTGAGGATTTGAGTGAGTACCCTCGAGTGGAACATAAGGTCAAGAAGACCTACCATAAGAGAAAGACTGCTGCCCCTCCGGCTGGGTCCTTTATAGGAGATGCTCATGCTAGTGGCACCGCACTTGGCCGGTCAGCTACTTCGCCTCTTATTCAGAAGGAGGTGAAGAAGCTGAACTGGTTCCAAAGGCATGTCCTATGCATGAAAATTTTGATCCACAAGGAGAACTTCCAGGACAACAGTCAGCGTGTCGATATCCAGCATACTCAGGCGGTTATTCTGCATAAGCTCAGTGGTGAGCAAAGTCCTCCTCCTTAGCCTCCTGTCCACCCCACCTACAGCAGCTGGAACTCCTCTCAGGTCCACTGGTCAGAGATTGAGCAGAGTCTTATGAGGAGCGGCATCTCTCGCGCTACTCCACCGGCCGCAGAGAACAGCGAGGACGAGTATGAGTCAGGCTTAGGCACGGTGTGATTCCCTTGGGGCGCTTAGCATCGCTCTTCTTTCTTTTTGGCGTTTCGATGTCAAAGGGGGAGAAGTTGGTCTATGTAGAGTTTCTCCGGGATTTGCATGGGAGGACACAAGCATATGCTTTTACCACTCTTTGAGAGCCTGTGTCCCTTTTATTTGTTGAACATCTAGCTTTCATTTGTGTTGAACTATGTTATTTGTACTTGTAGTATGGTTTATTATGTGAGACATGGATTTCGATATTTTATATGTTGAGACTATACATTATTAAATGGTGTGTAATTCATGGTATTCGGTATTCTCTATCACCATATGGGTATGATCTCTATCTCATAGTCTCAACAATATATGATTATGTCTTTTGCTCATATTATTGTGTCATGTTGCCTAGCCTATATTTTGAGGTCACTCGAACCTATGTGTGGTGCCTAGCGTTAACGAGATAAATCTCGTGGTGGATGTAGTCGATCACTTGCCGCTTTCAAAAGCGCGTAGAAGATCTTGACAGTGCCACAATCAGGAAGCACCTCCGTATTCGGTCACACGTACGATGCCGTTCCAGCGAGCAGCGGAAGTAGTAGATCCTCCTTGGAATCCCGACATCACGATGGTGTGGTGGCAGTGGTGGTGGAGAAATCCTGTAGGGCTTCGCCGTAGCCGTGCAAGAGGGAGGAGGAGGAAGGGGCGGCTAGGGTTTGGGGAGAGGGGGCAGGGGCTGCGACTTGTGCACCTCTTGGGGCTCCCCTTTCCCTACTTTCATAGGTGGAAAAGGTCCTTGGGTCGTCCAAGATCTTCCCCCAAAGTTTGGGAGAGTTCCGGTAGGTTTCCGTGAGCCGAAACCTACTAGAATTAGGACTCTTTTGCCAAATCCGAATCTGCCTTAGGGGAAACTCCTTAACCCTTATGGAAAACGGGGATACACCTATTATGGAACCCTCCGGACTTCCTTAGGCAGCCCAGGTCGTCCGGACACTTCCATAATATTTCGAACCCTTCCGATCTTTCTAGAACCTTCTAGAAGCTCCGGTCAAAATACCGAACTTTTTCGAACCCCGGAAAATGACTTCCTATATATGTCTTATTCTCCGGACCATTCCGAACCTCCTCGTGATGTCCTGGATCCCATCCGAGACTCTGAACAATATTCGAGGTCCATACCATATTCCATATCTACTTAAATAATATCGAACCTTAAGTGTGTCATCCTACGGTTCGTGAACTATGCAGACATGATCGAGACACCTTTCCGATCAATAACCAACAACGGGATCTGGATATCCATAATGGCTCCCACATATTCAACGATGACTTCGTGATCGAAAGAACCATTTACATACGATACCGATTCCCTTTGTCTCGCGATATTTTACTTATCCAAAGTTTGATCGTCGGTATCTCCATACCTAGTTCAACTTCATTACCGATAAGTACTCTTTACTCGTACCGTGGTATGACATCCCTTGTGAGCCAGTCACATGTTTGCAAGCTAGTTGGATGACATTCCACCGAGAGGGCCCAGAGTATATTTATCCGTCATTTGGATGGACAAATCCCACTATTGATCCACGTGCTTCAACCTATACTTTCCGAACACTTAATACCATCTTTATAACAACTCATTTACGAAGTAGTGTTTAGTGTCATCAAAGCATCCATCCGGTGTAGGTGATTAACATGATCTCATGGTCGAAGGATTAGGTTACTATGTATCTTAAAGCTTGAAGCACAACGAACTTAATGACTTAATCATATGCTACGCTTACTATGGGTGTATGTCCATCACATCATTCATCTAATGATATGATCTTGTTATTAATAACATTCAATGTTCATGATTAGGAAACTATGATCATCTATTAATCAACAAGCTAGTTTAACAAGAGGCTTACTAAGGACTCATTTATATTTACAAAACATACAAGTATTAATATTTCCGGTTAATACAATTATAGCATGTGATGTAAACATTTATCATGAACACTAAGATAACAGTAGAAGCACACATTCATTGCCTTCGCTGTCGATGCGATCGCAGGCAAGGCACGACTCATCATCATAGGCCCTGTAGTAACCACCATTGTGACAATGATCATAATTGCCCACTCTACGTTCCCCAATTCAAACAAATGACATTACCGATGATGGCACGCTCTGGAGGAAAGGAGTCAAACCTAGTTTATCAACTAATTTGAAGGCACACAATTTTTTTTCGCAAAAAGGGTTTATATTACATAAGCACCAGGATTACAATCCTCAATACAGGATCTGCTTGCAACCATAAATCAGTTGTTCGTTCCGAGCTAATCCCATATTAGCGAGAGCATGACTCACCAAGTTTTTCACACGCCTAATAACCTCTACACTATCGGCCGACAAACGTTTAACTTCTTGAACTAGATAAGAGTGAGGAGGGAGGAGAAGCAATGAAGTGACAAAGCAGACATTTTCTTTGTAGATCGTGCACCGCGGGCACATACTTGCAGAGATTGTGCCTGCAGTGAGCAAGAACGCACATACAAACGCCAGGGCGCCAATTCTGTGCCCCGCGCCAACTGACACACCCTCAGGCATTCTATCGAGCAGGTGACCGGCGTCGGAGCTTCCGAGGGTTGGGCGCTGACCAAGTGACGTTGACCAAGAGTAGATGGGCACGATGATGCCGTGAGCAATGCAAGAGATGAGGAGGGAGGTTGCTGGCTTCGGCCAGATAGATGTTCCAGAATGTTCCTAAAACCATAAAAAGACTAGGATTAACCCCGAAATCCCGAAAAATGTTCCTAAAACCGTAAAAAAAACCTGAAAAACATGGGCGCCTTCGCACGCTAATGGGCCGCAGCCCACCATGCTCGCGATGCCTATTCCCTCTGAACCTGCAACCGTAAATCAATTGTTCGTTCCGAGTGTCCCATATTAGTGATACTCCCTTGGTTTGAAAATGTAAGATGTTGGATCATTTTCTTTGGTTCAACTATTTTAGTTTGTATCTAGTTTATTTTTAGTATGTAGGTTCACTCACTAAATTTATATCTAGTATATTCTATAAGCACCTAAAATATCTTAGGTTTCCAAAGATACTAGCTCACTAGTCCTAGGCCTGGGCTGCCTTGATCATGGCAGGCCAAATTTCTTACCAGGCTTTGTTCCCGTAGGACGTTGCAGCCCGGATAGATGCCAGACGAACGAGGCACATGTGAAGGTGGAGTGCGAAGCAGAAAGGCGCCGCAGCACCATTTCCTCGCCGCGTTCGCGTCCGGGTGCGGTGCGTCGCGTGGCTTCTCCTCCCCTTTCTTCTTCCTCCTCCCTCCGCTGCCATCCCCGTCCCTCTCCTCCCCCCTCCTCAATTCGGAGCGAGGCGCTTCCTGGGTCGGCCCGTCCGATCGCCTCGCGATGGCGACCGACGCCGCCGCCGCCGACAAGACCTCCGTCTTCCGCAAGCTCCGCGCCAAATCCGACAACAAGGTACGTGCGCGATCGGTTCCTGGATTCCCGCTCCGTTTGGTTTGGTTCGATGTGATTGCCCTGGGGTTTGTTCCCCTCCCTCCCTCGATTCCGCCTCCTTTGTTTTGATCCCTATATGTATGTATGCGCGCGCGCAGATGTGCTTCGACTGCAACGCCAAGAACCCCACCTGGGCCTCCGTCACCTACGGCATCTTCCTCTGCATCGACTGCTCCGCCGTCCACCGCAGCCTCGGCGTCCACATCTCCTTCGTCAGGTATAATTCCCCCACCTTTCCTTACTTTGCCTAAGTGTATGCTTCCAGACTAATCAGCTATGCACGTGTAAATTTCGGATCTTATTTTTTGGGGGATTTAGGCCCACCTGGATAGGGTTTGATCTCGTCAATTGTACTACAGTACTTTTTTTTAAGTGCATGCCATGCTCATTTTAATATTATCAGGCCATGTGAAGTAGCAGCAAACTGTGTGACAGAATGTGGCCCGCCTATCTATATATACTGATGAATGCAGTATGTGCTGTGGATGAGGCAAGCTCTAATTTTGATGACGGGTTCTTTTATATAAGTTGTAAAAAGCTTTTAATTTAGCCCGCACAAATCAAATATTCTGTCAGACACTGTCTTACTACGCTTGTTTGATACAGAGACGATTAATGCTACACCGACTGGCTCGATTACTATCTTTAAGCAGACATCTACTCTTACACTGGTTCGAATTGTCACAACTTATCCACTGAGTTTCTGGCAATAATCCGCAGGTCAACAAATCTGGACTCATGGGCCCCAAACCAGTTGAAAATGATGGTGTACGGAGGAAACAACCGTGCGCAGGCTTTCTTCAAGCAGCACGGCTGGACTGACGGCGGGAAGATCGAAGCAAAGTACACTTCGAGAGCTGCTGACTTGTACCGGCAGTTGCTTCGTAAAGAGGTTGACAAAAGCTCCACCGAAGAAGCAAATACTAGCTGGCCATCCTCCCCAGTCGCAGCTTCTTCAAACCAAGTGCCTGTGTTTCCAGATCTCAAACTGGACGAGGTGTCAAAAGAAGTTGTAGATGAGAAGACTGAGCCTGAAGTTATCCGTTCGCCTAAAGCTCCTACCACCCATTCATTTAAGAAGCCAATTGGTGGAAAGAAGCCTGGGAACAAGACCGGTGGGCTTGGTGCACGCAAGCTTACGTCAAAGGTAGTTTACACTTAACTAAACTGAGGAGATAAAAATTCCCTTTTTTGTCCAAATTCTGTTCTTCAAACGATGATGTGTCACTCATTTTTATCGATATCCACTGAACTTTCCAGTTACCAAATTTTGTGTAGTCAAGTGAAATTCTGTAACTTTTCTCATTTGTTTTAGGGGAGTGAAAGCATCTATGAGCAGAAACCTGAAGAACCCGCTCCTGCTCTGCCAACGGTGATGGAGAGCACTACAGCTAGGAGCAAATCTCATACTTCCCGATTTGAATATGTAGAAAATATACCTTCTGTTGGGAGCAGTTCTGAGGAAAGTCAGGCATTTGGACATGTTGCTCCGCCAAAGTCTTCAAACTTCTTCGGTGAATTTGGGATGGACAGTGGATATCAAAAGAAACCTTCCTCTAGTTCATCCAAAGTGCAGGTAATGTTTCAGTTAATCAGTAGTTGCATCATTTATACGACGATGGGTCATGAATACGTGATGCTAGTCACTTTTCGTCTTAATTTTCCATAAGTTGGTATGTCCCAATCAATTCAGAATGCTAAAGAGGAATATTGAGTTCCACTGTTAACAAACTTTGAACTCTCTAGGGAACTATTTGGTTTGATAAATATACTGTGCTCCTAGTTATTTCCACTCTTAGGTAATCCAACTATATGCGGCATGTGGCAGTATGCTTTGAGTAAGCTAGCATGCCTCCGAAAATCACTGTTGTCTTGGTCAACATGTACATTTGAAGCTGAACATTAGCTATCAGCATTACAAGACGAAAAATGCATGCTGAGATGGTAAAATATCCACTGTATGTCTACATTTTCCGTGAACTTGCACATTTGAAGCTGAATAACTTGTTTGACTTATCTCTAGCTGGAATTTTAGTTCGGCATCTTGTATATCAATAGCTTTGATATCTGTCCTAGTAGTTGTTAGTAGCAAAAGGACCGATTGCTATAGGTCATACTATTTTTAAGGCCTGTAGCTCAAAAAGTGTCCAAATTGCTGCTTTTATTAGTTTTGGGCGGTGGTTCTTGACAGAAAATGTGTTATAATACATTGCATGTAAGCATGCAAGTCACCATATCATACTTTGTGGCCCTGATTATATTGTTTAAAGATCTTATAATCTTTGCTGACTATGCTGTTATTTAAGTATCTGTGCATAATGAAAGCATGTCAGCGTGATTCCTCTGGAAATTTCAATAATTGTTACAGATAGTGAAATAAAAAATTGTTTTCATCCTTCCGTTGAGGTCTAATTTCCATGCGGTCCATGAAATAACTGATTGCAATGATCCCCAGGTTGAGGAAAGTAGCGAAGCAAGAAAGAAATTCTCAAATGCAAAGTCGATTTCGTCATCTCAGTTTTTCGGTGATCAGGCCAATTTGGAAAAGGACGGCCAACTCTCCCTCCAAAAGTTTTCTGTAAGTGTATCAACTGCGTTGGGCTGATAATAATATTATTCGTGTTCTTTGTTTAGAACAAACCCCAAGCCCATTGACCTGGCCTTGCCCTTACTTTTTTCAATCCTGAGATATCTTTGATCTTCTCATCCTGGTTGTATTTTTACATTATTTTGATGTTTATACGTAGCTGTTTACATGTGATTTTATCATGGTTGATCAGCTGTGAACCTAAGTGCCCAAGTGAATAATCCATTGTCAGCACAGCAGGGTGCTAGCACCATGTTTGATAGTATCTCTGAATTGATTGGTCCCAGGTGGAATTTTACTTTCTTCTCACTTTTATGTTGTTGTAGGGATCATCGGCCATTTCAAGTGCTGACCTATTTGGCCACCAAGCGAATAATTCCAATGCTGATTTGAGTGCTTCGGATTTGATCAACCGTATCTCCTTTCAGGTAGCACTGAAGTAGCATTACGATAGCATGGCTGGTTACCTTGATGTACTTGCGTTGACGCTCTGTTATCTCTGCAGGCAACTCAGGACTTGACATCTCTCAAGAGCATGGCTGGGGAGACTGGGAAGAAGCTGACGTCTATGGCATCCAACATCATGTCTGATCTTCAAGACCGAATCCTCTGAGCTTGGCTTACATATGCCTGGAAGATCTGTTTAAGAGTCCATAGGCATTCTAAACTTGTGAACTTAGTCAATAGTCGTCAAGAGAGGAAGAAATCGGAAATGCTGTACTGGCTAAGTCGTGCTAGCATTTGAACCTGTGACAGAAATGCTTTTGCCTCTGAGAGTTCAGTTTATGTTTTGGTCAGGACTAGATGGATCATGGATGGTATCAATCGAAGATACTCAAAAGAAATATGGATGGACAGTATCAAAGAAATTCCTTTGCTCGATAGTCACCATTGCATGCCTTATATGTGGGACGTGTTTGGTTCGATCAATTTCCCCCGGTATGGCATTAGTTAGAGCATCTCCGGTCGCGTCCCCCAAACGGCGTTTGGGGGACGGCGGACAAGAAATGAAGAAAATTGCGTCCCCCAAAGCTAAATAGCGCCTTATTTTGTGTCCTGACGTCCCCGGTAGAGACTCTATGTATAGAGTCTCTACCGGGGACGTCAGGACACAAAATGAGAGCTCATATGCATGCATGCAGCCCATAGTTCCCATATGCCATTTTCTGTACAGATTTTTGATCTCTTTTTGTCCAGCGCGGTCCTAAACGTGCCCCAAATCATTTGTGCCGGACTTTTTTTGAGGGACGCGACTAGAGATTCACGATGTAAATGGTGCGTCCGCTGGACTATGCGGCTGTAGCCGCTTTAACCGCATCTCAATAAAATAGAATTCGTGGCAGCCGCTTAATGCGGTGGCAGTTTTACGCGGCTAAATGGCGCCACGATGCCGCTTCATGATTAATTTCTTGGTTCTAGTACTACTTTTCTAGGCAACGCCCGAGGAGGCCGCAGTGCCGGCCCGTCGCCGGAGGAGGCCGCCGTGCGCGCCATGTTCGACCTCCCACCGACCCGCGCCGGAAGAGGCCGACCGCGCCGCGCTCCAGGACCTCCGCATCGAGCAGCCGCACGTGCAGACTGCAGACGCCGTCCCAGCGCTCGCCCTCCCTCGGCGCGGCGAGGCATGGGGCGGCGCTAGGGGCGCAGGGCGCGGCGGCGCGAGGCGGCGACCAGGGGAGGCGGGGCACTGGGCGCACGAGGCGAGCGCCCGCGCGGCGAGGCGAGGCCCACGCGGCGTGGCCAGGACAGCGTTGCGGGCGAGGGCGGCGCGGCGAGGCGAGCCCCCGTGCGGCGAGGCCAGAGGCGCGGCGAAGCGAGCCCCGCGCGGCGCGGCCAGAGGCGCGGCGGCGCGAGGCGGCGACCACGGGAGGCGGGGCAGTGGGCGCACGAGGCGAGCCCTCGTGCGGCGAGGCCAGAGGCGCGGCGAGGGGCGCGGCGACGCCGGCGAGGAGAGGCCCCGCGCGGCCAGGACGGCGCGGCGAGCCCCCGCGCGGCCAGGACGGCGTGGCGAGGCCAGGACGGTACGGCCGTGGCGAGGCGAGCCCCTGCGCTGCCAGGACGGCGTGGAAGAGCTGCTGCCAGGCCGCCGTTCTGCGGATGTAGGAACGCGTCTGAGCCGCCGGCGCCGCTGGAAATTGTTGATTTATCCGCTTTAGTTATTTAAACTATGCGGCTCCCCGTGGTAGCCATATGTACGTTTTTTCGCGGGCGGCCTAAGCGGGATCGCTAAACGCCGCTGCCATTTACATCCTGACTAGAGATGCTCTTACGCTGTGAACTAATTCCATTAAAACTAAACAAATATTCCGCCCAACCCCCTCCGGAAACGGACCTATATCACAGGGGAAACGCTCACGTTCCCCCGGGGGAACAGCTCTCTAATCCTCCCCCTCGCGCGCACGACACGTGGCTTGGGTGGACCCCATCTTAGCCTTATCTTTTCAGCATCTCCTTCCTCGCGAGAGAAGTATCACGGGAGGATTTTCATCCCTGCTGGAACATTGCGCCGCCTCCTCCCATGCGCCCCCCCTTTGCCGGAGCGCTGGCCCGAGCCGCAGCTCCGCCTCCTCGCGCCGCCCTTTGCCGGAGCGCCGGCCCGAGCTGCAGCTCCGCCTCCTCGCGCCGCCCGCGCCGCTCGCGCCGCCCCGCTTGCATATCTGCCGCCGCCGTGAGCCGGCAAGCTTCTGCCGCTGCCGCGCGTCACCTCGCGGAGCACAGTCGTCGCACGCTTCCGCCGGTGCTGCGCCTCCTCCCGTGGAGCACCACTGCCGCGCCTCCCCTGCGGAGCCGAGAAGATGACCGCGCGCGGCGCAAAGGCACTGATGCACAGAGGCGGTGGCACTTGGCTCGGAGAAGGAGCCTGCTGCAGGCCGCTGTCGCCGCGGTCTCGTTGCCGAATCCACCAGCGCACCCATGTTCGGCTATCGCCATCCAGGTACCCGCGCCGGCGCCGCGCCCGTCGTCGCTTTTGCTCGCGCAGCTTCCGGTACCCGCGCAGACGCCGCGCACGCCGCCGCTTTTGCCCGCGCATCCATGGAGACGCGGCCGCTCGCTGTGCAGCCATGGGCGAGCTCGACCGCTACAATAGGCAGCCGTCGTTGCTACGTCTTGCCGTCCCCACTGCTACAAGAGGCTGCCGCCGTTGCTACATTCTACCTCCGCCGCTGCTACATCCGACAGTTGCATAAGCTACATCTTGCAGCCGGCGCTGCTACATCCATCCACCGGCGCTGCTTCATCCGTCCACGGCCATTGCTACAGGGGCCAGGTTTTCGGCGAGAGGCTCCGACAAAGTCACGTTTTGCTACTTTTGTTCTTGGTTTTTTCTATGATAGCATACGTTTTTTGCTACAAGTTCTCCGGCAAGGTCTCCGACGAGGTCGGTTTTGCTACAATAGCAAAAAAAAGCTGCTACAATTTTTGTGTTTTTTTGCTACTTTAGCATATATTTTTTGCTACCATGTCTCCGGTAAGGTTTCCGGCGACGCCTCCGGCGAGTTCCCGGGTGACATCTCTGGCGAGTTTTTTTTTGCCAGGTCTCCGACGAGATCGGTTTTGCTACAATACCAGGATTGTTTTGCTACAATAGTACAACATGTTTGCTACATCGTCTCCGGCGAGGTCTCCGGCGAGATCTGTATGTATTTTGGGTGAACCGTGTTTTGCTACAATTGGGTTGATTTTGCTACAAACGAACCGTTTTTTGCTACTTTGGTACATTATGGTAGCAAAAGTGGGGCTGAGGTATACTGTGACACACGTGTCACGATCTGGACGGTCCAATCGAGCTAATCCAACGGCTGTCCACCCGGGGATTAGAAATCTAATCCCCCGGGGGACGCTCAACACTTCCCATATCACAGGGGCAACCGCTGTGTCCCAGGAAGAGCACCAGTGGGGGGTGAGGTAGCGCTTCTTCCGTTCTTCGTCATTCTCGTTTACATTACCAAGTCGAACAAAACAAAATAGGAAAAATTTCCATTACACCGCAATCCCATTGTAACTGATTCCATTACAGTTTACGTTAACGTTTGTTGAAACAAACACGTCCATGGTGTTGTAACCGTATGGCAAGCTGGAATCACCAGTCTGTTCAGTCAAATTGCCTGTAGCATCACATAAACCAAAACCTTGCAACAGGGAAGCAAAATTCCACAAGGCTGGCTCAAGCGGCCATCTCTGTTAAGAGTGTCCAAAAAATGCAGTGTAACTTGTCTACTTTCTGCACTGCAAAATGCGTTGTGCTTACGCCTAATTAGCTATATAGAGTACTGTATCTTAGCGTCGTCTTTTCTTGCATCTCCCTCTCGCTGCCCGCCCCACAATCTTCTTCAGTAGAGCTTTCTTTAAGCCACCACCCTTCCTCCGCTTCGCCGTCGTCCCAGCTGCGGACTGTTGCCTCATCCGCTTCCTTGCTCTGGTCTCGACCCCATAATCTGCAAGTTGCAATTAATAAATATAAATACCGAAGACATACTGTTCTGAGCCCTGAGGTTCCAATCCTCTTACGTGCGCGCACCTCTCTAGCAGGTGAATCACAAGAGCCCCGCATCTCATCATCTTCTATAAAACACGAAGACGAGCTTAGTAAGACACCACCAGCAGCACAACGTACACTCTAATAGAAGCTAAGACAGATGCGGGAACCTTGTGTGAGCAAATTTCAGGTTTTCTCTTAGCAAAGGAAGAACACACTTACTATGCAATGTCAAGTTTTCAGGACAACAGTCTTCTTCAGGTTTATGTGATGATGATTGGAGTAAACTGCAGCTTTCCCCATTTTCTCGGGATGACCCTCCCCGGGAGCCTGCACCATTAACATGAGATGGTAATCCATGTGTGCTATGGCTCATTTCCTTGCCGCGTGATCCCTGTAGGCTGACATTTTCATTCTTCTTCGATAGCAAAGCCATCCGACGAACATTTCCATTTTCCAGGCTTGATATGGGAGGGGAGGTGGGTCTCTGTGTTTCTCGAGACAGGCCTCCGCCCAGGCTGCTGCGGTACAGCATCTCCGTGTCAGATAGATCTTGTTCATCACTGTCACTGCCACTGCCACTTCTACTGTAACTACCCTTGTCACTGTCAATGGAAACACCATCCTTGTTCAAACCTTTTTCTGACAATTCTTGCAAATAACCCAACAGCAAAGTGTTCTTTTCCTCGAGTAAGGTAGAGAACCACGGGGATGAACCTTGCTTGACATAGAACAGAAGATATGCTTTACTGTCCAAAACTTTATCCTCACTCAATTGCATGACCTGCACCATGAAAGGTTAGAACAATGTAAGATGTAACTGAATGTAAAAAATGAGAAAATAAAGTTACTAGCAGTAAATATATTACCTTCTCATCATTAAAGAGATACCAATCTGTTTCTGACGAACGGATGTAACAAACATAGTGACCCTTGGATGATTCACCCAAGTGTTCTACAACTCCATACAGATCATACTTTTGAGGGTTCTGCAACAACAAAGTGTGCATCAGCCATATAAACGAGCAGTGGCGGAGCTTGCCAAAAATTATGGGGGGGGGACACAAAATATCAATATTTGGGGGGGGCAAAGTGCTCAAAAATTTCTCTTTAAGCCTTGTAATTTTTTTTCCTTCAGTAATTCTCAAAAAGTTGGGGGGGCCCCCCCCCTGACTTGTACATAGCTCCGCCTCTGTAAACGAGTGCCCGGGGAATATGATAAAGTGAGAAGAAAATGAACTCACAGTATCAGCAGAGCTCATGAAGGGTTTTAAATCCAACTCTAACTGATATTTCACCATCTCTTGAATCTTGGATATATTACTGCCTAAATTTTCAAACCGTTTCAGCTGGATCACTAGAACTTCTGGAGCCTGCTCCACCTTCAAGTGTTTTTCCATGTTCACACGAGTTTTGCATCCATCACAAGTGAAACTTTCAACCACCTCAGTTTTTGTAAAAGATTCTAGTGAATCCAGGAGAGTGTCCATCTGGTTAATCTCCAAGCTAAGGTCAAGAAAAGACTCCAATCTGTCTGAGCAATGATTGCACTCTGGACAATGCAGCTGAGCAAATAAAAAAGATTCAAGTCAATATCACATTTGATTATCACGGGCTATGTCAGAACGATACTGATCCAATTGGTAGTGAGGATCAGCAGACACACCTGGCTTTTCACTTGGCCTCCAAAAACTTGTTTGACAATAGAAGAGGGCTCCTCAGATGAGACCCCCATGGGAGCAACAGAGGCATCATCTAATTTATCAAGCAAGCAACGGAGGAGTTCATGTGCATCTTGGTGTCTGCCCCAACTGAAATCTTGACATATTACTGCAAAAAATATTTTGAATCAGGACATAGCCACAGGGATGTCTCAAGTACGCTATATCTTGTAACGATAATATAACAAACATTGAAGGGGATAAATGCATACAATATAGCTAAACAAGACCAGCACTACAAGAAAAGATCTCTGGTAATGTAAGCTACCAATTAAGTATAGCAGAAGGAACTGAGAGTTCAGTTAAACAAACATACACTACAAAGAAAGAAACTTAAATAAGTAGCTTACGAATATATGTAGAGGAAATTTAAAGGTTCAGTTGAACAAACATACACTTCAGGAGTTTGACAAACTTCTTGGGGTAGAGAACATTCCCGGAGAGCCTGATGGCTTCAGAAGCATGGTGACGTAGGGAGCAGTAACAGCAGAATTCGTCCAAACCGCCTAGGGGGAAATTAGAAAAACCCAATTGAAAGCATGAAAGTTGATAAGAGATCCTCGGCGCTATGTAAAATACAAGAATGAAAGTAGAGTGAACTAGATGACTTACTAGGACATAGACCTAGGTGACGATCTTTCAGAAGCTTTGACACAAGAGGAACAGTGTGAACCACACACTGGAGAATGCAATTAAGGAAACATGTCCACTTCTCAGGATTAATTAGCGAGGCACCCTGCAAAAGCAACGCAAACCAGTAAAACAAAAACGCCTAAACTCGATTTGGGAGTAAAAGAAGCAAATCAGACATGAACATGTAGCACAAGTCTATCTTACCACAGGGTAGTCTTTCTTTTCACGGATTCGATTACGGAAACAGCATGGAGTACGAGCATAGACACGCTTGTCATCCAGAGAATCCTAGGGCAGAAGACAGAAGTGGAAGATGTCAAAACACACACTTCACATATTTAGTGTCTAGATACATCCGAATTTAGAAAATCTCCGACATCCTTTTCGGGATGGAGGGAGCATTAAATATCACACAATGCTGCATCAAAATTCGCAAGGTTTGTATGATAGTGTAAAACAAATATCTGTGTTACCCTGGGATCATTAGGCATACTAGTTCAGAATAATAATTATATATACAAAAGGCAATAGATGGTTTACCATCGGATTGTAATGACTAAGAAATCTTGGACCTCCAAATCTGAACCTATCGTGATGACCATATGGATAACCTAGTGGGTTATCATGATACAATCCATTCATAGGGTATCTGGGACCATGAAATGCATGACCATAATCTCTGTGATCTCTTTGTTCACCACGGTTAAGTAAGTAACCATCTTCTCTATGATCCCTATGGCCATTGTAATATCTGCGACCATGAAATGTGTCATCATAATCTCCCTGATCTTCTTCTTCACCACTCTTGCCACCATGAAATGCATCAAAATTGTCTCTATGATCACCACGACTTCTGCCACCATGAAGTGCATGAACACAATCTCTATGATCACCACGACATCTGCCACCATGAAATGGGTTAACACAATCTCTGCGATGCCTTTGTCGACCACGTCTGACACCATAGCATTCTTCAACATCATGAGACTGGCCATCATAATATCTAGGGTCTCTTTGTCCACCCCAAAAATTTCCACCATTAATTAAGTCATAGATATTTCTGGGGTATCTGCAGGGTGAACGGTCACGATGATCATGAATATCCTGGAGAACAAACAAAACTGAAATTGTTAGCTTATTGGAGTGTATGAGCATGCGGCTGTCTGAGATATAGGGAGCATGCATGTGCCACATTAGATAAAATCAGTACGCCAAAAAAAGGTTAAATAGCAATAACTGGGCAGTATCAGCAGCACACAAAAGGACAGTCGCAAACAAGAAGTAGCGGGAATTATTAGCAAATGCTTACATCCCAAGGATTTTCGTCTTGCAAGGTCACATTGTCCCCCTCGTCATCTGGACCTGGAGCCTGCAAGAGATTTTTGTCTTGCGAGGATGCACCCTTGTCTCCCTCATCAGCTGGACCTGGAACATGCAAGGGATTTTCGTCTTGCGGTGTGTCCTTGCCCCCCTCGTCTGCTGAACCTTGAACCTGCAAGGTATTTTCGTCTTGCGGTGTCTCTGTGTATCCCTCTTCCACCGGATCCGGGCCCAGACCCTGCAATCAAACAAGCACCCAGTCGTCTTAATGTGGAAGTTACGGCAGAACGCAATTGGGGTGTGCCGGAGGCAAGGAAACATAGACCACCAAATTTAATTGTGAACTAACCAAATACGCACAAAACCCCTGCTGCTATGCTGCTGGAGCTCCAAAACCCCGAGGAAAATCAGCACAGTTTGGAAATAAAATTGTCCTGCTATATCTGTTACCAAATCGAAAGGGGGAAGCCACCGCAATTTGGGGGAAACGGTAAACCGTAAAGCAACGGAAACGCCGGAGCCGCAAGCAGCCCACCGAGAGGGGAATCAGAGCAGCCGGGGAGGCGCGGCTAGCGAAGCAAAAAACGGCAGATGAAATCTAACCGGCCACGGACCTCAAGGCGGCGAGCGCACAAAAACAAGATACGAGATAAAATCCGCTGAGATTCCAGTAGATTTGCCGCTCGATTAAGCAAGCCGGGCAAAACACGGCCGAAACCGCCCCGATGATCGTGCAAATTAAGAGGATTAATTAATGAACAAGTGGAAGAAGGCGCGAAGCAAGCATAAACTAAACTGAACCGAGAGCACGCCGAAACAGTCACCCAGAAAACCCACCGATTCGAGCGGCTGGGGCGGAGCCGCCGCGGGCGCCGGCTGCTCATCCGCCTCCTCCTGCTGCTGCGGCGGCGGCGGCGCAATCGGTGGTGGGGTTGGCGCGACGAAGGAGATGTCCTCGCTCACGGCGTCCGCGGCCTCGGGAGGCAGCTCACCCTCCTCATCCGCCCGCGGCTGCGGCGGCAGTGGCGCGACGACGGCGTCGACGGCCATGGGAGGCTGCTCCTCCACCTCCGGCGGCGGCGGCGTCGGCGCGACGGCTGCGTCCGCGGCCACGAGAGGCTCCTCCTCCTCCTCCTTCTCGGGATGCGGCGGCGTCAGCGCGAGGATGGCGTCCACGGCTGCGGCGGCGGGAGGCTGCTCACCCTCAGGCTGGGGCAGCAACGGCGCGACGACGGCCACGAGAGGCTGCTGGCCGGCCTCCTCCTCCGGCTGCGGCGGCATTGGCGGGACGACGGCCCCGCCGACGGCGGCCGCGGCCATGGGGCTAGGGTTTTGGGAGGGTTTGGGGGTGGGTGGTTGGGGGAGGGGCGTGATCAACCCGGACGCGTCGGGGGGCGTCGCGGAGGAACTCGGGCGCGCGCGGCGCTGGTGGAGGCGGCGGAGGGAATTTATATGGTACGCTCGGCTCGGAGCCCTGTGGCCGGCCGGGTCGCTCCGGGTCTCGTCCCCTTCGTGCGGGCTTGGGTCGCTACAGCCTACAGCCTACAGCCGCTGGGCCCGCCTCACCTCCATCTCTTGATTCTCTTCTAGATCTAGAAGTACTACCATATCTACTCATGCAGTTGTGTTATTGTTAAGCCGTCACGCTATAAATTTATCGTGAAAAAGGATTTCAAGGAGATATTGTAGATATATCTGTCCGCGATATATGACCACATGGGATTTCAAATATAAATTTATACACGCTATAAATTTTCTACATTTATAGCATTGCTAGCTCGAATTATGGCCGTAGGGCATCGAAAAAAAGACAAGTATCTCGCAATATGATAAAAAAAATCGAGATATCACAGGTTTCTTTTCTTGTACATATAGGCCAACCATTACGGACCCATCGTCCTGCCTCTTTAACAATGCGGAGGGGATCGAATGAAAAAGGTAAGTAGTCAGAAATCATGGTTGAAAAAATCTAAGAAAGAAAACACTTATCGTTCAGAGAGCCTACACGGGATTTCCAATATAAATTCAGTCCATGATATATGACTACACGGGATTTCAAACATAGATTTATAACCATACATTTTCTACCTTTATAGCCTTGGTAGCTCGAATTATGGCCTTAGCCATAAAAAAAGACAAGTATTTCACAATATGGTAAAAAATCGAGATATCGCATGTTTCTTGTACATATAGGCTGACATTACGGACTCATCATCCTACCACGCCAACAAGGCGGCAGGGGATCGGACGAAAAGGACAAGTACTCACAAATCACAGGTGAAAAAAATCCAAGAAAGAATACACTTATCGTTCATAGAGCCTTATATGTGGGACCCATGAGCCAGCAGTGTCCTTGCGTTAACCAAGCAACATGAGATCGAAAGAAAAACACAATTAGCCAGAATTAGAAGTAAAAAATAAATCAAAAAATAAAGCGTTTATTTTACATAGAGGATAACATATGAGACCCATAAGACAAGAGCGGCCTCAACGTTTGAAAGGCGGCAGGGGATCCAAAGAAAAAGGAAAGTAGGTAGAAATCACGGGTTAAAAATAAATCCAAGAAAGGAAATGTTTATTACACATAGAGGATGACATGTGGGACACATTTTATAGCAGCGTCCTCAACATATATTAACGAGACGACAGGGGGTCGAAACAAAAAGTAACCAAAAAGTAGGGGTTAAAAAATCCAATGAAAGAAAGTTTATCATTCACAGATGCTGACATATGGGACCCATAGCCAGCAGCGGCCTTAACGTTAACCAGGCGGTAGGAGGTCGAAAGAAAAAAAGGCAAGTAGCCAGCAATTAGGGGTCAAAAATCCAAAAAATAAAATATTTATCTTGCAGAGAGGCTGACATATGGGACCCATGAGTCAGGAGATCGAAGAAAATGGCAAGTAGCCAGAAATTAAGTGAAAAAAATCCAAAAAAGAAACATTTATCATTCAGAGAGGCTGACATATGGAACCCATGAGGTAGCAGCGTCCTCAACATTAACCAGGCTGCAGAACATCGAAAGAAAAGGACAAGTAACAAATTTGGGGTCAGAAATAAATACAAAAAAATGTTTATTGTATAGAGAGGATGATATATGTGACCCATGAGCTAGCAACATCCTCAACGTTTCAAAGGCGGAAGGGGATCAAAAGAAAAGGTCAATTAGCCAGAAATTAGGGTAAAAAAATCCAAGAAAGAAAACATTTATCATTCAGAGAGAATGACATGCGGGACCTATGAGCCAGAAGCATAAACGGCTCGATCGAAGAACGTGAACGAGAGGGTGCAAGCAAAAAAAAACAGAACTAGAACCGCTGCCATCTGGGCCCTACCCTTCGCGTGGGTGCAGATTTGCGTTGACTTGGCCGACGCATCCACGAAATCATCATGCACCATGTCCCGGGCACCATGCGCAACATTTTTCCCGATTTCGTGGTGCTAGATGGCGTTAAAAGCAAGGAAAAAAGTTTTGAGATGCACCACGAAAAGAGCAAAAATCCTCGGGTATGGTGCATCAATAACCACGGACGGCCCCCAAGTTCATCGCCCATGGCAGCATTTTTTGTAGGTTTCCACTAGGTATTGGGGATCAACCCACTATAGGAACAAGCATGCACCACCCTAGTCATGGCGGCCGCACACCAAGAACCCGTGGCCAGTGTCATCTGCCCAATTCCTGTCGTATGTCGCATATCGGCATGCGACGGGCATGTGAAAGCGGTCACGGCGGACCATCGAGTGGTCGTATTCCCATGCCAGGCGAAGTCTAGGATATGCTCCCGTACTCCTTGAATGTTTAACTTGAAAGATTTAACAACAAAAGGACATGTGAGAGATAGGTTGATAAATCCCCAATTTTCTTGAAAACTTCAAGATTCTTTTTAAAAAAATCGAAATTTGTCGATTAGATTAAAGGTAAGACCAAGCCTTAGATCCTCGTCTGTTTCCCTCCGCCATATGTGCCGCCCCCGCTGGAGCTTTCGTAGAGAGGGAGAGAGCTAGAGGTTGGATAAAATACGAATGGAAGGCGTGGGAGAGAGAGTACAGTCGTGGGGAAGAGGGGACTTTGTATGGCTCGGTTTTGTGTGGGGCTCACGCGTCAGTGAGACAAGATAGACTAGTCAATGATGCTACGTTTATCTGACGGAATATTGTCAGTGAGACAAGCTAGACTAGTCAAGGTCGCTTTGTTTACCTACCATCGTAATTACTACTACATCTCATATAGCAACGCATATATGAACGCCGATGGTGCCTGCCAGCTAACGCGGTAGAATTATCTGCCACGATCTAACCTGCGACGACATGATCATATCCACCGCCCTTGCTAGTCGCCGGTAAAGGGGTCTATGTCAGGTAAAAAAAATTGTAGACTACTACTCTTGTGCGTCCAAAAAAAGAGTCGGGTATAAATGTATTTTTGTAGTGCACGTATGTCGTGGGGAAGGTCACATATCTTCTTTAGTTATGTACTAATGGTACCTTCTCGAAGACTATTACAATTAATTATCAATATTCTATTTGAAAGGATAAAGTTGGCAATTTGTTATGTTCATACTCATAGTGTTTAAAAAGAGCTATTTGGGTTTCCAGATGACTCAACTTGGTTGAAATCAACAAGTTTAAACTTGATTAATAGGTGTTGTTGGAGATCATTGGAGACTTGTTTACCACTCTACCTCATGAAGAATCGAGTGACCTTCTTGATCAAGTCAAGTCATATGGATTATCACGCTTCTATCATATATTTGATGTATCTCCTTGCTGCAACTTGTACCATTTAAAGTTATTTTCCCATTTGCAAATTTTGGTTTTTTGACCCTATAATGCATATATGCGTATTTTATATGCTTCCAACTTGCTTATCTTAGAGCAATCAAGCATGTGTATGTTGTCTTTCAAATCATGCAGGTGTGTGTTTTGCTTTGAGCCTCTATTGCATCTTGGTTGTAAATTAGTTAGTCTTTCGAGAGATCAATGTATCATCCTATTTTAGGAGTGATATGTGTTAGAAACTTTACAATCATAATAAAATCAAATTATAGAATGACCATTAATTATTTGTAGTTGGATATTCTTTGCCTCTTGCTGAAAAGAAATGGATTATCACAGTATAGGGCGATAATTAATAGGCTATATGCATATCACAAGCCAACAATATTTGAACAATTGAGGTATTGTCACATAGAACTGAAACTGGAAATTCTCTTGTTCTGATGTGGCATGTTAGTTTAAAGAATTTTCAATTTGCTTAAATACTTTTATTGTTCATATGTCGAATTTTGTTTGCTAGAGATTTTCTTAGTGTGGTTTTCCTTAAATGCATACTTCTATATCTTATTTAGAAATCTATTTTCTTCAAGTTATTTTAATCATTTATTTACATGATTGCTTGAGTAAGTGGATCTATCAAGAATCTTTATCTAAGCATGGTGCTTAGTTCTTATCTTTCATCATATATTTTTGTATTGTGAAGATGGTCCTGGATATCGTTGCAATCTACCATTAGAAAATAACTCAAATACTTCTTGATTTGGCAATTGTTATTCTTTTCTGAGGTAGAATTTGTTGATCGTCTTTACCCTAGGTATTCCAAGTAATTTATCCAACACCCATTCTCTTCCTTGTCTTCTTGAGAATCCTTTTGATTTACTTCGTCATCTTTTGATCCCTATCAAGGTTGTGTTGATGGAAGACGTCATTTTGTTTTCAATACTTAGGGCCATTCTGAAAATTATAGATGTTTTTTTACAGCCTTGCTCTTTTGGTAGTTTTCTTATCTCATTTCCTGCTCCATGGTTGAAGTTGTTGGAGAAGGAGGCTGAAACCTCCGGGGACTAGTCAAAACCTTCGAGGCCGATAGAAGGTTACACAACTCTTTCGATGTAACAACCTAGATCTGGTAGTATCCAATGTATTTGTGCTTTTTTCGATAAAGAATGTCTTTGTGCTTAACGATGCTAATCCTTGGATCAATAATTAGCATACGTACACAGTATGATGAAATATGATGTTAAATACATGTCCTGATTACTTCAAGAAAAAATCCAGACTATAATTTATTACAAGTTGCATAGATCAAGGCTAGCCAAAGAAACAAAATAATTTGAAGTCCCGTCAGTAGCTGGCAACCACGGGTGGTTTCACCTTGTGGATGTGCTTGTTATAAACACAGCAACAAAATAAGGAAGAACGTCGGGAGACACATTATTTAACATGGAAAACCCCTCCAACATAGAGGCAAAAACCAACGTGCGTGGTGGCTGTGAAATACGCCATATTTTCTTGCGTTTAAACCCTTAGCTAAGTCAATAAATTGACTAAGTTTACCTCTCAACTTGCCACTAATGCCTAATCAATGTAAACATGTGCAATCTCTTCTATTTTTGGATGATGTGTAGGATATCACGTCATAATGGCCAATAGACCTGCAATTACTGAAGAAAATCGCGCCAGGAGCATAGCAAAGTTGACTACGATCGAAAAGATGGTTCTAGGGCGCCAATGGACTACGCTCGGAACAAAATAGTGCTCTTACAAAGCTCACTAAAAATCATATCACCATGCTAGGGAATTTATCTAACCAAACCGTTTCTCTTAAGATTGAGGTTCAAGTTCTAGAGGAAAGGATGAAGACCGTTGAGACACAACTGGGGAAGATAGCTGAAAACCAAACTATTATACTTGCGAGATTTGCAGGTAAATCAGAACCAAACCCCGTTGAAGACCTCAAGATGATGAGGATTTAAAGAAGTGGAGAAGCACTTGAAGAACTGGACTATAGCAATGCTCCAACACCTGAGTACTCCGTAGAAGATATCATTAAGACGGTCACGGTAAGACGCCCCTTAATCAATAAAGGTAAGGATGAAAGATACCGTCAATTTATTCATGAGGTAGCATGTAAAGTCCGTGATTTAGAACAACAGTATAAGAAGGTAGCTGAAAAACTTCCAGCTAAGCTTGATGATATATTTGAGCCTACTATTAAAATCCATTTTGGAACAAACGAGGTGGCTGCACTTTGTGATCTTGGTGCAAGTGTCTCCACAATTCCAAAAACCTTATTTGATAAATTAGGAATGAGGCCATTTAGAACAACTGAGCTAAGACTGCACTTAGCTGATTCAACATATAGATAAGTTGTAGGCATAAAGGATAATATTGTAGTAGAGATTAAAGGATGTCCTGCTCTTATTGATCTTATTATCGTGACATGCATGAAGATCCTATAGCTCCTATAATCTTAGGAAGGACGTTTCTTAGAACAATCAAAGTTCCGATCAATTTGCATGAAGGGAATGTGAGGATTGGACTACCATCCAAAGACCCTTTTGTAGTACACTTTCCTAGAAAGAGGAAGGCTAAAAATGATGATGATGGGATCATTATTTTGAAAGCTAACTATTTTGGAGTGGGTCTCCACTTCCAACTCGTAAGTTATCACCATCATGGTCAAGCTAATTGACCTTAACTAGAAGCACTTCATGGGAGGCAACCCATGCTCAATAAAGTTTTTCTATCTAGCTAGTTCTTATTCGAGTTTAATGTATAGTTTTATTTGTTTGTTTCGTTTTGTTTTTAATACAGAGTGTTCGTGAGATCCTTGGAAAAGAGGAGAAGAAGTTAAACAACAATGCCTTTTTGATGTTTGATACTAACGGTTGCACAATCTTGAAACACACTATTGTTTTTCCATAGCCATTTTCGAGGTAATATTGATGCATAAAGGCATGTGAAGATTGCACAGAATTTTTTGATGTTCACAGGTTACTATAACTTTGGTGATCATCGGTACGGTCGTACCAGACCGTACCACGCGCTCGTACCACATCTACGACCCCGAAAGAGAAAAAGTTGAAGATTTCGTCGAAACAGTTTCTAACTTTAGCGACCACTGGTACGGTCAGACCAGACCGTACCATGCGCCCGTAGTACCGCTTCGATAACCGAAACATCAATTCTTCGAAAACATGCAATAAGTTTGTTGATCATTAGTACGGGGGATATGGTCGTACCGTCCGACCGTACCGCGTCGACCGCCTTAGTTCCGAGGCGGTTGCACCTAGTACGGGCAGGATGCGCCCGTACCGTGCACCCGTACCACATGTCGAACGACTTAAATAGGCAGGGAAGAGGTAAGCAACCCAAAATATTATAGTCTCTCTTTCTTCCTCCTCCAAACTCAAAACCTACTCCATTGGATCTCCAATTTCGTTCATTTTCGATTCGATTCCTCACACTCCACCGAAGTATGGTACGTTTCTCCTCCGATCCCCAACTTTTTATTCGTGAATGCATGCTCTAGATTTTGTCATTATCAATCTAGACTTAGGTCATATTATGAACTTCATCACCTTAATGAGCATGCTAGATCACAATTTTAGAGGATATTCTTTTATACGATGTGTAGAGGATGATCATATGTCTATTTCATCGGATCAGATTTTTATTTTTCCTTAAATTTTTGTTAAGATGTGCTTAAGGTAGTCAACCGCTAATTAATTTTTAGATGAACACAAGGAACCGCTCGTGCGCTGTGGCTGCACAGGCCGCACTACCGATTGAAGACACACCCGCTTCGCTCGATATTGAGTTTAAAGACCGCTGTCATCTCAACCGTTTCAACCGTCTCAAGAACCGCGAGATCAAGTCGACAAAATGGGCATGCCCCCATATTATGAACCAATTAGGCATACGTAATGATTTCAATACTCTTTGCAACAATGTTGGTTTGCTTGACTTTTGTTTTCAGGGGGCCGCTACTTATCGCTGCTTGACACTCGAGTTCCTCAGCACCCTAAAGCACAAGATGAACTGCTACTACAACACTGAGGATAATCAGCCCGGAGTTGACCGGATATCCTTCGTTTGATGAACTATGAGTATGATTTGACCTCGGATGAGTCGTGCAACCACTTTGGCTTTGAGAACAGTGCCACCGCAAACCGTTATGCTTGCTTTGCTTTGAACCCCTCACCTAGCATGTATTTTTCTAGGATGAGAATACCTAGCACACTCCCTCGGAATTTTTTTATTGAGTGCCCTGCAATTCGCTATTTGTACAATTCTATCGCGAACACTTTGCAGACACGAGGTGATTTCACAAGACTTAATGAAGAGGACATGATGGTCCTCGCAAAGGCTGTGTTCCTAGAATGCAACCTCCGCCCAAACTTGGGTGCCATTCTTGTTCTCTACTTGAACCACCAAGCACTTGAAACTCGTGGCCCCATATGTGGAGGTGGAGTCATCACCGTCTTGGCAAGAAGGCTCAACGTCAATGTAATTAATTTACGAGCATTGGAAGGCCCTCGCCACCTTGGTTTTACTACTCTGAATGCATGTGGTGTGGTTAGAAAGTAGAAGGTAGATATTACTTCAATATACCGGGAACTAATAACTTGATCGCTGCCCCTCTGCCTAATGGTCTATTCTCTCTCTCTCTCTCTCTCTCTCTCTCTCTCTCTCTCTCTCTCTCGAGGAAAGGCATTTGCATTATGGTGCGCAGGTTGAGGCAAATCTACCCCCACAACAAGATGAACCGGAAAAAGGAGAGGAGGTTGAACAAGAACCTCAAGGACCAGAACAGGAGCAGCATCCACTCCAGGACTTCACCACCTACTAGGACATGTACGCGCTCGAAGGAAGCATTGAGAACCTTAGTAACCTCGCCATCAACCTTCGAGACCACACCACCGAAATCAATTCCCAATTCACTCATTGGAGCAGTCAATGGAATAGTGGGAATTATCCTCCATCACAATAAGCTCACCAAGGGGGCTTGCAAAAGTCTAAGCTTGGGGATGTGTTCCTCAAGCATTTTATTCGTGTTGAATAAATTTGTACTCCAGCTCTATGAGAGAGCTTTGAAACACTCGTGTTGGTTTGTTCGAACACTTTGCTTTTTATTTGTTTTTCATTTTAGTTTTTTTTTTATTTTTCATTTGTTTTATTTTATTTCCTTAATTTGTCGCTATTCTCATTTCTTTTTCCCTCTCTATCCCAATTCACAAAAAAACAAAAATATTTTTCCTTTTATACTTGTTCTTGAAAGAGTTGAATTTTCTAATGCCTCTTTGCCTGATACAATTTATGAGAGAGATCTACTAAGAGTTTTAAAGGAACATATCATAAGGAACGAAAATTTTAAGCCACCTACAAGAGGTATGTCTTATTTATCGCACTTTTGAAGTTTGAATTGTTTATGCTAGTCAGTAGACTTGTTAAGATATTGTACCAGTGGGAGCAATTTGAAATAATTGGAGTATAGTTTTATTTGTATTCTTAGTTAATTGTGAAAGTTCTTACTCTAGTTTATCTAGTTAACCAAGTCTTGCCTTGAAAATAATATTCCAAACAAATATAACAAGAAGAAGTCTTAAAATTATGATTTGTATGATGATCAATTGTCTTAAGGGTTTAACTTTGAAGATACTTAATTCCATAGATGTTGTGATAGACTTGATAGCACTCTTGATAGGAGTTGTTTAATGGAATTGAAGTCTAGTGGTAGCTGAGATTCATACCAAGATGTAAGGTTGTATATAAATATGAGATATTGCTTTACGCATGTCAACATACACTACAAGAAAAGTTGCCATGGCCGACGAAGTTGAAGTCGCGCCGTGGTTGCTGGTGTACCATGGCCGACGATTTTTGGTCCCTCCGTGGTGCATGTCAAAACTTTTTTTCTCGTTTTTGAGGCCACCTAGCCCGAGGAAAGCGGCCAAAACGTCGCGTATGGTGGCCCGGGACGTGGTGCATCGAATTCTCGGGTTCGCCGGCCGAGTCAACGCAAATCCGCACCGCCCAGGGATGTAGGGCCCACATGGCAGCCTCTCTAGCATTGTTTTTTTCTCGATCGCGCCATCTCGTTCAACGCTCTCCGATCGAGCCGTTTACGATGCAGATCATGGGTCCCGCATGTCATCCTCTATGAACCAAAATTCCTTCTTTTCTTGGATTTTTTGACCCCCGATTTCTGGCTACTTCCTTTTTCTTTTGATCCCGTGCCGCCTTGGAAACGTTGAGACCGCTGCTAAATGGGACCCGCATGTCATCCTCTATGAGCAATCAACTTTCTTTTCTTGGAGTTTTTTTGGCACCTCATATTTGGTCACTTGCCTTTTTCTTTCGATCCCCTGCCGCCTCTCAAACGGTGATACCGCTGCTGCTAAATGGGACCCGCATGTCATCCTCTATGTACTATAAAACTTTCTTTTCTTGGATTTTTTTGGCACCTCATATTTGGTCACTTGCCTTTTTCTTTCGATCCCGCCGCCTCTCAAACGGTGAGACCGCTGCAGCTAAATGGGACCCGCATGTCATCCTCTATGGACTATAAAACTTTCTTTTCTTGAATTATTTTTGGCTCCCGATATTTGGTCACTTGCCTTTTTCTTTCGATCCCCTGCCGCCTCTCAAACGGTGAGACCGCTGCAGCTAAATGGGACCCGCATGTCATCCTCTATGAGCAATCAACTTTCTTTTCTTGGAGTTTTTTTGGCACCTCATATTTGGTCACTTGCCTTTTTCTTTCGATCTCATGCCACGTTTGAAACGTTGAGGTGCTGGCTCATGGGACCCGCATGTCATCCTCTGTGTGCTATAAAAGTTTCCTTTGTTGGATTTTTTCACCCTCTGATTTTTGGCTTGCCTTTTTCTTTTGATCCCCTGCCCCCTTGAAACGTTGAGTAAGCTGTTGGTTCAAGGGATCCGCATGTCATCCTCTATGTCCATCAACTTTCTTTTCTTGGATTTTTTTCACCCCCTAATTACTAGCTACTTTCTTTTTCTTTTGATCTCAAGCCGCATTACAAACATTGAGACCGCTGCTGCAAAATGGGACCCACATGTCATCCTCTATGTACAATAAATCTTGGATTATTTTTGGCTCCTGATATTTGGTCACTTGACTTTTTCTTTCGATCTCATGCCGCCTTTGAAACGTTGAGTAAGCTGCTGGCTCATGGGTCCCGCATGTCATCCTCTACGAACAATAAAAGTTTCCTTTCTTGAGTTATTTTTTACCCCTAATTTCTGGCTATTTGCCTTTTTCTTTTGATCCCCTGCCCCCGTTGAAACGATGAGGACGCTGTGGCAGGTCGGTCCCACATGTCATCCTCTATGAACAATAAAAGTTTCCTTTGGTGGATTTATTTTTGACCCCTAATTAATTTCTGGCTATTTCCTTTATTTTTCTTTTGATCCCCTGCCGCCTTGGAATTGTTGAGAATGCTGCTGCCTCATTTTTCTTTTGGTCCTGTGCCGCTTGGAAACGTTGAGACCGCTGCTACAAAATGGGACCCGCATGTCATCCTCTATGTACAATAAAGTTTCTTTTCTTGGATTATTTTTGGCTCGATATTATGTCACTTGCCTTTTTCTTTCGATCTCATGCCAACTTTGAAACGTTGAGGATGCTGCTGCCTCATGGGTCCCGCATGTCATCCTCTCGAACGATAAATGTTTTCTTTTCTTGTATTTTTTTACCAACTGATTTTTGGCTTTTTTTATTTTTGATCCCCTGCCGTTTTGTTCCGCCGTGGCTCATGGGTCCCCGATGTCAGCCTCCCGTACAAGAAACATGTGATATTTTATTTTGCAGAATAAACGTTGTATTTCGCTCTGAGCTATTGCAAACGGATAAATTAAATCTTTATATCTACATAAACAAACTTATATGTTGAATCTCCTTGTTTTTTGTTTTTGCGAAGCATAGGACTTTCCTGTTTTTTTTGAGAAAAATCCGACCTTTCCTGTTTTGGAGTGGGCTGAAATTGTACGAGTCAAAAGGCCCAGCAGGATAGTTCGAAGGCCTAGATGACCAGATACAGCCCAATTGAAATCTTTCTTTTCTTGGATTTTTTTCACACCCTGATTTCTGGCTACTTCATTTTTCTTTCGGTCCTGTGCCGCCTTGGAAGCGTTGAGACCGCTGCTACAAAATGGGACCCGCATGTCATCCTCTATGTACAATAAAGTTTCTTTTCTTGGATTATTTTTGGCTCCTGATATTATGTCACTTGACTTTTTCTTTCAATCTCATGCCGACTTTGAAACGTTGAGGAAGCTGCTGGCTCATGTGTCCCGCATGTCATCCTCTATGAACAATAAAAGTTTTCTTTGTTGGATTTATTTTTTCCCCTAATTTCTGGCTATTTGCCTTTTTCTTTTGATCCCCTGCCCTTTGAAACGATGACGACGCAGCTGGCAAGTCGGTCCCACATGTCATCCTCTATGAACAATAAAAGTTTCCTTTGATGGATTTATTTTTGACCCTAATTAATTTCTGGCTATTTCCTTTTTTATTTTGATCCCCTGCCGCCTTGAAATAGTTGAGGATGCTGCTGCCTCATGGGTCCCGCATGTCATCCTCTCAGAAAGGTAAATGTTTCTTTTCTTGAATTTGTTTACCAACTGATTTTTGGCTTATTTTTCTTTCGATCTCCTGCCACCTTTAAAACGTTGACGACGCTGCTGGCTCATGGGTCCCTAATGTCAGCCTCCCCATACTGCAAATCCTCTTTCTGCAAAGGTTGTATTTCTAGATAGATAAGGTGGATTCGAATCTGCCATGGTTCAGGCAGCTCAGGTAAGCCTTCTTGCACTGATTAATGGAAGTAGTGTATCGCAAGGTCAAGACATGTGGCTCGGTGTAATGAATCTATATGAATCATGTTGTGGGTTCAATCTGATAGTTCTCTAACAGGTCAGCCAAAATAGAAATTAAGTTTTTTTCTAAAACAAATGCAAATTAAGATGAACACAAACATTAGTTATCATAATAGCTGATCATACATACATACTTGCTAAGAGCAAAAGCTTGCCAGAGTTTTACCACCCATACAATTAATTAGCAGTTCAGATAAGATAACCTTATATAAGTATAACTACAAATGCATTTGCTAAGGGCTCATGGGACAACAGAACTAGACAACCGCGAACTTTATGACCAGCATGTCACAGCGGCATCGAAAGATCTTGACCTTCAACTTTGATCCAATGCGAAGTTTGGCACCGTCAATGAACTTTTTCCACCTGGAAGTAACAGCCAAGCGGCCATCTGTGGGACTGACAGAGTACCGTCCCTCCACGGTGAGACCTTCACTCTCCATGACGAGGGATATCTTGCCCCTTCGGCCAGCATTGAGATCCTTGGAGATACTTTTAGGCAATTTCTGATTCAAAGCAAGAGATGCCACCAAAAATTAGTCAATGGCACCAATGCACTAAACCATGTGAGACTTTGAGCAGAGAAGACATCAAGATAAGAGCAGTTATGCTGTCATATACTCACGAACATAGCCTTCAGATGCGTCCTGGTCACCACACGGGTGGCCACAGCAATGAGCTGAAACCTCGGTGATCCGGCTGGGCAGGTGCATGAGCCCTGGTACACGAGCTGGTGCTGATGCAGGAGACTGCTGGGCAGGTGCAGAAACGGTGCCTCTAGAGGAACCGGTGCGATGCAGGAGACTGTTGGGCAGGTGCAGCAAACGGTGCAGCTAGAGGAACCAGTGCTGATGCAGGAGCCTGCTGGGCATGTGTAGTATATGGGGCCTCTACAGGAACCAATGCTGATGTAGGGGACTGCTGGGTAGATGCAGTAAACGGAGCTGGTACAGAACCGGTGCTGATGCAGGAGAGTGGGAAGCCGGTGCCGGTGCTGGTGTGGTTGCCCTTTGTGACATCCGCTCCTGTTCCATCAGGGGATCTGCAGCTTTGATCATGTTAAACCCAGCAAGCTAGAACAGAGGGAATGGTTTAGAACAACTGCTCAGAATGCAGTTATCAAAAGATATGAGTAGAAAAAAGTTACATATTATATATTTGGAAGTGTCTCCAACTCTGTAAGCAGTTACGTATATCTGCCCGTTTGAGTTTCTGATCCTCAGCTCGTCGCCCTTCTTCAGACCGTAGTCAAAAGCAAACTTTCTCCAATCATGTCCATACAAATATGTGATGGCCTGCGTCTTGTAGACATACACCTCATAGACCGTGTAGGTGTTCATCAATTTGCCATTGCCATGCATAGTGAAAGATCCTTCATGCGGACACATCTGGTTAATCATTGGACGAAGTTCACAAGGTACAGTCTGCATGTGAAAATTGATACAAATGTAAGAAGCAGGAAGACTAAAAACAAGACTTTACTATATGCCAATTCATGCTAAACCACTGAGAATACATACATGTAACTCTGTGAAGGAGCTACTAGAAAGGTAGATAGAGCCATAGGAGGTGTTATATGCGGGGTATGTACATGGGCCCGCCATATTCCCGCAAGCTCGGCATCGGGATGGTGAAGGAAACATGGGAGGTACTACTGGTGCGTAGCGCTGAACGTAAGTGGAAGAATTAGGTTGTGTAAAGTGCATAGTTCAGAGCAATGCAAATGTTGACAAGCGAGTGCATAACACTATGTTACAAACTGAACAGTGAAAAATTAGTGTATGATGAATATAAGCATGCTAATTTGGTGTTTCCGAATTCCAAAAAGCATTAGACAGAGCCGTGATAATATCAGACATAAATCATGGCATGTATATGTGGCTTAAGAAAATATACCCGAACCCTTGGATGGTTACGGCCCGGCTGGTCCTTGGACTTGAGCTTATATAAGCATCCAGAAGGTGGGGCTGACAGTAACTTGGTGGCAGCCTCTGCAGATGCCTCATCAGCAGCAGTTGCAATCCTTTTGACCAATGAAGGCTTAGCAGTTTCAGTCTGCATATGAAAATTGAAGAGCAACAGACATCAGCAGTGATATATAAAATGAATCTATGAGACACTGATGCATATAGTGCTGGATGTAAGTGGAAGAATAGGTGTGTGTGTTTCTGAACTATTGGTAAGCATTAGACAAAGCCGGCAATAAACAGACAAAAATCAAATCATGTATGAGGATTAAGAAAATATACCTGCTTACTGAAAAGGGTACCACCCAGCTGGCCCGTGGCCTTGTGCTTGAGGAGGTTTTCAGAAGATGGTGGCAGCACCATCGTCTTCACAGCAGCCTCATCAGGATCATTTTTTATCCATTTGAGTAGAGGCACAGAAGTTTCATCCTGCATATGAATAGCAACAGAACTCATCATTGATATTTAATAGATCTATGAGATAGACTGATGCAAATAGTGCGGGGTGTAAGTGGAAGAATAGGGTTGTGCATAGAGAACAGTTGACAACAATGCAAATGATTACAAAAGAAGCCAATGGAAATCAACAATTTATATACTGGATGAGACAGACTGAAAAGTGAAAAATTAGTGTATGATGATTGTAAGCAAACGCAGTGTTTCTGAACTTTTGGTAAGCATTAGACAAAGCCAACAGTAATTAAACAGATAATAATGAAATCATGTATGTGGATTAAGAAAATATACCAGATTCATTAAAAGGTCACCACCCAGCTGGCCCATGGCCTCGTGCTTGTAGAGGTTTTCGGAAGATGGTGCCGGCACCATCGTCCTCACAGCAGCCTCATTAGCCTCATTTTGCATCCACTTGAGTAAAGGCGCAGCAGTTTCAGCCTGCATAAGAATGGGAACAGATCTCAGCAGTGATATTGAATGACTCTGAGACAGACTGATGCATATAGTGCTGGATGTAAGTGGAAGGGTATGGCCGTGTATGGACAATAGTTCACAACAATGCAAGGGTGTGTTCGGTTCTGAAACAGCGTGGAATGGAATGGAATGGTTCCATTTCAGAGGAATGGAATGGTTACATTTTTGTTCGGTTGGGAAAAATGGAGAGCAGAAGAGATCGAGGTTAAACTAACCAATTGTCTCAAAATTGTAATTAACAATTGCAAATGACATTTTAATCTCAAAGTCGTAATTAACAGCGCCTAATGGTGCTCTTTTAATCTAAAAATCGTAATTAACATCATTTTTTGTTGGGTTAGGGGAACTGGAGTAGATGAACATTACTGTATGATGATTGTAAGCAAACGAATTTGGTGTTTCTAAACTTTTGGCTTCGAGATCTTATGGGTTTCAACTCTAGCCTACCCCAACTTGTTTGGGACTGAAAGGCTTGGTTGTTGTTGTTGTTGTAAACTTTTGGCAAGCATAGAAAAAACCGACAATAAACAGAGAAAAATCAAGGCATGTTTTGTGGATTAAGAAAATATACCATATTCATTAAAAGATCACCACCCAGCTGGTGCGTGGCCTTGTGCTTGTAGAGGCATTTAGAAGATGGGGGCGGCATCAACATACTGGCAGCCTGATCAGCCGCAGTTTTGATCTTCCTTTTGAGTAAAGGCCCTAAAGTTTCAGTCTGCATATGAATAGCAAAACAAAAGGCAGACCTCAGCAGTGATATTGAATTACTGTATGAGATAGACTGATGCATATAGTGGATGCTCTTAGCCTTTTGCAGCGTGAACACTAGCTATGGACAGACAAAAAAACTAGTTAACTCAGCTTTGTCTAGATATGAATGTACTACCACCATCCAAAAGCTTAAGCCTTATTTATTTTTGAGAAATCAAAACAAGCAAAGTTTGACCAAAATTTTAGAACATTCTATCAACAAATATAATACTGTGTAGATACCGTAGGAAAATATATTTTATTATCTATTTAATGATATTAATTTTGTATTTTGCATGTTACTGATTTTTGGTAAAAGCTTAGTAAAACATGGTATAGTTTGACTTTCTAAAAATAATATAAGCCCAAAGCTTTGGGATGGAGGCAGTAGTATCTAGAGCTAAAACACATCTAGATACATCCGTATCTACAGATAGTTGAGTCAATTAATTTGGATCTGAGGGAGTATCAGATTCAGACTACATCATGGTAAGTTGGTTAAAAAAATTACCCCTGGGCGGTCCCTGCCCAGCTCGGCAGTGGCATTTCGCTTCTTGTGCTGCAGATCGGGCCATGCTCCTGCAGCAGGTGGGGCGCTATTCTCGTTCCCCATAGCCTCAGCACGGAACCTGGAGGTACCAACCTGATACAGAGAATATAGAGCATGGTGTCACAGAGGCTTTACGCACAAACAGCTGAAGACATGTGCTACTTTAAGCATATTCCAGAACAGGAACAGATTGAGGATGTAGAGAGACACTTAAAAGGTAAAGAGTGGATAAGCAAACGGAGTACCTGCTTCGCGGGGCTGGGGACGCAGCTCAGGCTCAGCCAACTGCCCACATGCGTGGTGGCCTTACGCTCCATTGCCCCCACCGCCGAGGTCTTACCTTTCCTGTACAAGCTGACAAAAGATACAGTGAGGATCAGCAGAAACTACAAAGGTTGCAAATGTCGACAAATAAAGGAAGAACACCCCAATCCAAGCAAAGGTAGCCCCCGCCCCCACCCCCATCAATCACTCCCAGCTCGAGGGTGACCAGAAAGACACCCCTTCGCCCAGAATAGGAAAGAGATGCGCAAGATATCGAGGAGAGGAAAAAAGAACCGATCTCGAGAAAGGAGAGAACATTACTAGTCCTACCTAATCCGCTTGGGCTAGATGCAGCTTGCCCCTCCAAGCTGGATGCCTGGACGGTGGAGGCGAAAGGAGGGGATCGAGCTAGCGGCTTGCATCCGTCGGCAATCGGCACTCGATCGGGAGAGAAGGGGTGCTACATAAAGGGGAGGGGTAACATATTTTATTACACAGTGAACTTACTGATGTGACTAGTCATTACATGTCTCACTGAAACTAGGGCCCATAGTGTGGCACCCCAAATTCACTTGAAGCTGCCCGGCGGGACGCATTGGCGCGTCAAGAAACCCCCGAATTGTAGCGGGGAAATGAAACATTTCACAAAAATTCGAAATTCAAGCACACCGCCACGCGCCAAGCACGCGGCTGTTCCTTCCTCTTCCTCGGTTCCTCCTCCCCTATCCGAAAAAACCCCAAATCCCAAGCTCAAACCAAAAAAACAAACAAATCCCCTGGCCGCCATGCATGTCCTCGTTAACCCGCTGGAGATCGTTCCCGGACGATGCGGACCACCCGCCCTGAGATCCAGAATTCCGTCCACCTCGAGGCACTGCGTGCTGTCTCGCAGCAGCGGCTTGAGGGCGCTGAAGAGGAAGTTCCGCCGGAAAGTGCTCATGGCAACCGTGCAAGCTCACCGGCGTGCTGTATCCCGAGAGGAACTGGTCAAAGCTTTGCTATTCGCCACACAAAAAAAATTGCGGGCCAAGATCTGGTCAAAGCTTCGTCGATGGCTTGCCGCGAGAGGCTTGGAGTCCAGAGTCAATAAACTAGCTGCTCGAGGACTTGGGCGGTTTACACGGATTCATATTAACTGACTCAAGTTTGTTAGTCTAGTTAACAAATGCATCTAGATACATCCATATCTAGACAGAATTGAGTCAATTAATATGAATCAGAGGGGAGTACCTGAAAGTGTTTCATGCTACCAACTAATGCGCTGGCAGGAATCGCTGTAGAAGTAATTGTGCTACTACTCATACGATGAACTGATTGTGTGGGTGTCGAATTTTGCAACGCGATCATCCACTGAATGCTTAATCTAGCGCCAAAGGCGTACAAATCATAACATACTACAGCACCAGAACATAAGAGTACGAATCATAAAGTAGCTCAACATTTTGCATCAGGGCTGGGTGGTCCTGAGACTACCGGGACGCCCCTGATGATCTCCGGGTGTGCATCCTCTTCAACGCAAAGCTGTGTACTCGGTCCACGGCCTCCTTCTGTAGGCTGGATAATCTCAGGTGCAGGACCTTCGTCTATGAGAGGCTCGTCATACCATCCACAGTGCATCAGGGCTGGGTGGTCTTGAGACTACCCGACGCCCGTGATGATCTCCGGGCGTGCATCCACTTCAACGCAAAGTTGTGTACTCGGTCCACGGCCTCCTTCTGTAGGCTGGATAATCTCAGGTGCAGGACCTTCGTCTATGAAAGGCTCGTCATCAGTACCATCCACAGGTGCATCAAACTGAGATTCATCTTCAAATCTCCCATCAAACTGAGAGACCTCTTCAACTCTATGCTTCTGCAATTAGTACATCAACCGATTAGACAAACATCTAAGGGATGCAACCTGAACAAATGCCGTTTTACATATTTACCTTCTCATCTGGCACAGCACATGTCCCAGAGCTGAAACCCGTTTCCTGAAGCAAGCGCTTTTTCTCTCCTTCCCGTCCATCCATCTGCAACAAGTTAAATTTGAGTACAGAACCTTGCACAGCAATGCAAACTATTGATTGAAACAGCGGCAGCATCAATATAAATAATTAACTACATATGCCAGCACACATACAGTGTGAGCAAGATCTGCTTCTCCTGCTAAAGGATCATTATATGGTTCACCATGCTAAACCCGCCTAACATATGTGCGGTCCATCCCAAAAATGTGTAAATGATCTGCCACTACAGGGTGAGGCCTCTTCTCACCATTCATACATGTGCAGCGCGGGCAATACACGTCCAGGTTGTGACCATCATGAGCTCTAATAAACCCCATAAAGGGTTGAACACCATTTATATATGAAGGGGAACATAAGTGTCCATGCAGTATCCAAGTTCTGTCCATCTGTTTAATTATGAGATACAGTGGTTGGTGATTAATTTAAGGCGAAGTAGGAAATGTATATCCATCGAGTACAAAACTATACTACATGATTATGCATTTCAGCAATCATGTCGAGTACAAAACAAAAAATGCCCATCGACATTTTAGCAAACAGATCGTGTACAAAACTCTGCCATGGCATTTCAGCAAATTAACGGATCGAGTGCAGAACTGACTCTATATGCCCACGCAAATGAACAAATTGATCGATGACAAATCGAGCGGAAAACTATAAAGTGCCAATTAGTTCGAGCATACTGACGAATTTTTTTAGCAGCATCAAGAAAATATAAATCGTTAGGCTGTCTTGCCCGATACATGATTGAGCTAGAGATAGCAGCCCTACCGTGGATCAACTTGACCGCCGGTGCGTCTCGAGAAGAACGACGGGGAGGGGAAGCTTCTTCTTCGCACGGACGGGACGGGGAGGGGAAGCTCTTCGCACGGACGGGGATAAGTTGTGTACGGGTGGGTGGGGGGTCATGCGGCCGGGCCGCCGGGGTGATAATTAAGGTCGGTAGGTGGCGTTTAATGGAGTTGCGTGTGTAATTTGCCGTGCACAAGGTTGAGGAATAGGCGGTTCCCTTTGCCGCGCGCACAATTCAAACTATCCCGCCCATGTAGTTTAAAATCGCCATATTTTCGTTAAATCGACATAAAGTCATGTGAGTGGGGGAAAATTAGCAAAGTTGCTTGAAAAATAGTAAAACTCTGGAATTATCCTTTAAATATGCTCTACTTCGTGTGAAAATCGGGGTGTGGAAGCATGTTGAGCTGTTTTATTTGTACTTTCTTCATTAAAACTCCCATTTTATGCACTTTGGATGGAAAGAAATCATTTGTACATAAATTTTGACAACGCCATTTGCAAACACTAATTGTTTTACATGCCAAGATGCACCCATCCACCAAATATATATGGGGCAAAAGTTTATCACAATCTAGCAGATATGCATAATTAGTGAGGGACCCCTTTTGATTTTGTGCAATTTCCACTAATTAGGTAGAGATCGAGAAGGGTTAATTAATTAGGCCATGTTAGGGGTTATGTGTTTTAGATTAGGTTGTGTGGATTCAAATACAACTTCTTTATTTGTGTGCTATGATTAATCAAAACTAGATCGATCGACTGCGCACACATTATTAGAGGCGCATGCCTTTGCGCACAAAGTGCATGTGTGTGTTGTTGGCCACCAACGAGAGAGAGAGAGAGAGAGAGAGAGAGAGAGAGAGAGAGAGTAGAGAGAGCTACATACGAGAGAGCGATTGAAATCCCCAAATTAAACACATATATATGCATGGCACATTTAATTTAATTAGAGGACCGCGAGGCACCCCTGGCCTGCTTGATGCACAATTAAGTGTCATTGGCCTATATATAGGGTTTAATTAGGGTTTAGGGTTTAGGGTTAGGAGGTTAGGGTTTAGGGTCTAGGGTTTAGGGTTTAATGTTTATGGTGTTTAGGGTTTAGGGATTAGGGTTTATTTAGGGTTTAAGGTTTAGGGATCATCGATCGAGTGCGCACACACATATTATTAGAGGCACACGCGCCTTTGCGCATAAAGTGCATGCGTATATGTGTGTGTTTTTTGGCCACCAACGACATATAGATGATCGAGAGAGAGAGAGATTGAAATCCCCCAAGAATATGTTCAAATATATATTAAAATATATGCACGAATGCATGCATGGTAGGCCATGCATGCACACTAATTATATATATATTATGAGGAAACTTAATCAAATGTGTTTTCATTCGAGAGAACTTGTCAAAATTCAAGTTAATTAATTTATCATCGATAATTATATAATTAATTAATGAATCTCAGGGAGATGTTATACAACATATGATCGATATAGGCCATGTATATATTAATTGGTGTTAATCTACCGTTTAATTTGCTAGCTAGCTGCTATATATAGAGCATGTTTTTATTAGATCGGGTTATAGCTAGTATAGTTTAGGGTTATGTGTTTTAATTAACTAGGGTTTGATTAGCTAGGGGTTAGTTATATATATATGGTTTAGGGTTAATGCATGGCACATTTAATTTAACTAGAGGACCGCGAGGCACCCCTGGCCTGCTTGATGCACAATTAAGTGTCGTTGGCCTATATATAGGGTTTAATTAGGGTTTAGGGTTAGCTAGGGTTTAGGGTTTAGTGTTTAGGGTGTTTAGCTAGGGTCTAGGGTTTAGGGTTTAGTGTTTACGGTGTTTAGGGTCTAGGGTTTAGTGTTTAGGGTGTTTAGGGTCTAGGGTTTAGGGTCTAGGGTTTAGGGTTTAATTAGTGTTTAGGGTGTTTAGGGTTTAGGGTTTAGTGTTTACGGTGTTTAGGGTCTAGGGTTTAGGGTTTAGTGTTTAGGGTGTTTAGGGTCTAGGGTTTAGTGTGTTTAGGGTGTTTAGGGTTTAGGGGATTAGGGATTAGGGTTTTAGGGTTGTTTAAGGTTTAGGGATCATCGATCGAGTGCGCACACACATTATTAGAGGCACCCCGCGCCTTTGCGCATAAAGTGCATGCGTATATATGTGTGTTTTTTTGCCACCAACAACGATATATAGATGATCGAGAGAGAGATTGAAATCCCCAAGAATATGTTCAAATATATATCAAAATATATGCACGAATGCATGGTAGGCCATGCATGCACACTAATTATATATATATTATGAGCTAGGCAACTTGATCAAATGTGTTTTCATACGAGAGAACTTGTCAAAATTCAAGTTAATTAATTTATCATCGATAATTATATATATAATTAATTAATGAATCACAGGGAGATTGATAATTAATTTAGGGTTTTAGGGTTGTTTAAGGTTTAGGGATCATCGATCGAGTGTGCACACACATTATTAGAGGCACCCGCGTCTTTACGCATAAAGTGCATGCGTATATATGTGTGTTTTTTTTGCCACCAACGTTATATATAGATGATCGAGAGAGAGAGATTGAAATCCCCAAGAATATGTTCAAATATACATTAAAATATATTCACGAATGCATGGTAGGCCATGCATGCACACTAAAATTATATATATATTATGAGGCAACTTAATCAAATGTGTTTTCATTCGAGAGAACTTGTCAAAATTAAAGTTAATTAATTTATCAAGATAATTATATAATTAATTAATGAATCTGAGGGATATGTTATACAACATGATCGATATAGGCCATGTATATTTTAATTGGTGTTAATCTAGCTTGCTAGCTAGCTGTTATATATTAGAGCATTTTATAGATCTAGTATAGTTTAGGGTTATGTGTTTTAATTAAGTAGGGTTGATTAGCTAGGGTTAGTTACATATATATGGTTTAGGGTTAATGCATGGCACATTTAATTTAATTAGAGGACCGCGAGGCACCCCTGGCCTGCTCGATGCACAATTAAGTGTCGTTGGCCTATACATAGGGTTTAATTAGGGTTTAGGGTTAGCTAGGGTTTAGGGTTAGGGTTAGGGTTAAGGTTAGGGTTAGGTTTTAGGGTCTAGGGTTTAGGGTTTAGTGTTTAGGGTGTTTAGGGTTTAGGGATTAGGGATTAGGGTTTTAGGGGTTGTTTAAGGTCTAGGGATCATCGATCGAGTGCGCACACACATTATTAGAGGCACCCGCGCCTTTACGCATAAATTGCATGCGTATATATATATGTGTGTTTTTTGGCCACCAACGATATATAGATGATCGAGAGAGAGATTGAAATCCCCAAGAATATGTTCAAATATACATTAAAATATATGCACGAATGCATGGTAGGCCATGCATGCACACTAATTAATTATATATATATATTATGAGGCAAGTTAATCAAATGTGTTTTCATTCGAGAGAACTTGTCAAAATTCAAGTTAATTAATTTATCACGATAATTATATAATTAATTAATGAATCTGAGGGATATGTTATACAACATGATCGATATAGGCCATGTATATTTTAATTGGTGTTAATCTACGGTTTGCTAGCTAGCTGTTATATATAGAGCATGCTTTTATTAGATCGGGTTATATCTAGTATAGTTTAGGGTTATGTGTTTTAATTAAGTAGGGTTGATTAGCTAGGGTTAGTTACATATATATGGTTTAGGGTTAATGCATGTCACATTTAATTTAATTAGAGGACCGCGAGGCACCCCTGGCCTGCTCGATGCACAATTAAGTGTCGTTGGCCTATACATAGGGTTTAATTAGGGTTTAGAGTTAGCTAGGGTTTAGGGTTAGGGTTAGGGTTAGGGTCTAGGGTTTAGGGTTTAGTGTTTAGGGTGTTTAGGGTTTAGGGATTAGGGATTAGGGATTTAAGGTTTTAGGGTTGTTTAAGGTTTAGGGATCATCGATCGAGTGCGCACACACATTATTAGAGGCACCCGCGCCTTTACGCATAAATTGCATGCGTATATATATGTGTGTGTTTTTTGGCCACCAACGATATATTGATGATCGAGAGAGAGAGATTGAAATCCCTAAGAATATGTTCAAATATACACTAAAATATATGCACGAATGCATGGTAGGCCATGCATGCACACTAATTAATTATATATATATATTATGAGGCAACTTAATCAAATGTGTTTTCATTCGAGAGAACTTGTCAAAATTCAAGTTAATTAATTTATCATGATAATTATATAATTAATTAATGAATCTGAGGGATATGTTATACAACATGATCGATATATAGGCCATGTATATTTTAATTGGTGTTAATCTACGGTTTGCTAGCTAGCTGCTATATATAGAGCATGTTTTTATTAGATCGGGTTATATCTAGTATAGTTTAGGGTTATGTGTTTTAATTAAGTAGGGTTAATTAGCTAGGGTTAGTTACATATATATGGTTTAGGGTTAATGCATGGCACAATTAATTTAATTAGAGGACCGCGAGGCACCCCTGGGCTGCTCGATGCACAATTAAGTGACGTTGGCCTATACATAGGGTTTAATTAGGGTTTAGGGTTAGCTAGGGTAGAGGGTTTAGTGTTGGGTTTAGGGTTAGGGTTTAGGGTTTAGCGTTTAGTGTTTAGGGTGTTTAGGGTGTTTAGGGTTTAGGGATTAGGGATTAGGGATTTAGGGGTTTTAGGGTTGTTTAAGGTTTAGGGATCATCGATCAAGTGCGCACACACATTATTAGAGGCACCCGCGCCTTTACGCATAAAGTGCATGCGTATATATGTGTGTTTTTTGGGCCACCAACGATATATAGATGATCGAGAGAGAGAGATTGAAATCCCCAAGAATATGTTCAAATATACATTAAAATATATGCACGAATGCATGGTAGGCCATGCATGCACACTAATTAATTATATATATATATATATATATGAGGCAAGTTAATCAAATGTGTTTTCATTCGAGAGAACTTGTCAAAATTCAAGTTAATTAATTTATCACGATAATTATATAATTAATTAATGAATCTCAGGGATATGTTATACAACATGATCGATATAGGCCATGTATATTTTAATTGGTGTTAATCTACGGTTTGCTAGCTAGCTGTTATATATAGAGCATGTTTTTATTAGATCGGGTTATATCTAGTATAGTTTAGGGTTATGTGTTTTAATTAAGTAGGGTTGATTAGCTAGGGTTAGTTACATATATATGGTTTAGGGTTAATGCATGTCACATTTAATTCAATTAGAGGACCGCGAGGCACCCCTGGCCTGCTCGATGCACAATTAAGTGTCGTTGGCCTATACATAGGGTTTAATTAGGGTTTAGGGTTAGCTAGGGTTTAGGGTTAGGGTTAGGGTTAGGGTTAGGGTTTAGGGTCTAGGGTTTAGGGTTTAGTGTTTAGGGTGTTTAGGGTTTAGGGATTAGGGATTTAAGGTTTTAGGGTTGTTTAAGGTTTAGGGATCATCGATCGAGTGCGCACACACATTATTAGAGGCACCCGCGCCTTTACGCATAAATTGCATGCGTATATATATATGTGTGTGTTTTTTGGCCACCAACGATATATTGATGATCGAGAGAGAGATTGAAATCCCTAAGAATATGTTCAAATATACATTAAAATATATGCACGAATGCATGGTAGGCCATGCATGCACACTAATTAATTATATATATATATATGAGGCAACTTAATCAAATGTGTTTTCATTCGAGAGAACTTGTCAAAATTCAAGTTAATTAATTTATCACGATAATTATATAATTAATTAATGAATCTCAGGGATATGTTATACAACATGATCGATATATAGGCCATGTATATTTTAATTGGTGTTAATCTACGGTTTGCTAGCTAGCTGCTATATATAGAGCATGTTTTTATTAGATCGGGTTATATCTAGTATAGTTTAGGGTTATGTGTTTTAATTAAGTAGGGTTAATTAGCTAGGGTTAGTTACATATATATGGTTTAGGGTTAATGCATGGCACAATTAATTTAATTAGAGGACCGCGAGGCACCCCTGGGCTGCTCGATGCACAATTAAGTGACGTTGGCCTATACATAGGGTTTAATTAGGGTTTAGGGTTAGCTAGGGTAGAGGGTTAGGTTAGGGTTTAGGGTTTAGGGTTTAGTGTTTAGGGTGTTTAGGGTGTTTAGGGTTTAGGGATTAGGGATTAGGGATTTAGGGGTTTTAGGGTTGTTTAAGGTTTAGGGATCATCGATCGAGTGCGCACACACATTATTAGAGGCACCTGGTGGCGTGTAGTTGACGTGGGAGTTAGAAATCTTTGGGGTGCAACTTTTCTTCAATTCCCCGGCAACGGCGCCAGAAATTTAGCTTGATACGCGTAGATGCACACGTCCGTTGGGAACCCCAAGTGGAAGGTATGATGCGTATAGAAGCAAGTTTCCCTCAGTATGAAACCAAGGTTTAATCGAACCAGTAGGAGCCAAGAAGCACGTTGAAGGTTGATGGTGGCGAAATGTGATGCGGCGCAACAACAGGGATTCCGGCGCCAACGTGGAATCTGCACAACAAAACCAAAGTACTTTGCCCCAACGAAACGGTGAGGTTGTCAATCTCACCGGCTTGCTGTAACAAAGGATTAAACGTATCGAGTGGAAGATGATTGTTTGCAAGAAAATAGTAAAACACAATTGCAGTAGATTGTATGCTATGTAAAGAATAGGACCGGGGTCCACAGTTCACTAGAGGTGTCTCTCCCATAAGATAAAGCATGTTGGGTGAACAAATTACACGGGCAATTGACAAATAGAAAAGGGCATAACAATGCATATACATGATATGATAAATATAGTGAGATTTAATTGGGCATTACGACAAAGTACATAGACCGCCATCCAACTGCATCTATGCCTAAAAAGTCCACCTTCAGGTTATCATCCGAACCCCATTCAGTATTAAGTTGCTAAGCAACAGACAATTGCATTAAGTATGGTGCGTAATGTAATCGACAACTACATCCTTAGACATAGAATCAATGTTTTATCCCTAGTGGCAACAGCACATCACAACCTTAGAACTTTCTGTCACTGTCCCAGGTGTCAATGAAGGCATGAACCCACTATCGAGCATAAATACTCCCTCTTGGAGTTAAGAGTACAAACTTGGCCAGAGCCTCTACTAATAACGAGAGCATGCAAGATCATAAACAACACATAAAAAATAGATTGATAATCACCATAACATAGTATTCTCTATCCATCGGATCCCGACAAACACAACATATAGTATTACATATAGATGATCTTGATCATGTTAGGCAGCTCACAAGATCCAACAATGAAGCACAACAAGGAGAAGACGACCATCTAGCTACTGCTATGGACCCATGGTCCAGGGTGAACTACTCACTCATCACTCCGGAGGCGATCATGGCGATGAAGAGTCCTCGGGAGATGAATCCCCTCGGCAGGTGCCGGAGGCGATCTCCGAATCCCCGAGATGGGATTCGCGGCGGCGCGTCTCTGGAAGGTTTTCCGTATCGTGGCTCTCACGGGGTTTCGCGACGGGGGCTTTAAGTAGGCGAAAGGGCAGGTCAAGAGGCGGCGCGAGGGGCCCACACCACAGGCCGGCGCGGCCGGGCCTGGCCCGCGCCTATGGTGTGGCCACCTCGTGGCCCCACTTCCTTCCCTCTTCGGTCTTCTGAAGCTCCGTGCAAAAATAGGACCCTGGGCGGTGATTTCGTCCAATTCCGAGAATATTTCCTTACTAGGATTTCTGAAACCAAAAACAGCAGAAAACAGCAACTGGCTCTTCGGCATCTTGTTAATAGGTTAGTTCCAAAATGCACAAATATGACATAAAGTGTGCATAAAACATGTAGGTATCATCAATAAAGTAGCATGGAACATAAGAAATTATCGATACGTTGGAGACGTATCAGCATCCCCAAGCTTAGTTCTGCTCGTCCCGAGCAGGTAAAACGATAACAAAGATAATTTCTGAAGTGACATGCCATCATAATCTTGATCATACTATTTGTAAACATATGTAATGAATGCAGCGATCAAAACAAAGGTAATGAAATGAGTAAACAAGTGAATCATATGACAAAGACTTTTCATGAATAGTACTTCAAGACAAGCATCAATAAGTCTTGCATAAGAGTTAACTCATAAAGCAATAAATCAAAGTAAAGGTATTGAAGCAACACAAAGGAAGATTAAGTTTCAGCGGTTGCTTTCAACTTATAACATGTATATCTCATGGATATTGTCAACATAAAGTAATATAACAAGTGCAATATGCAAGTATGTAGGAATCAATGCACAGTTCACACAAGTGTTTGCTTCTTAAGGTGGAGGGAGATAGGTAAACTGACTCAACAATAAAAGTAAAAGAATGGTCCTTCAAAGAGGAAAGCATCGATTGCTGTATTTGTGCTAGAGCTTTTATTTTGAAAACATGAAACAATTTTGTCAACGGTAGTAATAAAGCATATGAGTTATGTAAATTATATCTTACAAGTTGCAAGCCTCATGCATAGTATACTAATAGTGCCCGCACCTCGTCCTACTTAGCTTGGACTACCGGGTCTTTGCATGCCATGTTTCAACCAAGTGTCACAAAGGGGTACCTCCATGCCGCCTGTACAAAGGTCTAAGGAGAAAGCTCGCATTTTGGATTTCTCGCTTTTGATTATTCTCAACTTAGACATCCATACCGGGACAACATGGACAACAGATAATGGACTCCTCTTTAATGCATAAGCATGTAGCAACAATTATTATTCTCATATGAGATTGAGGATATATGTCCAAAACTGAAACTTCAACCATGATTCATGGCTTTAGTTAGCGGCCCAATGTTCTTCTCTAACAATTTTGCATGCTCCAACCACTAAGGTGATAGATCCTTCAGACAAGACGGACATGCATAGCAACTCACATGATATTCAACAATAGTTGATGGCGTTCCCCAGAAGCATGGTTATCGCACAACAAGCAACTTAATAAAAGATAAAGTGCATAAGTACATATTCAATACTACGATAGTTTTTAAGGCTATTTTGTCCCATGAGCTATATATTGCAAAGGTAAATGATGGAATTTTAAAGGTAGCACTCAAGCAATTTACTTTGGAATGGCGGAGAAATACCATGTAGTAGGTAGGTATGATGGACACAAATGGCATAGTGGTTGGCTCAAGGATTTTGGATGCATGAGAAGTATTCCCTCTCGATACAAGGTTTAGGCTAGCAAGGTTATTTGAAGCAAACTCAAGGATGAACCGGTGCAGCAAAACTCACATAAAAGACATATTGTAAACATTATAAGACTCTACACCGTCTTCCTTGTTGTTCAAAACTCAATACTAGATATTATCTAGACCTTAGAGAGACCAAATATGCAAATCAAATTTTAGCAAGCTCTATGTATTTCTTCATTAATGGGTGCAAAGCATATGATGCAAGAGCTTAAACATGAGCACAACAATTGCCAAGTATCACATTATCCAAGACATTTTAGAATTACTACATGTAGCATTTTCCAATTCCAACCATATAACAATTTAACGAAGAAGAAACTTCGCCTTGAACATTATGAGTAAAGCCTAAGGACATATTTGTCCATATGCAACAGCGGAGCGTGTCTCTCTCCCACAAAGTGAATGCTAGGATCCATTTTATTCAAACAAAAACAAAAACAAAAACAAACCGACGCTCCAAGTAAAGAACACAAGATGTGATTGAATAAAAATATAGTTTCAGGGGAGGAACCTGATGATGTTGTCGATGAAGAAGGGGATGCCTTGGGCATCCCCAAGCTTAGACGCTTGAGTCTTCTTAAAATATGCAGGGGTGAACCACGGGGCATCCCCAAGCTTAGAGCTTTCACTCCTCTTGATCATAGTATATCATACTCCTCTCTTGACCCTTGAAAACTTCCTTCACACCAAACTTCAAGCAAACTCATTAGAGGGTTAGTGCACAATTAATAATTCACACATTCAGAGGTGACACAATCATTCTTTACACTTCTGGACATTGCATAAAGCTACTGGACATTAATGGATCAAAGAAATGAATCCAACATAGCAAAAGAGGCAATGCGAAATAAAAGGCAGAATCTGTCAAAAACAGAACAGTCCGTAAAGACGAATTTAAAGCTGGCACCAGACTTGCTCAAATGGAAAAACTCAAAACTAATGAAAGTTGCGTACATATCTGAGGATCACGCTCGTAAATTGGCAGATTTTTTCGAATTTTCTACAGAGGCCTGTGCCCAGATTCGTGACAGACAGCAATGCTGTTTCTGCGCAGCGATCCCAAATATAACATCGACTTTGACATAGAAACTTTACTTGGCACAAAAACATGATAAGGAGAGGTTGCTACAGTAGTAAACAACTTCCAAGACTCAAATATAAAACAAAGTACTGTAGTAAAAACATGGGTTGTCTCCCATAAGCGCTTTTCTTTAACGCCTTTCAGCTAGGCGCAGAAAGTGCAAATCAAGTAACATCGAGAGTAGAAGCATCAACATCATAAATTGTTCTAATAATAGAATCAAAAGGCAACTTCATTCTCTTTCTAGGGAAGTGTTCCATACCTTTCTTGAGAGGAAATTGATATTTAATATTACCTTCCCTCATATCAATAACAGCACCAACGGTTCGAAGAAAAGGTCTTCCCAATACAATAGGACAAGATGCATTGCATTCGATATCCAAGACAACAAAATCAACGGGGACAAGGTTATTGTTAACCGTAATATGCACATTATCAATCCTCCCCAAAGGTTTCTTTTTAACATTATCGGCAAGATTAACATCCAAATAACAATTCTTCAATGGTGGCAAGTCAAGCATATCATAAATCTTTTTAGGCATAACAGAAATACTTGCACCAAGATCACATAAAGCATTACATTCAAAGTCATTGAATTTCATTTTAATGATGGGCTCCCAACCATCTTCTAACTTTCTAGGAATAGAAGTTTCAAGTTTAAGTTTCTCTTCTCTAGCTTTTATGAGAGCATTTGTAATATGTTTTGTAAAGGCTAAATTTATAGCACTAGCATTAGGACTTTTAGCAAGTTTTTGTAAGAACTTTATAACTTCAGAGATGTGGCAATCATCAAAATCTAAATCATTATGAGCTACAGCAATGGGATCATTGTTCCCAAGGTTGGAAAAAATTTCAGCAGTTTTATCACAAGCAGTTTCAGCAGTTTTAGCAATTTCAGGCAGTTTTGTTCGCTTTGCACTAGGAGTAGAAACATTGCCAACACCAATTATTTTACCATTGATAGTAGGAGGTGCAGCAACATGTGAAGAATTAGCATTACTAGTGGTGGTAATAGTCCAAACTTTAGCTACATTATTCTCTTTAGCTAGTTTTTCATTTTCTTCTCTATCCCACCTAGCACGCAGTTCAGCCATTAATCTTATATTCTCATTAATTCTAACTTGGATGGCATTTGCTGTAGTAGTAATCTTATTATCAATATCATTATTAGGCATAACTTTCAAATTTAAAAGATTAACATCAGAGGCAAGTCTATCAACTCTAGAAGCAATAATATCAATTTTATCAAGCTTTTCCTCAACAGATTTGTTAAAAGCAGTTTGTGTACTAATAAATTCTTTAAGCATGGCTTCAAGACCAGAGGGTACACTCCTATTATTATTGTAAGAATTCCCATAAGAATTACCATAACCATTACCATTAGCAGAAGGATATGGCCTATAGTTATTACCAGAGTTGTTCCTATAAGCATTGTTGTTGAAATTATTATTTTTAATGAAATTCACATCAACATTTTCTTCTTGAGCAACCAATGAAGCTAAAGGAACATTATTTGGATCAACATTAGATCTACCATTCACAAGCATAGACATAATCACATCAATCTTATCACTCAAGGAAGAGGTTTCTTCAACAGAATTTACCTTCTTACCTTGTGGAGCTCTTTCCGTGTGCCATTCAGAGTAATTTATCATCATATCATCAAGAAGTTTAGTAGCCGCCCCCAATGTGATGGACATAAAGGTACCTCCAGCAGCTGAATCCAATAAATTCCGCGAAGAAAAATTTAGTCCTGCATAGAAGGTTTGGATGATCATCCAAGTAGTCAGTCCATGGGTTGGGCAATTCTTTACCAAAGTTTTCATTCTCTCCCATGCTTGAGCAACATGTTCAGTATCTAATTGCTTAAAATTCATTATGCTACTTCTCAAAGATATAATTTTAGCGGGAGGATAATATCTACCAATAAAAGCATCCTTGCATTTAGTCCATGAATCAATACTATTCTTAGGCAAAGATAGCAACCAATCTTTAGCTCTTCCTCTTAATGAGAAAGGAAACACTTTCAATTTAATAATATCACCATCTACATCCTTATACTTTTGCATTTCACAAAGTTCAACAAAATTATTGAGATGGGCAGCAGCATCATCAGAACTAACACCAGAAAATTGATCTCTCATAACCAGGTTCAGTAAAGCAGGTTTAATTTCAAAGAATTCTGCTGTAGTAGCAGGTGGAGCAATAGGTGTGCATAGGAAATCATTATTATTTGCATTTGTGAAGTCACACAACTTAGTATTTTCAGGGGTATTCATTTTAGCAACGGTAAATAAAACAAACTAGATAAAGTAAATGCAAGTAACTAATTTTTTTGTGTTTTCAATATAGAGAGCAAGACAGTAAATAAAGTAAAACTAGCAACTAATTTTTTTTTTGTTTTGTTTAGGTGCAGCAAACAAAGTAGTAAATAAAATAAAGCAAGACAAAAACAAAGTAAAGAGATTGAGAAGTGGAGACTCCCCTTGCAGCGTGTCTTGATCTCCCCGGCAACGGCGCCAGAAATTTATTTGATGGCGTGTAGTTGACGTGGGAGTTAGAAATCTTTGGGGTGCAACTTTCTTCAATTCCCCGGCAACGGCGCCAGAAATTTAGCTTGATACGCGTAGATGCACACGTCCGTTGGGAACCCCAAGTGGAAGGTATGATGCGTATAGAAGCAAGTTTCCCTCAGTATGAAACGACCAAGGTTTAATCGAACCAGTAGGAGCCAAGAAGCACGTTGAAGGTTGATGGTGGCGAAATGTGATGCGGCGCAACAACAGGGATTCCGGCGCCAACGTGGAATCTGCACAACAAAACCAAAGTACTTTGCCCCAACGAAACAGTGAGGTTGTCAATCTCACCGGCTTGCTGTAACAAAGGATTAAACGTATCGAGTGGAAGATGATTGTTTGCAAGAAAATAGTAAAACACAATTGCAGTAGATTGTATGCTATGTAAAGAATAGGACCGGGGTCCACAGTTCACTAGAGGTGTCTCTCCCATAAGATAAAGCATGTTGGGTGAACAAATTACAGTCGGGCAATTGACAAATAGAAAAGGGCATAACAATGCATATACATGATATGATAAATATAGTGAGATTTAATTGGGCATTACGACAAAGTACATAGACCGCCATCCAACTGCATCTATGCCTAAAAAGTCCACCTTCAGGTTATCATCCGAACCCCATTCAGTATTAAGTTGCTAAGCAACAGACAATTGCATTAAGTATGGTGCGTAATGTAATCGACAACTACATCCTTAGACATAGAATCAATGTTTTATCCCTAGTGGCAACAGACATCACAACCTTAGAACTTTCTGTCACTGTCCCAGGTGTCAATGAAGGCATGAACCCACTATCGAGCATAAATACTCCCTCTTGGAGTTAAGAGTACAAACTTGGCCAGAGCCTCTACTAATAACGGAGAGCATGCAAGATCATAAACAACACATAAACAATAGATTGATAATCACCATAACATAGTATTCTCTATCCATCGGATCCCGACAAACACAACATATAGTATTACATATAGATGATCTTGATCATGTTAGGCAGCTCACAAGATCCAACAATGAAGCACAACAAGGAGAAGACGACCATCTAGCTACTGCTATGGACCCATGGTCCAGGGGTGAACTACTCACTCATCACTCCGGAGGCGATCATGGCGATGAAGAGTCCTCCGGGAGATGAATCCCTCTCCGGCAGGGTGCCGGAGGCGATCTCTGAATCCCCCGAGATGGGATTCGCGGCGGCGGTCTCTGGAAGGTTTTCCGTATCGTGGCTCTCGGTCTGGGGTTTCGCGACGGGGCTTTAAGTAGGCGAAAGGGCAGGTCAAGAGGCGGCGAAGGGCCACACCACAGGCCGGCGCGGCCAGGCTGGGCCGCGCCGCCTTGGTGTGGCCACCTCGTGGCCCCACTTCCTTCCCTCTTCGGTCTTCTGGAAGCTCCGTGCAAAAATAGGACCCTGGGCGGTGATTTCGTCCAATTCCGAGAATATTTCCTTACTAGGATTTCTGAAACCAAAAACAGCAGAAACAGCAACTGGCTCTTCGGCATCTTGTTAATAGGTTAGTTCCAGAAAATGCACAAATATGACATAAAGTGTGCATAAAACATGTAGGTATCATCAATAAAGTAGCATGGAACATAAGAAATTATCGATACGTTGGAGACGTATCAGCACCCGCGCCTTTACGCATAAAGTGCATGCGTATATATGTGTGTTTTTTGGGCCACCAACGATATATAGATGATCGAGAGAGAGAGAGAGATTGAAATCCCCAAGAATATGTTCAAATATACATTAAAATATATGCACGAATGCATTGTAGGCCATGCATGCACACTAATTATATATATATTATGAGGCAACTTAATCAAATGTGTTTTCATTCGAGAGAACTTGTCAAAGTTCAAGTTAATTAATTTATCACGATAATTATATAATTAATTAATGAATCTGAGGGATATGTTATACAACATGATCGATATAGGCCATGTATATTTTAATTGGTGTTAATCTACGGTTTGCTAGCTAGCTGCTATATATAGAGCATGTTTTTATTAGATCGGGTTATAGCTAGCTAGTATAGTTTAGGGTTATGTGTTTTAATTAAGTAGGGTTGATTAGCTAGGGTTAGTTACATATATATGGTTTAGGGTTAATGCATGGCACATTTAATTTTATTAGAGGATCGCGAGGCACCCATGACCCGCTCGATCGATGCACAATTAAGTGTCGTTGGCCTATACATAGGGTTTAATTGGGGTTTAGGGTTAGCTAGGGTTTAGGGTTAGGGTTAGGGTTAGGGTACGTTTAGGGTCTAGGGTTTAGGGTTTAGTGTTTAGGGTGTTTAGGGTTTAGGGATTAGGGATTTAAGGTTTTAGGGTTGTTTAAGGTTTAGGGATCATCGATCGAGTGCGCACACACATTATTAGAGGCACCCGCGCCTTTACGCATAAATTGCATGCATATATATGTGTGTTTTTTGGCCACCAACGATATATAGATGATCGAGAGAGAGAGATTGAAATCCCCAAGAATATGTTCAAATATACATTAAAATATATGCACGAATGCATGGTAGGCCATGCATGCACACTAATTATATATATATTATGAGGCAACTTAATCAAATGTGTTTTCATTCGAGAGAACTTGTCAAAATTAAAGTTAATTAATTTATCACGATAATTATATAATTAATTAATGAATCTCAGGGATATGTTATACAACATGATCGATATAGGCCATGTATATATTAATTGGTGTTAATCTACGGTTTGCTAGCTAGCTGCTATATATAGAGCATGTTTTTATTAGATCGGGTTATAGCTAGTATAGTTTAGGGTTATGTGTTTTCATTAAGTAGGGTTGATTAGCTATGGTTAGTTACATATATATGGTTTAGGGTTAATGCATGGCACATTTAATTTAATTAGAGGACCGCGAGGCACCCCTGGCCTGCTTGATGCACAATTAAGTGTCGTTGGCCTATATATAGGGTTTAATTAGGGTTTAGGGTTAGGGTTAGGGTTTAGGGTCTAGGGTTTAGTGTTTAGGGTGTTTAGGGTTTAGGGATTAGGGATTAGGGTTTCAGGGTTGTATAAGGTTTAGGGATCATCGATCGAGTGCGCACACACATTATTAGAGGCACCCGCGCCTTTGCGCATAAAGTGCATGCGTATAGTTTAGGGTTATTTGTTTTAATTAAGTAGGGTTTGATCAGCTAGGGTTAGTTACATATATATGGTTTAGGGTTAATGCATGGCACATTACATATAGTTTAAATCTCAAGAATGTTTATACATGATAGGCCATATGTGCAAAGGAATTTTTTTCCCCGTGAACTTGTCAAAATTCAAGTTTATCAGTGCCAATGGAAACTAGTCCAAAAAATTACATAGAGGACCAAAAGTACTAGACAATAACTAATAGAACCTGCAACTTTACAAAAAGGACCCCAAAACATATAGAAGAAAATCAATCGAGTCCTTCTCGACCGCACATCAGATCTCTGCTCCGCATCCTTTCCAGCAACTCCGTCGCCGGGGACGCACCACTTGGGACGGTGTCGCCGGTAGTCGCCAGGACGAAGGAGAAGAAGGGCCTCAGCAACGGCATATTGGCTCTGAGAAGGGCCGCTGAAAGGCCAAGATGTGCACGGGCAAGACGGATGACGCCGTCGTATGCCCCGAGCTTGTGAACTTTAGCAGCTTGACTTCCCCATTGGCCAGATCTGAAGCACTGACCAAAGCAAGCCTCACCGTTAGCGCCATCACATTGATGGCACCAGATCGGGGTTTGGCCGGCAAGATCCGCCAGATTCACCATAGGCCAGATCTGAAGCCGATGACGAGATCCCCGACTCCATTGCGCCATTCTGCTCATGGGAAACACTGGATCTAAGCTTACAACAACACTAACTCCCTCGGATCCAAATTAGCTGACTCAACTTTGCTTATCTAAATATGGATGTATCCACACATGTTTTTACTCTAGATCACTACAAGAAAAGTTGCCATGGCCGACGAAGTTGAAGTCGCGCCGTGGTTGCTGGTGTACCATGGCCGACGATTTTGGTCCCTCCGTGGTGCATGTCAAAACTTTTTTTTCTCGTTTTTGAGGCCACCTAGCCCGACGAAAGCGGCCAAAACGTGGCGTATGGTGGCCCGGGACGTGGTGCATCTCGAAATCTCGGGTTCGCCGGCCGAGTCAACGCAAATCCGCACCGCCGAGGGATGTAGGGCCCAGATGGCAGCCTCTCTGGCATTGTTTTTTTTCTAGATCGCGCCATCTCGTTCAACGTTCTCCGATCGAGCCGTTTACGATGCAGGATCATGGGTCCCGCATGTCATCCTCTATGAACCAAAATTCTTTCTATTCTTGGATTTTTTTGACCCCCTGATTTCTGGCTACTTCCTTTTTCTTTTGATCCCTTGCCGCCTTGGAAACGTTGAGACCGCTTGCTAAATGGGACCCGCATGTCATCCTCTATGTGCAATCAACTTTCTTTTCTTGGAGTTTTTTTTGGCACCTCAAATTTGGTCACTTGCCTTTTTCTTTCGATCCCCTGCCGCCTCTCAAACGCTGATACCGCTGCTGCTAACTGGGACCCGCATGTCATCCTCTATGTACTATAAAACTTTCTTTTCTTGAATTATTTTTGGCACCTCATATTTGGTCACTTACCTTTTTCTTTCGATCCCGCCGCCTCTCAAACGGTGATACCGCTGCTGCTAAATGGGACCCGCATGTCATCCTCTATGTACTATAAAACTTTCTTTTCTGGATTATTTTTGGCACCTCAAATTTGGTCACTTGCCTTTTCTTTCGATCCCGCCGCCTCTCAAACGGTGATACCGCTGCTGCTAACTGGGACCCGCATGTCATCCTCTATGTACTATAAAACTTTCTTTTCTGGATTATTTTTGGCACCTCATATTTGGTCACTTACCTTTTTCTTTCGATCCCCTGCCGCCTCTCAAACGGTGATACCGCTGCTGCTAAATGGGACCCGCATGTCATCTTCTATGTACTATAAAACTTTCTTTTCTTGGATTTTTTGGCACCTCATATTTGGTCACTTGCCTTTTTCTTTTGATCCCCTGCCGCCTCTCAAACGTTGATACTGCTAAAATGGGACCCGCATGTCATCCTCTATGTACTATAAAACTTTCTTTTCTTGGATTTTTTTGGCACCTCATATTTGGTCACTTGACTTTTTCTTTCGATCCCCTGCTGCCTCAAACGTTGATACCGCTGCTGCTAAATGGGACCCGCATGTCATCCTCTATGTACTATAAAACTTTCTTTTCTTGGATTTTTTTGAACTTTTCTTGGATTTTTTTGGCACCTCATATTTGGTCACTTGACTTTTTCTTTCGATCCCCTGCTGCCTCTCAAACGGTGATACCGCTGCTGCTAAATGGGACCCGCATGTCATCCTCTATGTACTATAAAACTTTCTTTTCTTGAATTATTTTTGGCTCCTCATATTTTTTCACTTGCCTTTTTCTTTCGATCTCATGCCACGTTTGAAACGTTGAGGAACCTGCTGGCTCATGGGACCCGCATGTCATCCTCTATGAGCAATCAACTTTCTTTTCTTGGAGTTTTTTTTGGCACCTCATATTTGGTAACTTGACTTTTTCTTTCGATCTCATGCCACGTTTGAAACGTTGAGGTACCTGCTGGCTCATGGACCCGCATGTCATCCTCTGTGTGCTATAAAAGTTTCCTTTGTTGGATTTTTTTCACCCTCTGATTTTTGGCTTGCCTTTTTCTTTTGATCCCCTGCCCCCTTTGAAACGTTGAGTAAGCTGTTGGTTCAAGGGACCCGCATGTCACCCTCTATGTCCATCAACTTTCTTTTCTTGGATTTTTTTTCACCCCCTAATTACTAGCTACTTTCTTTTTCTTTTGATCTCAAGCCGCATTACAAACATTGAGACCGCTGCTGCAAAATGGGACCCACATGTCATCCTCTATGTACAATAAATCTTGGATTATTTTTGGCTCCTGATATTTGGTCACTTGCCTTTTTCTTTCGATCTCATGCCGCCTTTGAAACGTTGAGTAAGCTGCTGGCTCATGGGTCCCGCATGTCATCCTCTACGAACAATAAAAGTTTCCTTTCTTGGAGTTATTTTTTACCCCTAATTTCTGGCTATTTGCCTTTTTCTTTTGATCCCCTGCCCCCGTTGAAACGATGAGGACGCTGTTGGCAGGTCGGTCCCACATGTCATCCTCTATGAACAATAAAAGTTTCCTTTGGTGGATTTATTTTTGACCCCTAATTAATTTCTGGCTATTTCCTTTATTTTTCTTTTGATCCCCTGCCGCCTTGGAATTGTTGAGAATGCTGCTGCCTCATTTTTCTTTTGGTCCTGTGCCGCCTTGGAAACGTTGAGACCGCTGCTACAAAATGGGACCCGCATGTCATCCTCTATGTACAATAAAGTTTCTTTTCTTGGATTATTTTTGGCTCCTGATATTATGTCACTTGCCTTTTTCTTTCGATCTCATGCCGACTTTGAAACGTTGAGGATGCTGCTGCCTCATGGGTCCCGCATGTCATCCTCTCAGAACGATAAATGTTTTCTTTTCTTGTATTTTTTTACCAACTGATTTTTGGCTTTTTTTATTTTCGATCCCCTGCCGCCTTTGAAACGTTGACTCCGCTGCTGGCTCATGGGTCCCCGATGTCAGCCTCCCCGTACAAGAAACATGTGATATTTTATTTTGCAGACAATAAACGTTGTATTTCGCTCTGAGCTATTGCAAACGGATAAATTAAATCTTTATATCTACATAAACAAACTTATATGTTGAATCTCCTTGTTTTTTGTTTTTGCGAAGCATAGGACTTTCCTTTTTTTTTTTTGAGAAAAATCCGACCTTTCCTGTTTTGGAGTGGGCTGAAATTGTACGAGTCAAAAGGCCCGGATAGTTCGAAGGCCCAGATGTCCAGATACAGCCCAATTGAAATCTTTCTTTTCTTGGATTTTTTTCACACCCTGATTTCTGGCTACTTCATTTTTCTTTCGGTCCTGTGCCGCCTTGGAAGCGTTGAGACCGCTGCTACAAAATGGGACCCGCATGTCATCCTCTATGTACAATAAAGTTTCTTTTCTTGGATTATTTTTGGCTCCTGATATTATGTCACTTGACTTTTTCTTTCAATCTCATGCCGACTTTGAAACGTTGAGGAAGCTGCTGGCTCATGGGTCCCGCATGTCATCCTCTATGAACAATAAAAGTTTTCTTTGTTGGATTTATTTTTCCCCTAATTTCTGGCTATTTGTCTTTTTCTTTTGATCCCCTGCCCCCTTTGAAACGATGACGACGCAGCTGGCAAGTCGGTCCCACATGTCATCCTCTATGAACAATAAAAGTTTCCTTTGATGGATTTATTTTTGACCCTAATTAATTTCTGGCTATTTCCTTTTTTATTTTGATCCCCTGCCGCCTTGAAATAGTTGAGGATGCTGCTGCCTCATGGGTCCCGCATGTCATCCTCTCAGAAAGGTAAATGTTTCTTTTCTTGAATTTGTTTACCAACTGATTTTTGGCTTATTTTTTCTTTCGATCTCCTGCCACCTTTAAAACGTTGACGACGCTGCTGGCTCATGGGTCCCCAATGTCAGCCTCCCCATACTGCAAATCCTCTTTCTGCAAAGGTTGTATTTCTAGATAGATAAGGTGGATTCGAATCTGCCATGGTTCAGGCAGCTCAGGTAAGCCTTCTTGCACTAATTAATGGAAGTAGTGTATCGCAAGGTCAAGACATGTGGCTCGGTGTAATGAATCTATATGAATCATGTTGTGGGTTCAATCTGATAGTTCTCTAACAGGTCAGCCAAAATAGAAATTAAGTTTTTTTCTAAAAGGGAAATGCAAATTAAGATGAACACAAACATTAGTTATCATAATAGCTGATCATACATACATACTTGCTAAGAGCAAAAGCTTGCCAGAGTTTTACCACCCATACAATTAATTAGCAGTTCAGATAAGATAACCTTATATAAGTATAACTACAAATGCATTTGCTAAGGGCTCATGGGACAACAGAACTAGACAACCGCGAACTTTATGACCAGCATGTCACAGCGGCATCGAAAGATCTTGACCTTCAACTTTGATCCAATGCGAAGTTTGGCACCGTCAATGAACTTTTTCCACCTGGAAGTAACAGCCAAGCGGCCATCTGTGGGACTGACAGAGTACCGTCCCTCCACGGTGAGACCTTCACTCTCCATGACGAGGGATATCTTGCCCCTTCGGCCAGCATTGAGATCCTTGGAGATACTTTTAGGCAATTTCTGATTCAAAGCAAGAGATACCACCAAAAATTAGTCAATGGCACCAATGCACTGAACCATGTGAGACTTTGAGCAGAGAAGACATCAAGATAAGAGCAGTTATGCTGTCATATACTCACGAACATAGCCTTCAGATGCGTCCTGGTCACCACACGGGTGGCCACAGCAATGAGCTGAGACCTCGGTGATCTGGCTGGGGCAGGTGCATGAGCCTGGGCTGGTACACGAGCTGGTGCTGATGCAGGAGACTGCTGGGCAGGTGCAGTAAACGGTGCCTCTAGAGGAACCGGTGCTGATGCAGGAGACTGTTGGGCAGGTGCAGTAAACGGTGCGCTAGAGGAACCAGTGCTGATGCAGGAGCCTGCTGGGCATGTGTAGTATATGGGGCCTCTACAGGAACCAATGCTGATGTAGGGGACTGCTGGGTAGATGCAGAAACGGAGCTGGTACAGGAACCGGTGCGATGCAGGAGAGTGGGAAGCCGGTGCCGGTGCTGGTGTGGTTGCCCTTTGTGACATCCGCTCCTGTTCCGTCAGGGGATCTGCAGCTTTGATCATGTTAAACCCAGCAAGCTAGAACAGAGGGAATGGTTTAGAACAACTGCTCAGAATGCAGTTATCAAAAGATATGAGTAGAAAAAAGTTACATATTATATATTTGGAAGTGTCTCCAACTCTGTAAGCAGTTACGTATATCTGCCCGTTTGAGTTTCTGATCCTCAGCTCGTCGCCCTTCTTCAGACCGTAGTCAAAAGCAAACTTTCTCCAATCATGTCCATACAAATATGTGATGGCCTGCGTCTTGTAGACATACACCTCATAGACCGTGTAGGTGTTCATCAATTTGCCATTGCCATGCATAGTGAAAGATCCTTCATGCGGACACATCTGGTTAATCATTGGACGAAGTTCACAAGGTACAGTCTGCATGTGAAAATTGATACAAATGTAAGAAGCAGGAAGACTAAAAACAAGACTTTACTATATGCCAATTCATGCTAAACCACTGAGAATACATACCTGTAACTCTGTGAAGGAGCTACTAGAAAGGTAGATAGAGCCATAGGAGGTGTTATATGCGGGGTATGTACATGGGCCCGCCATATTCCCGCAAGCTCGGCATCGGGATGGTGAAGGAAACATGGGAGGTACTACTGGTGCGTAGCGCTGAACGTAAGTGGAAGAATTAGGTTGTGTAAAGTGCATAGTTCAGAGCAATGCAAATGTTGACAAGCAAGTGCATAACACTATGTTACAAACTGAACAGTGAAAAATTAGTGTATGATGAATATAAGCATGCTAATTTGGTGTTAGACAGAGCCAGTGATAATATCAGACATAAATCATGGCATGTATATGTGGCTTAAGAAAATATACCCGAACCCTTGGATGGTTACGGCCCGGCTGATCCTTGGACTTGAGCTTATATAAGCATCCAGAAGGTGGGGCTGACAGTAACTTGGTGGCAGCCTCTGCAGATGCCTCATCAGCAGCAGTTGCAATCCTTTTGACCAATGAAGGCTTAGCAGTTTCAGTCTGCATATAAAAATTGAAGAGCAACAGACATCAGCAGTGATATATAAAATGAATCTATGAGACACTGATGCATATAGTGCTGGATGTAAGTGGAAGAATAGGTGTGTGTGTTTCTGAACTATTGGTAAGCATTAGACAAAGCCGGCAATAAACAGACAAAAATCAAATCATGTATGAGGATTAAGAAAATATACCTGCTTACTGAAAAGGGTACCACCCAGCTGGCCCGTGGCCTTGTGCTTGAGGAGGTTTTCAGAAGATGGTGGCAGCACCATCGTCTTCACAGCAGCCTCATCAGGATCATTTTTTATCCATTTGAGTAGAGGAACAGAAGTTTCATCCTGCATATGAATAGCAACAGAACTCATCATTGATATTTAATAAATCTATGAGATAGACTGATGCAAATAGTGCGGGGTGTAAGTGGAAGAATAGGGTTGTGCATAGAGAACAGTTGACAACAATGCAAATGATTACAAAAGAAGCCAATGGAAATCAACAGTTTATATACTGGATGAGACAGACTGAAAAGTGAAAAATTAGTGTATGATGATTGTAAGCAAACGCAGTGTTTCTGAACTTTTGGTAAGCATTAGACAAAGCCAACAGTAATTAAACAGATAATAATGAAATCATGTATGTGGATTAAGAAAATATACCAGATTCATTAAAAGGTCACCACCCAGCTGGCCCATGGCCTCGTGCTTGTAGAGGTTTTCGGAAGATGGTGCCGGCACCATCGTCCTCACAGCAGCCTCATTAGCCCCATTTTGCATCCACTTGAGTAAAGGCGCAGCAGTTTCAGCCTGCATAAGAATGGGAACAGATCTCAGCAGTGATATTGAATGACTCTGAGACAGACTGATGCATATAGTGCTAGATGTAAGTGGAAGGGTATGGCCGTGTATGGACAACAGTTCACAACAATGCAAGGGTGTGTTCGGTTCTGAAACAGCGTGGAATGGAATGGAATGGTTCCATTTCAGAGGAATGGAATGGTTACATTTTTGTTCGGTTGGGAAAAATGGAGAGCAGAAGAGATCGAGGTTAAACTAACCAATTGTCTCAAAATTGTAATTAACAATTGCAAATGACATTTTAATCTCAAAGTCGTAATTAACAGCGCCTAATGGTGCTCTTTTAATCTAAAAATCGAAATTAACATCATTTTATGTTGGGTTAGGGGAACTGGAGTAGATGAACATTACTGTATGATGATTGTAAGCAAACGAATTTGGTGTTTCTAAACTTTTGGCTTCGAGATCTTATGGGTTTCAACTCTAGCCTACCCCAACTTGTTTGGGACTGAAAGGCTTGGTTGTTGTTGTTGTTGTTGTAAACTTTTGGCAAGCATAGAAAAAACCGACAATAAACAGAGAAAAATCAAGGCATGTTTTGTGGATTAAGAAAATATACCATATTCATTAAAAGATCACCACCCAGCTGGTGCGTGGCCTTGTGCTTGTAGAGGCATTTAGAAGATGGGGGCGGCATCAACATACTGGCAGCCTGATCAGCCGCAGTTTTGATCTTCCTTTTGAGTAAAGGCCCTAAAGTTTCAGTCTGCATATGAATAGCAAAACAAAAGGCAGACCTCAGCAGTGATATTGAATTACTGTATGAGATAGACTGATGCATATAGTGGATGCTCTTAGCCTTTTGCAGCGTGAACACTAGCTATGGACAGACAAAAAAACTAGTTAACTCAGCTTTGTCTAGATATGAATGTACTACCACCATCCAAAAGCTTAAGCCTTATTTATTTTTGAGAAATCAAAACAAGCAAAGTTTGACCAAAATTTTAGAACATTCTATCAACAAATATAATACTGTGTAGATACCGTAGGAAAATATATTTTATTATCTATTTAATGATATTAATTTTGTATTTTGCATGTTACTGATTTTTGGTAAAAGCTTAGTCAAACATGGTATAGTTTGACTTTCTAAAAATAATATAAGCCCAAAGCTTTGGGATGGAGGCAGTAGTATCTAGAGCTAAAACACATCTAGATACATCCGTATCTACAGATAGTTGAGTCAATTAATTTGGATCTGAGGGAGTATCAGATTCAGACTACATCATGGTAAGTTGGTTAAAAAAATTACCCCTGGGCGGTCCCTGCCCAGCTCGGCAGTGGCATTTCGCTTCTTGTGCTGCAGATCGGGCCATGCTCCTGCAGCAGGTGGGGCGCTATTCTCGTTCCCCATAGCCTCAGCACGGAACCTGGAGGTACCAACCTGATACAGAGAATATAGAGCATGGTGTCACAGAGGCTTTACGCACAAACAGCTGAAGACATGTGCTACTTTAAGCATATTCCAGAACAGGAACAGATTGAGGATGCAGAGACCAGAGAGACACTTAAAAGGTAAAGAGTGGATAAGCAAACGGAGTACCTGCTTCGCGGGGCTGGGGACGCAGCTCAGGCTCAGCCAACTGCCCACATGCGTGGTGGCCTTACGCTCCATTGCCCCCACCGCCGAGGTCTTGCCTTTCCTGTACAAGCTGACAAAAGATACAGTGAGGATCAGCAGAAACTACAAAGGTTGCAAATGTCGACAAATAAAGGAAGAACACCCCAATCCAAGCAAAGGTAGCCCCCGCCCCCCACCCCCATCAATCACTCCCAGCTCGAGGGTGACCAGAAAGACACCCCTTTGCCCAGAATAGGAAAGAGATGCGCAAGATATCGAGGAGAGGAAAAAAGAACCGATCTCGAGAAAGGAGAGAACATTACTAGTCCTACCTAATCCGCTTGGGCTAGATGCAGCTTGCCCCTCCAAGCTGGATGCCTGGACGGTGGAGGCGAAAGGAGGGGATCGAGCTAGCGGCTTGCATCCGTCGGCAATCGGCACTCGATCGGGAGAGAAGGGGTGCTACATAAAGGGGAGGGGTAACATATTTTATTACACAGTGAACTTACTGATGTGACTAGTCATTACATGTCTCACTGAAACTAGGGCCCATAGTGTGGCACCCCAAATTTACTTGAAGCTGCCCGGCGGGACGCATTGGCGCGTCAAGAAACCCCCGAATTGTAGCGGGGAAATGAAACATTTCACAAAAATTCGAAATTCAAGCACACCGCCACGCGCCAAGCACGCGGCTGTTCCTTCCTCTTCCTCGGTTCCTCCTCCCCTATCCGAAAAAACCCCAAATCCCAAGCTCAAACCAAAAAAAAAACAAAAAACAAATCCCCTGGCCGCCATGCATGTCCTCGTTAACCCGCTGGAGATCGTTCCCGGACGATGCGGACCACCCGCCCTGAGATCCAGAATTCCGTCCACCTCGAGGCACTGCGTGCTGTCTCGCAGCAGCGGCTTGAGGGCGCTGAAGAGGAAGTTCCGCCGGAAAGTGCTCATGGCAACCGTGCAAGCTCACCGGCGTGCTGTATCCCGAGAGGAACTGGTCAAAGCTTTGCTATTCGCCACACAAAAAAAATTGCGGGCCAAGATCTGGTCAAAGCTTCGTCGATGGCTTGCCGCGAGAGGCTTGGAGTCCAGAGTCAATAAACTAGCTGCTCGAGGACTTGGGCGGTTTACACGGATTCATATTAACTGACTCAAGTTTGTTAGTCTAGTTAACAAATGCATCTAGATACATCCATATCTAGACAGAATTGAGTCAATTAATATGAATCAGAGGGGAGTACCTGAAAGTGTTTCATGCTACCAACTAATGCGCTGGCAGGAATCGCTGTAGAAGTAATTGTGCTACTACTCGTACGATGAACTGATTGTGTGGGTGTCGAATTTTGCAACGCGATCATCCACTGAATGCTTAATCTAGCGCCAAAGGCGTACAAATCATAACATACTACAGCACCAGAACATAAGAGTACGAATCATAAAGTAGCTCAACATTTTGCATCAGGGCTGGGTGGTCCTGAGACTACCGGGACGCCCCTGATGATCTCCGGGTGTGCATCCTCTTCAACGCAAAGCTGTGTACTCGGTCCACGGCCTCCTTCTGTAGGCTGGATAATCTCAGGTGCAGGACCTTCGTCTATGAGAGGCTCGTCATCAGTACCATCCACAGGTGCATCAGGGCTGGGTGGTCTTGAGACTACCCGGACGCCCGTGATGATCTCCGGGCGTGCATCCACTTCAACGCAAAGCTGTGTACTCGGTCCACGGCCTCCTTCTGTAGGCTGGATAATCTCAGGTGCAGGACCTTCGTCTATGAAAGGCTCGTCATCAGTACCATCCACAGGTGCATCAAACTGAGATTCATCTTCAAATCTCCCATCAAACTGAGAGACCTCTTTAACTCTATGCTTCTGCAATTAGTACATCAACCGATTAGACAAACATCTAAGGGATGCAACCTGAACAAATGCCGTTTTACATATTTACCTTCTCATCTGGCACAGCACATGTCCCAGAGCTGAAACCCGTTTCCTGAAGCAAGCGCTTTTTCTCTCCTTCCCGTCCATCCATCTGCAACAAGTTAAATTTGAGTACAGAACCTTGCACAGCAATGCAAACTATTGATTGAAACAGCGGCAGCATCAATATAAATAATTAACTACATATGCCAGCACACATACAGTGTGAGCAAGATCTGCTTCTCCTGCTAAAGGATCATTATATGGTTCACCATGCTAAACCCGCCTAACATATGTGCGGTCCATCCCAAAAATGTGTAAATGATCTGCCACTACAGGGTGAGGCCTCTTCTCACCATTCATACATGTGCAGCGCGGGCAATACACGTCCAGGTTGTGACCATCATGAGCTCTAATAAACCCCATAAAGGGTTGAACACCATTTATATATGAAGGGGAACATAAGTGTCCATGCAGTTTCCAAGTTCTGTCCATCTGTTTAATTATGAGATACAGTGGTTGGTGATTAATTTAAGGCGAAGTAGGAAATGTATATCCATCGAGTACAAAACTATACTACATGATTATGCATTTCAGCAATCATGTCGAGTACAAAACAAAAAATGCCCATCGACATTTTAGCAAACAGATCGTGTACAAAACTCTGCCATGGCATTTCAGCAAATTAACGGATCGAGTGCAGAACTGACTCTATATGCCCACGCAAATGAACAAATTGATCGATGACAAATCGAGCGGAAAACTATAAAGTGCCAATTAGTTCGAGCATACTGACGAATTTTTTTAGCAGCATCAAGAAAATATAAATCGTTAGGCTGTCTTGCCCGATACATGATTGAGCTAGAGATAGCAGCCCTACCGTGGATCAACTTGACCGCCGGTGCGTCTCGAGAAGAACGACGGGGAGGGGAAGCTTCTTCTTCGCACGGACGGGACGGGGAGGGGAAGCTCTTCGCACGGACGGGGATAAGTTGTGTACGGGTGGGTGGGGGGTCATGCGGCCGGGCCGCCGGGGTGATAATTAAGGTCGGTAGGTGGCGTTTAATGGAGTTGCGTGTGTAATTTGCCGTGCACAAGGTTGAGGAATAGGCGGTTCCCTTTGCCGCGCGCACAATTCAAACTATCCCGCCCATGTAGTTTAAATTCGCCATATTTTCGTTAAATCGACATAAAGTCATGTGAGTGGGGGAAAATTAGCAAAGTTGCTTGAAAAATAGTAAAACTCTGGAATTATCCTTTAAATATGCTCTACTTCGTGTGAAAATCGGGGTGTGGAAGCATGTTGAGCTGTTTTATTTGTACTTTCTTCATTAAAACTCCCATTTTATGCACTTTGGATGGAAAGAAATCATTTGTACATAAATTTTGACAACGCCATTTGCAAACACTAATTGTTTACATGCCAAGATGCACCCATCCACCAAATATATATGTGGCAAAAGTTTATCACAATCTAGCAGATATGCATAATTAGTGAGGGACCCCTTTTGATTTTGTGCAATTTCCACTAATTAGGTAGAGATCGAGAAGGGTTAATTAATTAGGCCATGTTAGGGGTTATGTGTTTTAGATTAGGTTGTGTGGATTCAAATACAACTTCTTTATTTGTGTGCTATGATTAATCAAAACTAGATCGATCGACTGCGCACACATTATTAGAGGCGCATGCCTTTGCGCACAAAGTGCATGTGTGTGTTGTTGGCCACCAACGAGAGAGAGAGAGAGAGAGAGAGAGAGAGAGAGAGAGAGAGAGATAGAGGTAGAGAGAGCTACATACGAGAGAGCGATTGAAATCCCCAAATTAAACACATATATATGCATGGCACATTTAATTTAATTAGAGGACCGCGAGGCACCCCTGGCCTGCTTGATGCATAATTAAGTGTCATTGGCCTATATATAGGGTTTAATTAGGGTTTAGGGTTTAGGGTTAGGAGGTTAGGGTTTAGGGTTTAATGTTTATGGTGTTTAGGGTTTAGGGATTAGGGATTAGGGTTTATTTAGGGTTTAAGGTTTAGGGATCATCGATCGAGTGCGCACACACACATTATTAGAGGCACACGCGCCTTTGCGCATAAAGTGCATGCGTATATGTGTGTGTTTTTTGGCCACCAACGACATATAGATGATCGAGAGAGAGAGATTGAAATCCCCCAAGAATATGTTCAAATATATATTAAAATATATGCACGAATTAATGCATGCATGGTAGGCCATGCATGCACACTAATTATATATATATTATGAGGAAACTTAATCAAATGTGTTTTCATTCGAGAGAACTTGTCAAAATTCAAGTTAATTAATTTATCATCGATAATTATATAATTAATTAATGAATCTCAGGGAGATGTTATACAACATATGATCGATATATAGGCCATGTATATATTAATTGGTTTTAATCTACCGTTTTTGCTAGCTAGCTGCATGCTATATATAGAGCATGTTTTTATTAGATCGGGTTATAGCTAGTATAGTTTAGGGTTATGTGTTTTAATTAACTAGGGTTTGATTAGCTAGGGGTTAGTTATATATATATGGTTTAGGGTTAATGCATGTCACATTTAATTTAACTAGAGGACCGCGAGGCACCCCTGGCCTGCTTGATGCACAATTAAGTGTCGTTGGCCTATATATATAGGGTTTAATTAGGGTTTAGGGTTAGCTAGCTGGGTTTAGGGTTTAGTGTTTTGGGTGTTTAGCTAGGGTCTAGGGTTTAGGGTTTAGTGTTTACTGTGTTTAGAGGGTCTAGGGTTTAGTGTTTAGGGTGTTTAGGGTCTAGGGTTTAGGGTCTAGTGTTTAGGGTCTATGGTTTAGGGTTTAATTAGTGTTTAGGGTGTTTAGGGTTTAGGGTTTAGTGTTTACGGTGTTTAGGGTCTAGGGTTTAGGGTTTAGTGTTTAGGGTCTAGGGTTTAGGGTTTAATTAGTGTTTAGGGTGTTTATAGGGTTTAGGGTTTAGGGTTTAGGGTTTAGGGTTTTAGGGTTTAGGGTTTAGGGTTTAGGGTTTAGGGTTTAGGGTTTAGGGTGTTTAGGGTCTAGGGTTTAGGGTTTAGTGTTTAGGGTGTTTAGGGTCTAGGGTTTAGTGTGTTTAGGGTGTTTAGGGTTTAGGGGATTAGGGATTAGGGTTTTAGGGTTGTTTAAGGTTTAGGGATCATCGATCGAGTGCGCACACACATTATTAGAGGCACCCGCGCCTTTACGCATCAAGTGCATGCGTATATATGTGTGTTTTTTGGGCCACCAACGATATATAGATGATCGAGAGAGAGAGAGATTGAAATCCCCAAGAATATGTTCAAATATACATTAAAATATATGCACGAATGCATTGTAGGCCATGCATATGCACACTAATTATATATATATTATGAGGCAACTTAATCAAATGTGTTTTCATTCGAGAGAACTTGTCAAAGTTCAAGTTAATTAATTTATCACGATAATTATATAATTAATTAATGATTCTCAGGGATATGTTATACAACATGATCGATATAGGCCATGTATATTTTAATTGGTGTTAATCTACGGTTTGCTAGCTAGCTGTATATATAGAGCATGTTTTTATTAGATCGGGTTATAGCTAGCTAGTATAGTTTAGGGTTATGTGTTTTAATTAAGTAGGGTTGATTAGCTAGGGTTAGTTACATATATATGGTTTAGGGTTAATGCATGGCACATTTAATTTTATTAGAGGATCACGAGGCACCCATGACCCGCTCGATCGATGCACAATTAAGTGTCGTTGGCCTATACATAGGGTTTAATTGGGGTTTAGGATTAGCTAGGGTTTAGGGTTAGGGTTAGGGTTAGGGTTAGGGTACGTTTAGGGTCTAGGGTTTAGGGTTTAGTGTTTAGGGTGTTTAGGGTTTAGGGATTAGGGATTTAAGGTTTTAGGGTTGTTTAAGGTTTAGGGATCATCGATCGAGTGCGCACACACATTATTAGAGGCACCCGCGCCTTTACGCATAAATTGCATGCATATATATGTGTGTTTTTTGGGCCACCAACGATATATAGATGATCGAGAGAGAGAGAGATTGAAATCCCCAAGAATATGTTCAAATATACATTAAAATATATGCACGAATGCATTGTAGGCCATGCATGCACACTAATTATATATATATTATGAGGCAACTTAATCAAATGTGTTTTCATTCGAGAGAACTTGTCAAAGTTCAAGTTAATTAATTTATCACGATAATTATATAATTAATTAATGATTCTCAGGGATATGTTATACAACATGATCGATATAGGCCATGTATATTTTAATTGGTGTTAATCTACGGTTTGCTAGCTAGCTGCTATATATAGAGCATGTTTTTATTAGATCGGGTTATATCTAGTATAGTTTAGGGTTATGTGTTTTAATTAAGTAGGGTTGATTAGCTAGGGTTAGTTACATATATATGGTTTAGGGTTAATGCATGGCACATTTAATTTTATTAGAGGATCGCGAGGCACCCATGACCCGCTCGATCGATGCACAATTAAGTGTCGTTGGCCTATACATAGGGTTTAATTGGGGTTTAGGATTAGCTAGGGTTTAGGGTTAGGGTTAGGGTTAGGGTTAGGGTACCTTTAGGGTTAATGCATGTCACATTTAATTTAACTAGAGGACCGCGAGGCACCCCTGGCCTGCTTGATGCACAATTAAGTGTCGTTGGCCTATATATATAGGGTTTAATTAGGGTTTAGGGTTAGCTAGCTGGGTTTAGGGTTTAGTGTTTTGGGTGTTTAGCTAGGGTCTAGGGTTTAGGGTTTAGTGTTTACGGTGTTTAGAGGGTCTAGGGTTTAGTGTTTAGGGTGTTTAGGGTCTAGGGTTTAGGGTCTAGTGTTTAGGGTCTATGGTTTAGGGTTTAATTAGTGTTTAGGGTGTTTAGGGTTTAGGGTTTAGTGTTTACGGTGTTTAGGGTCTAGGGTTTAGGGTTTAGTGTTTAGGGTCTAGGGTTTAGGGTTTAATTAGTGTTTAGGGTGTTTATAGGGTTTAGGGTTTAGGGTTTAGGGTTTAGGGTTTTAGGGTTTAGGGTTTAGGGTTTAGGGTTTAGGGTTTAGGGTTTAGGGTTTAGGGTTTACGGTGTTTAGGGTCTAGGGTTTAGGGTTTAGTGTTTAGGGTGTTTAGGGTCTAGGGTTTAGGGTGTTTAGGGTTTAGGGGATTAGGGATTAGGGTTTTAGGGTTGTTTAAGGTTTAGGGATCATCGATCGAGTGCGCACACACATTATTAGAGGCACCCGCGCCTTTACGCATCAAGTGCATGCGTATATATGTGTGTTTTTTGGGCCACCAACGATATATAGATGATCGAGAGAGAGAGAGAGATTGAAATCCCCAAGAATATGTTTAAAATATATGCACGAATGCATTGTAGGCCATGCATGCACACTAATTATATATATATTATGAGGCAACTTAATCAAATGTGTTTTCATTCGAGAGAACTTGTCAAAGTTCAAGTTAATTAATTTATCACGATAATTATATAATTAATTAATGATTCTCAGGGATATGTTATACAACATGATCGATATAGGCCATGTATATTTTAATTGGTGTTAATCTACGGTTTGCTAGCTAGCTGCTATATATAGAGCATGTTTTTATTAGATCGGGTTATAGCTAGCTAGCTAGTATAGTTTAGGGTTATGTGTTTTAATTAAGTAGGGTTGATTAGCTAGGGTTAGTTACATATATATGGTTTAGGGTTAATGCATGGCACATTTAATTTTATTAGAGGATCACGAGGCACCCATGACCCGCTCGATCGATGCACAATTAAGTGTCGTTGGCCTATACATAGGGTTTAATTGGGGTTTAGGATTAGCTAGGGTTTAGGGTTAGGGTTAGGGTTAGGGTACGTTTAGGGTCTAGGGTTTAGGGTTTAGTGTTTAGGGTGTTTAGGGTTTAGGGATTAGGGATTTAAGGTTTTAGGGTTGTTTAAGGTTTAGGGATCATCGATCGAGTGCGCACACACATTATTAGAGGCACCCGCGCCTTTACGCATAAATTGCATGCATATATATGTGTGTTTTTTGGGCCACCAACGATATATAGATGATCGAGAGAGAGAGAGAGATTGAAATCCCCAAGAATATGTTCAAATATACATTAAAATATATGCACGAATGCATTGTAGGCCATGCATGCACACTAATTATATATATATTATGAGGCAACTTAATCAAATGTGTTTTCATTCGAGAGAACTTGTCAAAGTTCAAGTTAATTAATTTATCACGATAATTATATAATTAATTAATGAATCTCAGGGATATGTTATACAACATGATCGATATAGGCCATGTATATTTTAATTGGTGTTAATCTACGGTTTGCTAGCTAGCTGCTATATATAGAGCATGTTTTTATTAGATCGGGTTATATCTAGTATAGTTTAGGGTTATGTGTTTTAATTAAGTAGGGTTGATTAGCTAGGGTTAGTTACATATATATGGTTTATGGTTAATGCATGGCACATTTAATTTTATTAGAGGATCGCGAGGCACCCATGACCCGCTCGATCGATGCACAATTAAGTGTCGTTGGCCTATACATAGGGTTTAATTGGGGTTTAGGATTAGCTAGGGTTTAGGGTTAGGGTTAGGGTTAGGGTTAGGGTACGTTTAGGGTCTAGGGTTTAGGGTTTAGTGTTTAGGGTGTTTAGGGTTTAGGGATTAGGGATTTAGGGGTTTTAGGGTTGTTTAAGGTTTAGGGATCATCGATCGAGTGCGCACACACATTATTAGAGGCACCCGCGCCTTTACGCATAAATTGCATGCATATATATATATGTGTGTTTTTTGGCCACCAACGATATATAGATGATCGAGAGAGAGATTGAAATCCCCAAGAATATGTTCAAATATACATTAAAATATATGCACGAATGCATGGTAGGCCATGCATGCACACTAATTATATATATATATTATGAGGCAACTTAATCAAATGTGTTTTCATTCGAGAGAACTTGTCAAAATTAAAGTTAATTAATTTATCACGATAATTATATAATTAATTAATGAATCTCAGGGATATGTTATACAACATGATCGATATAGGCCATGTATATATTAATTGGTGTTAATCTACGGTTTGCTAGCTAGCTGCTATATATAGAGCATGTTTTTATTAGATCGGGTTATAGCTAGTATAGTTTAGGGTTATGTGTTTTCATTAAGTAGGGTTGATTAGCTATGGTTAGTTACATATATATGGTTTAGGGTTAATGCATGGCACATTTAATTTAATTAGAGGACCGCGAGGCACCCCTGGCCTGCTTGATGCACAATTAAGTGTCGTTGGCCTATATATAGGGTTTAATTAGGGTTTAGGGTTAGGGTTAGGGTTTAGGGTCTAGGGTTTAGTGTTTAGGGTGTTTAGGGTTTAGGGATTAGGGATTAGGGTTTCAGGGTTGTATAAGGTTTAGGGATCATCGATCGAGTGCGCACACACATTATTAGAGGCACCCGCGCCTTTGCGCATAAAGTGCATGCGTATAGTTTAGGGTTATTTGTTTTAATTAAGTAGGGTTTGATCAGCTAGGGTTAGTTACATATATATGGTTTAGGGTTAATGCATGGCACATTACATATAGTTTAAATCTCAAGAATGTTTATACATGATAGGCCATATGTGCAAAGGAATTTTTTTCCTCGTGAACTTGTCAAAATTCAAGTTTATCAGTGCCAATGGAAACTAGTCCAAAAAATTACATAGAGGACCAAAAGTACTAGACAATAACTAATAGAACCTGCAACTTTACAAAAAGGACCCCAAAACATATAGAAGAAAATCAATCGAGTCCTTCTCGACCGCACATCAGATCTCTGCTCCGCATCCTTTCCAGCAACTCCGTCGCCGGGGACGCACCACTTGGGACGGTGTCGCCGTAGTCGCCAGACGAAGGAGAAGAAGGGCCTCAGAACGGCATATTGGCTCGAGAAGGGTCGCAAAGTCCAAGATGTGCACGGGCAAGACGGATGACGCCGTCGTATGCCCCGAGCTTGTGAACTTTAGCAGCTTGACTTCCCCATTGGCCAGATCTGAAGCACTGACCAAAGCAAGCCTCACCGTTAGCGCCATCACATTGATGGCACCAGATCGGGGTTTGGCCGGCAAGATCCGCCGATTCACCATAGGCCGTGATCTGAAGCCGATGACGAGATCCCCGACTCCATTGCGCCATTCTGCTCATGGGAAACACTGGATCTAAGCTTACAACAACACTAACTCCCTCGGATCCAAATTAGCTGACTCAACTTTGCTTATCTAAATATGGATGTATCCACACATGTTTTTACTCTAGATACATACACGTCTAAGGAAAGTTGAATCAATTAATTTAGTTCGGAGGGTGTACAATATACAGAGAGAAGTCGGCCTCGTCTCCGGCCGGCGAGGCGCGGAGAGAAGGGGGAGAGGAGCCGGGGAGTGGGAGAGACTCGAGAGAGAAAGAGAAGAGGAAGAAATGAGAGCTCCCTGGGGAAGAACATTATTTTTGTCGTTCTGCTCGTACGTAGCTTGAAACTGAAAATTTCGGCCACGCGCCAAATCATCCCGCCGCATCCATTCGAAAATCCCGTGACCAGTTTTACCCTTTTAACCCTGGTCCGGAAGCTACAACCCACCGACCATGGAGGGCTCATCGGTAACAATGAAATATCTTGCCTAGATCCCGAACCCTCCCCACAGCCCACACCCACCCACCAACCATTCGCCCCATTAGCTCAAAAATACTCTCACACGCCAAAGCTCTGACTCTCTACAGTACTAGATCTCTTCGCCGCCGGCATACTCCTCCACAGCGTAGCCTTGATCGTGTTGGCTGTCCACCCACCTGATCCGCTCCCCGCCGCCCTCGTCACCGACGGATCTGCTTCACCGCCGACCTCGCCACCGACGGATCCGCTTCACCGCCGACCTCGCCACCGACGGATCTGCTTCACCGCCGACCTCGCCACCGACTACCTCGCCGCAGCGGCTGTATCAACTTCACCGAATACCTTGCCACCAACCAGATCTGCTTCACTAACGCCCGCTTCTACTGAAACAGGTCGATTCATCGTCTCCCGCGTTCGCCGCCGCTGGAATGCAAGTTGCCGCCCCCGTCCACCCCGCCGCAGCTTGGTTAGTACGCTGGCCCGTTAGATCGCGGTGTTTCTTTAGCCATGTTTTGTGTAGTTATTTGCATCTCATATGCCGTTAACTTTCTTGATGTGTTGCTTCGCATGAAGTTTGTTTAAATGTTGTACAGTACAAAAGCATTATCCGGTCGCTACCATCCTGTTCATTCTACTGACACCTGTGTGCATCCACATATTTATAGCCTTGTACCCATTCATTTGCTGCCAACTGTTTTTGTACTGCATGCTATTGTCGCACTGCTTTATAGTCGTGCTATGGGCATTTCCAATCTGCTTGTTCTTATACCACGTCATTAGCTCACCGCTAGCTGTTTTCTCGTGTCTGCTATTCTCACACTGCTTTTATAATCATGCTATGTGCATTTCCAATCTGCTTGCTCTTATACCTCGTCTTTAGCTTATATAGTTATTGCTGCGTGCATGTCTGGTCTTTGTATTATCGTAGACTGACTTGTCAATGTTATTTTTCCTTGGGATTGATCATGCGAACCACTTATTAGAACATCCAACATTAACAGCGGGGACGCTAGGTAAGGTTGGAATCTGAGTTCATGGTTGGTAATTTTGGCAGTTTACTTCCGTTATTATCTATAACCTATATGCATTGTTCCTTATGCAAGAGATTAACACTTGGAACCCTGCCATAGCAATGCCATTCATGCTTTACTATGTTTCTGCCTATTTGATATGCTTGTCTTGGAGAAACTTCGAGGGTGATTTGAACCTGACATTTGGTCATTCTTAATGCCAGTTTACTTTATGTGTAAAACCTTGGCATTACCCTACTCTAAATCTGAATGTCTGAAATTCGTATCTCATGCAAAGCAACATCTAGTTGGTTTTAATCTGATATCTGGTAACTATTGGCTTATTCATTTGGCAGCTCAAGTTTTTTGTTATTTGAAACCAGCTGACTTGGTCTTAAATGTGATATCTAAACACAGATTAAGGACAATGGAGCAGGAGGATTAGCATTTCACTTGATGGCTGAACCTAAAATGATAGGCATGTTGACCACGACTAGTGCACGCAAGAGAAGGACCTGCAGTGAGCCAGTATGTGCTTAGTACATGCATCTTATCTTATCTTGTGCTTATTTCTGCTACATGCTGTTATCTGATCTCTACATTGCGTAATACATGTTTGAATAGTTAATTGTTGTAACTATGTTTACAATCCGAATGCAGTTTTAATGAAGCAGTCATCATTAGAAGATAGTCGCCAAAAAAGGATCTGTAGCGACCCTGTGCAACATTATGATGTAAGTTTGTGCTTAGTACAAGTTCCATACATGTCTTATTTATGCAACTTGTTATTATCTTATATCTACATTGCATAATAAATGTTTGCATAGTTCATCGTTTAACTCTTTTTGCATTATTATCAGAATGCAGTTGTGATGAAGCAATCTTCATTACCAGTGAGGCCCACAAAAAGTTCTGATCTTTCTTCTGATGCATCTTCTCATAGCCGTCAACCTAGACCATTTCTTTCATCAGACAGTAAATATCTCAAGGCCGTACTTTATAAAAGACATGGTATTGCTGCTTTAAGATCTGTAGCTGATATGTTGACAAAGAGTACACAAGATTCAATCAAGGCGATTGCCAAATGTCAACGTGTTATTGATGATGCTAATAGAAGTCCTCAATGATTCTATGTAATTTTTTTATTTGGGCACATTAATTGCCTTGTAATTTTCCTATTTGTTTTATTTGTGTATGTAATTGTGTGTATCATTGAAATCAGATTTTAGGCTCATGAAATTTAATGCAAGTTGACTAGTCAAACAAGTAGGGCCCTACAACAGATTGGGCCGGCCCACTTACAGTAGTGTGGGACCCACTTTCATTTTGGGCCGGCCCACTTCTTTAGTAGGCCGGCCCGGTTACACGATAATGGGCTCCACATGCTTATTGGGCCGGCCCACTTGCTCTATGGTGGTCCCACATGGTAAATGGGCCGGCCCTTTAATAGGAAGGTGGGACCCACTGTGTTTTTGGCCCGGCCCACTATCTTGTTGGGCCGGCCCACTTTCTATATGGTGGACCCCACATACCAATGGGCCGGCCCACTTTCTATATGGTGGACCCCACACACCAAATGGGCCGCCCTTTAATAGGAAGGTGGGACCCACTGTGTTTGCCCGCCCACTATCTTGTTGGGCCGGCCCACTTTCTATATGGTGGACCCCACATACCAAATGGGCCGGCCCATTAACAGGAATGTGGGACCCACCGTGTTTTTTGGCCCGCCCACTATCTTGGTGGGCCCACTTGCTATATGGTGGGCCCCACACACTAAATGGGCCGGCTTTAACAGAAAGTGGGACCCACCTTGTTTTTGGCCCGGCCACTATTTTGTTGGGCCGCCCACTTGCTATATGGTGGACCCCACGAACTAAATGGGCCGACCCTCAGAAAGTGGGACCCACTTGTTTTGGCCCGGCCCACTAGCTTGTTGGGCCGCCCCACTGCTATACGGTGGACCCCACACACTAAATGGGCCGGCCTTTAGAAATTGGGACCCACCTGTGTTTGGCCCACCACTTGCTTTTGGGCCGTAAGGTGGACCCCACATGTTAAATGGGCGGCCCATTTAAGTTTTGACCAGTCAACCTTAGAGGTTAGGCCCGGCCCACTTAACTAATGGACCGGCCCAGCTATATAGTTGACCGGTCAAACTATGTCATCTGGCCCGGCCCGCTTAAGACGTGGCAGGCCTCGTGTGGGCCTACCATCTACCACGGGGTTTCAGCCGGTAACGCCGTTAACTGCGTTAACGGCGTCTCACGTGTCTTGCATGACGTCAGGTCAACGGGCTCCCGAAACACTTCAACGGTCCGATTTTCCGTGGCGGAAGGGCGCCCAAGCGCGACGGACCGAAAAAATCGTCGTTGGACTTTGCCTGACGCAGTTTCGACAACGGAACCCATATCGTCGGGTTAGGCCCATAGGCGACGAAAAATGCCCCTTAGTTGACGATTTTGGGACGTTGTCTATCAGAACTTTTCTTGTAGTGGATACATACACGTCTAAGGAAAGTTGAATCAATTAATTTAGTTCGGAGGGTGTACAATATACAGAGAGAAGTCGGCCTCGTCTCCGGCCGGCGAGGTGGGAGAGAAGGGGGAGAGGAGCCGGGGGAGTGGGAGAGACTCGAGAGAGAAGAGAAGAGGAAGAAATGAGAGCTCCCTGGGAAGAACATTATTTTTGTCGTTCTGCTCGTAGCTTGAAACTGAAAATTTCGGCCGCGCGCCAAATCATCCCGCCGCATCCATTCGAAATTCCCGTGACCAGTTTTACCCTTTTAACCCTGGTCCGGAAGCTACAACCCACCGACCATGGAGGGCTCATTCGGTAACAATGAAATATCTTGCCTAGATCCCGAACCCTCCCCACAGCCCACACCCACCCACCAACCATTCGCCCCATTAGCTCAAAAATACTCTCACACGCCAAAGCTCTGACTCTCTACAGTACTAGATGCCGCCGCCGACATACTCCTCCACAGCGTAGCCTTGATCGTGTTGGCTGTCCACCCACCTGATCCGCTCCCCCGCCGCCCTCGTCACCGACGGATCTGCTTCACCGCCGACCTCGCCACCGACGGATCTGCTTCACCGCCGACCTCGCCACCGACTACCTCGCCGCAGCGGCTGTATCAACTTCACCGAATACCTTGCCGCCAACCAGATCTGCTTCACTAACGCCCGCTTCTACTGAAACAGGGTCGATTCATCGTCTCCCGTTCGCCGCCGCTGGAATGCAAGTTGCCGCCCCGTCCACCCCGCCGCAGCTTGGTTAGTACGCTGGCCCGTTAGATCGCGGTGTTTCTTTAGCCATGTTTTGTGTAGTTATTTGCAGATCTCATATGCCGTTAACTTTCTTGATGTGTTGCTTCGCATGAAGTTTGTTTAAATATTGTACAGTACAAAAGCATTATCCGGTCGCTACCATCCTGTTCATTCTACTGACACCTGTGTGCATCCACATATTTATAGCCTTGTACCCATTCATTTGCTGCCAACTGTTTTTGTACTGCATGCTATTGTCGCATGCTTTTATAGTCATGCTATGGGCATTTCCAATCTGCTTGTTCTTATACCACGTCATTAGCTCACCGCTAGCTGTTTTCTCGTGTCTGCTATTCTCACACTGCTTTTATAATCATGCTATGTGCATTTCCAATCTGCTTGCTCTTATACCTCTTCTTTAGCTTATATAGTTATTGTTGCGTGCATGTCTGGTCTTTGTATTATCGTAGACTGACTTGTCAATGTTATTTTTCCTAGGGATTGATCATGCGAACCACTTATTAGAACATCCAACATTAACAGCGGGGACGCTAGGGAAGGTTGGAATCTGAGTTCTTGGTTGGTAATTTTGGCAGTTTACTTCCGTTATTATCTATAACCTATATGCATTGTTCCTTATGCAAGAGATTAACACTTGGAACCCTGCCATAGCAATGCCATTCATGCTTTACTATGTTTCTGCCTATTTGATATGCTTGTCTTGGAGAAACTGCGAAGGTGATTTGAACCTGACATTTGGTCATTCTTAATAATGCCAGTTTACTTTATGTGTAAAACCTTGGCATTACCCTACTCTAAATCTGAATGTCTGAAATTCATATCTCATGCAAAGCAACATCTAGTTGGTTTTAATCTGATATCTGGTAAATATTGGCTTATTCATTTGGCAGCTCAAGTTTTTTGTTATTTGAAACCAGCTGACTTGGTCTTAAATGTGATATCTAAACACAGATTAAGGACAATGGAGCAGGAGGATTAGCATTTCACTTGATGGCTGAACCTAAAATGATAGGCATGTTGACCACGACTAGTGCACGCAAGAGAAGGACCTGCAGTGAGCCAGTATGTGCTTAGTACATGCATCTTATCTTATCTTGTGCTTATTTCTGCTACATGCTGTTATCTGATCTCTACATTGCATAATACATGTTTGAATAGTTAATTGTTGTAACTATGTTTACAATGTTACCAGAATGCAGTTTTAATGAAGCAGTCATCATTAGAAGATAGTCGCCAAAAAAGGATCTGTAGCGACCCTGTGCAACATTATGATGTAAGTTTGTACTTAGTACAAGTTCCATACATGTCTTATTTATGCAACTTGTTATTATCTTATATCTACATTGCATAATAAATGTTTGCATAGTTCATCGTTTAACTCTTTTTGCATTATTATCAGAATGCAGTTGTGATGAAGCAATCTTCATTAGAAGTGAGGCCCACAAAAAGTTCTGATCTTTCTTCTGATGCATCTTCTCATAGCCGTCAACCTAGACCATTTCTTTCATCAAACAGTAAATATCTCAAGGCTGTACTTTATAAAAGATATGGTATTGCTGCTTTAAGATCTGTAGCTGATATGTTGACAAAGAGTACACAAGATTCAATCAAGGCGATTGCCAAATGTCAACGTGTTATTGATGATGCTAATAGAAGTCCTCAATGATTCTATGTAATTTTTTTATTTGGGCACATTAATTGCCTTGTAATTTTCCTATTTGTTTTATTTGTGTATGTAATTGTGTGTATCATTGAAATCAGATTTTAGGCTCATGAAATTTAATGCAAGTTGACTAGTCAAACAAGTAGGGCCCTACAACAGATTGGGCCGGCCCACTTACGTGTGGGACCCACTTTCATTTTGGGCCGCCCACTTCTTTAGTAGGCGGCCGGTTACATGATAATGGGCTCCACATGCTTATTGGGCCGGCCCACTATCTGTTGGGCCACCACTTGCTATATGGTGGTCCCACATGGTAAATGGGCCGGCTTTAATAGGAAGGTGGGACCCACCTGTGTTTTTGGCCCGCCCACTATCTTGTTGGGTCGGCCCACTTACTATATGGTGGACCCCACATACCAAATGGGCCGGCCCATTAACAGAATGTGGGACCCACCTGTTTTTGGCCCGGCCACTATCTTGGTGGGCCACCACTTGCTATATGGTGGACCCCACATTCTAAATGGGCCGGCCCTTTAACGGGAAGGTGGGACCCGTGTTTTGGCCCACTATCTTGTTGGGCCGCCCACTTGCTATATGGTGGACCCCACATACTAAATGGGCCGACCCTCAATGGAAAGTGGACCCACTGTGTTTTTGGCCCGCCCACTAGCTTGTTGGCACCACTTGCTATATGGTGGACCCCACACACTAAATGGCCGGCCTTTTAACAGAAAGTGGGACCCACTTGTTTTTGGCCCAGCCCACTTGCTTCTTGGGCCGCCCGTTGCTTAAGGTGGACCCCACATGTTAAATGGGCCGGCCCATTTAAGTTTTGACTCAACATTAGAGGTTAGGCCCGGCCCACGTAACTAATGGACCAGCCCAGCTATATAGTTGACCGGTCAAACTATGTCATCTGCCCGGCCCGCTTAAGACGTGGCAGGCCTCGTGTGGGCCTACCATCTACCACGGGTTTTAGCCGGTTAACGCCGTTCGCGCAATCTGCGTCGCACGTGTCGCTTGCATGACGTCGCAGTCAACGGGCTCCCGAAACACTTGGGCAACGGTCCGATTTTCCGTGGGGCGCCCAAGCGCGACGGACCGAAAAATCGTCGTTGGACTTTGCCCGACGCAGTTTCGACAACAGAACCCATATCGTCGGGTTAGGCCCATAGGCGACGAAAAATACCCCTTAGTGGACGATTTTGGGACGTTGTCTATCAGAACTTTTCTTGTAGTGATATGCTTTAGTGTCTGATATTTCTTTATGCGTGTCAACACGACTGTTGCGCACACACTTGGGATACTAGCACCACTGGCCCCATGATTGTCACAATCCTACAAAGTCATTCAAGATTTTTTACTTGGAAACTATAAAAGGAATCCGAAAGATATCACTTCTCAAGTCTTGGCATGGGCTCGCTACTATTAGATGAATATATTCTTGAAAGGTAATGAATGGATAGTAAGTGTTTTGATAGCCTTGATCGATTGATGTGGGCATAATTAAGATACTTCATTGCTTATACCTCTTTAGACATGAATGCTCATATTTAATTTAAAGATATAAACTTCTGGTGTTCCTTGGCAAACTGAGAGTTAACTATTTAAGCTAGAGTGATTGTTTCTACAACTAGCTATTCATACTCATGATCTTTATTGCGATTATCTCGAGTTACCAATGCTTGTATTACATTCTTGGTACTTCTCTAACTATGCTAAGCTTTCAAATGGAAGAAGTGCTGTACTCATAAGACTACCACCTGTAAGTGACTTTGCTTTCTTGTTGTTTTGATTTAAACGCCAAGTTTCTTATGGTTTTTTGTTTCTTGCTCGAGGACAATCAAGTTTAAGCTTGAGGAAGTTGATGATTGTGAAATACGCCATATTTTCTCGCGTTTAAACCCTTAGCTAAGTCAAGAAATTGACTAAGTTTACCTCTCAACTTGCCTCTAATATCTAATCAATGCAAAGATATGCAATCTCTTCTATTTTGGATGTTGTTTACCTCTCACAAATCTCTTATCTCTATTTTATTTGTTACACATATGAGCTTTATTTATATATGTATGCATAGCTGTAGGTGAAACCTTAACCCTGGCATATTTCCATCAATGAACACAACTCCCTTAAAATGAACTAGATAGGTCTGGCAAACTGAAAATAAAATACACTAGCAAGTCTTGTAGACGTTTTCATTTAGAAGTGCTTCCCAATGTTCGATTAAACCTAGATCTTCTAGGAAAAAAACTTATCATACTATAATGACGTTTGTAAACTTATCGAAGGTATCAGTGCGCTAGCCAGCAAAACTTCATTATATCGGGGAATGTTTACAAACGTCTTGGATTGCCTTTTGATGCAATCAAACCTAACCAGCGGCTTACAAGAGGTATAAATAGGCGGTGATGACAATCTGCACCGCGGAAGGGGGGTCCACCCTCCCAAGCGTCCCTGTTAGGCAAGTTGTGGGCTGATGACTCCACTTCTCTTCAGCCCAAGCCTACCGGCGACGGGCCTCGCTTCGACCCGTCGTTAGTCTTCTTATTAAATTTGGATCATAACATAACAAACTCCACCTTGAGACAAATTCTTTCTTGTAGCATAAACTTAAACAATCTACTGAACAACAAAAAAAGCACTTGTTGGCGCTAACAGCCACGTGGGCTAAACAGTTACACCAACCAAGCTCGAGAAAATCTCAAACTTGGCAACAAGAACTAGCTTTGTCATCATATCAGTAGGATTATCATGTGTACTTATCTTTCATACCTTCAGTTTACCTTGAGCAACAATGTCGCGAAGATAATGGCACATGAAATCAATGTGCTTTGTCCTCTCGTGGAACATTTGATCTTTAGTAAGGTATGTGACACTTTGAATGTCATAAAACAAATTAATGCGATAATCATGTCCACAAAGCTCAGCATACAAACCTTTCAACCAAATAGACTCTTTGCAAACTTCAGCAATAGTCATATATTCTTCTTCGGTTGTAGATTGGGCAACAATAGATTATAACGTTGCCTTCCAACTCACAACACCTCCACCAATAGTGAAGACATAACCTGTGAGGAACCTTCTCTTATCCAAGTTGGCAGCAAAATCTGAATCCAGATAGCCAGCGAGTCCCTCACCGGCCTTTCCAAACTTGAAGCAAGCTTTAGATGTGCCACGAAGGTACCTGAAAATCCACTGAACAACTTTCCAATATTCTTTACCAAGATTAGCCATGATCGACTGATCATAGCATATGATAAACCAGGACGAGAACAAACTGTGGCATACATCAAGGAACCAACAACACTAGAATATGAAACTCGTGACATGTACTCAATATCTCCATTAGTACTAGAACATTGCAATGCTGACAATTTGAAGTGACGGGCAATAGGTGTACTTACAGACTTTGCATCATGCATATTAAAACATTGAAGACTTTCTTAATATAATTTTGGTAACTAACAAATAACACACTAGATTTTCTGTCTCTTTTAATATTCTTACCTAGTATTTTCTTAACAACACCAAAGATCTTGCATCTCAAATTGGAAATGCACTTTTGAACATGGGAGCATATGTTCCTGCTATACAGGAGAACATTTTAAAATGTCAAAAAACATGACCAAAAATTTGTGTGTCTACGTTGATATTATATGTGCGCATGCCAAGTTTCGCGAAAAGGTGAAATTTTTCGTGCCCTGTGTAAAAAAGATAAAGAAATATATTGTGGAAAACTCTTTTTCAGCACCAATTTTTTTTATTTACACGACACAAAAAATGTCGGGTTTCGGCGAAACTAATTTATGAGAACATAGGATGTCCACATGTATGCATGGATTTTTGGTTCGGTTTTTCTTTTTGATATTTTAAACTGCGTATAGAAGTCGTTTCAAAAACTATATTCCCCCGGATGCAAAAATTTCCCGTTCCATCTCAAACTCATTACTTAATTGTGATTTTAAAGTAGTGATCTCTTTCTTCCTTTTGGCAACAATAAACATATAATAACAAGTATATAAGTGATCCATTAACAAACTTGATGTAAATACAACTATCATATTAAGATCTCTTAAAATCATGTGTAAGGATAAATGAATCAAACCTTTTGTACCACTGTTTTGAGACTGTTTCAGACCATAAAGGGATCTCTTTAACTTGCAAACAAGATTCTCCTTAGCACGCACAACAAAATATTTAGGTTGGTCCATGTATATCTCCTCCTCAAATTCTGCATGCAGAAAAGCGGTCTTCACATCTAACTGCTCAAGCTCGGGATCATGCATAACCACAATACCAAAAAATGCACGAGTATAATTATGTTTTACAACCGGAGAGAATACATTATTATAATCAACATCTGAAATTTGGCTAAAAAAATTTGCTACTAATTTTGCCTTAAACCTTAAATGCTCATTAGGAGACAAACATTTCTTTCTTTTAAATATCCACTTGCGATGGACATCCTTTTTTGTTTGGGCAAGCGTACAATATTGCATGTGTCATTCTTCTCAACCGATGGAATATCCTCTTGCATAGTAGAAAGATCCACTTCTCGCAGGGGCCTCAATATATGTAGCATGTTGAGAATCATGCTTCACATGTTCAGCATAACTTAAAGCATAATAAACAAAATTACATTCTTCAATTAAACGAGGACGTGGACCTTTATTACGCCTCGATCTATCAGCAGCAATGTATTCATTTGTTTGCTGCAAAACATGTGATGAGTGTGTTATCATTTTCAGCAACATTATTTTCTTTCTCCTCTACATGCTCTACATGCACACTAATTTTTTGTTGCTCATCATCAGAAAAAATCAATACATCAGAAACATCCGTAGATAAACTCTTATGAAACATGACAACCTCATTAAAAACAACATTTGTGCTATGCAAAACCTTCTTAATTTCAGGATCTCATAACCTATATGTCTTAACTCCTGAACCATAACCAGGAAACACACACTTAACAGCACTGGCGGAGCTTCGGCAGGGCGAACCTGGGCGATCGCCCCCCCTACAAAACTGAACTTTCGACATTACCGAGTACTAATTTTTAGCCCAGGCCGGTCAATTGCGTGTGCTACATGGATTTAGTAAATGCTGGGCCTGGGCCTGTGATGAATACGAAAGCAACATCTTTGGGCCATGAAACCATCCCACCTTGCATGTTTAACATGTCTCTGCTATCTCTCAGTTACCGTACCGACCCCTTCAATGCAAGTTAGCCCATCTATTGAGTAGATGAATATTCTTTCTTAGAACGTTGGCTTCCCTAAATAAATATCTACAGAGTAGGCCCGCATGGGATGTTGCTGCAATTGGGAGTTTAGGCTCCAGAAATTTTCATTTTATTATCCAATTATTTGAGGTATTTTTCTTTGCCATGAATAAGGTTCATTTATAATTTTGCGAATCTAAACCTTAGTTTTCTGTAGGAAGGTGTTAGTTTTCTGTAGGAAGGTGTTAGTACATTGTACATGCATGGTTTTATCCGACAATATGAACCTAATTCAAAAAAAATCCTAGAGTCACCACTATTTCGCCCCCGCTGCGAATTCGTTCAAGCTCCGCCACTGCTTAACAACCCTATGCTCTAGCTTTTTATTATCAATATGCATAAGCAGTACAACCAAAAACTCTCAACTGTAAATAATCAGCAGGTGAACCAGATCATACCTTAATTGGAGTTTTCTTATCAAGCGAAATGTAAGGTGACATGTTTATCAAGTAACATGCAGTAAAGGCTGCGCATACCAGTATTGGACAACATGCAACGAGCTTTGGAGATGATGGTTTTATTTATCCTCTCGGTCCAAGTCTATCGGCGATGGGCCTCGCTTCGCTCCGTCGTTAGCTTTCTTACTGAATTTAGATCATAATATAAAACTTTTGAGCTATGATGCAACTTTTGGTGAGTTTGTTCAAAAACCTAGATCATTGGCATTGTTGTGATATCTCGATGTATGAGAAGCTCTAGTGTTATATAGAGAATAACTTACTATATGTCAATTTTTACAATAGTTAAATAAGATTTAAGTGGCTTCGGACTGTTAAAACTTAGAAGTGCTCAAAGTCACAAAGTGCGATGTCCTGCTCAATTTCCGCATAACAAGTTACAGAACGCGTTCTACCTGCAGCCAATAGCTAGATACCTAAGTAGCATGTATGTTGTTATCTCCTACCACCGCATTCTCTTGGATCTCCACCTTTGCTGCCCACCCCGGACTCCTCTTCTTCCCTAGATACTTCTCCAAGCTCGTGTCCTTTTACTTTGGTGTCGTTTCGCCTGCGCTTCTTCGATCCAGTTTTGTCTCCATCTGCACACGGGACAATAACATGTCATGACCTCTTCTTTTTAGGAAATGAAAGATGTCATGACTTATTGACAGTACTCAAAAAAGCAAACCTAGACAACGAATAATTACACAAAGACCTATTAAGCATGGATTTTTCCTGTTAATAAGATGTCAGCTAAACTAGCCATCTTACGACTACTAATTAAGTGGTGTTCAATGCCAGGTCGAGTTGAACCCAGCGAGCTAGTGCTAGTGTAATTTCCTTCGATGTCTCCAACCAAGCTGATGCATTAAAAAAAATGTATAGGGCTGGACATATTTACTTCTATTACGCTAGGAATCGGATGCCGATTTGTTGCTTTCGATCGGACCAGTATTTGGCCGTAGGATCTAAACAACATTGAGCGTACGATTTCAGCAACGCCCAGAGGGCTCTTTCCCAGTAACCTCTCCCGTGATTTTAGGGATGGATCGCATGCATGCTTCATAAAAGCTATTCCCAGTAACCGCTCCCGTGATGCACGCTTGCACATCTCGCTATGCTCTCCTGCCTTTCTTCTTCCTCATAGTCATGGTTGCTTCTTCCCCGGAAAATAGATATATCATGAGATTGAACAATGGAAAGTCTGTGTGAACCATGAAAGACAATTTTTTATCCAGGAAGCATACCATTATTAAGTCGGTAGCATTGTAATTCAGGGTGATAGAGTGATCCATTTTTTTGGCTTTGGAACCAATGAAAAAGTAGTATTAAGAAGCACATATGTGACACTACTAGTAGAATCAATGGCCATGGGAGGTGAAGCACGTTGAATTTCAGAGAAGCGCATCCTTTGGCTGAAAGAAGCGTACAGATGATCCATCAGAAGCACAGTTATTGTTGAGGTGTCTATTTTAAGAATAAGGAAAAAGTACTACGTAGTATTTGGATTCGGAAGCATCATGCGGTCAGCAGGCTTGGCGGTCAGCCATAGAAGCATTTGCGGTCACACCATGCGGCGAACTTGGTGGAGAAGGTGTTGCATTCCCCACGTCCCCACGAACTCGCGAACAAGAACCATGAAGCGCACATGCCGCACGCAGTGCTTCCTCTGTGTGATGCGAGACACGCCGGACTGCTCCGCCGCCGTTCGCTGGTGCGGTTGTTAGTGCTCCGCTCCTCTCCCTCGCCGGCCTAGAAGGACCCTGCTCGAGGTCTGGGGCACAAACCATGGAGCAACGACGAGCACCACCTGAAGTACGAGCGGCGTCGGCCGAGGGGTGGACACGACAGGGACGGCGAGCGGAGCCGGGGGGAGTACCGGCTACGACGACGATAGCGCTCGTTGGGAATGAATGACGACGGCAGGAAGCTCCAGCAGCGGGCGAGGATCGTACATGGCGACGGCGACGATGAGAGGAGCCAGGGGGAGGGTCGACGGTAGTGGCGGCTCCGGCAAGGACGGTAGGGCTCGTTGGGAAGGAGCCATGGTGGGATCTGTCTCTATATAGCGACGACGATAGCGCTCGTTGGGAATGAATGACGACGGCAGGAAGCTCCAGCAGCGGGCGAGGATCGTACATGGCGACGGCGACGATGAGAGGAGCCATGGGAGGGTCGACGGTAGGGCTCGTTGGGAAGGAGCCATGGTGGGATCTGTCTTTATATAGGGCAGGCTCAAGTCGTTCGATTCCTCGCTCTGAACGAACGTCCGGATGCTAGTCCGGCCTTTTCTTCCGTATCGGACCCCGATATCTAGTGTTTACCTTCTATTATTGGGTAACATATTTGGCTTCAAATCCCTGCGTGTTTCTACAGTTTCAGAAGAAACCGATTTTGGACACCCCTGACCACTGTCAGCTGTGATAGATAGTGGATAAAAAAAACTGTGATAGATTTTTTCCGATCAAGGAGCATAGCCCCAGCCTATGCATCCAAAGGATGCACACATCTTTTTTTTTAATTAAATTATTCGCAATGTCTTACATGGGAATACAAAGATCAATCTCGAAGCCTCCTTCCTAGCAACAACTCGCTATACCTACGATGAAGGGGGAACCATAAACAAGGCCATACTCCCTGACGGTACATCAACACACATCATCCAAAAAGCAAAACCCCGAGGGTATGCCATTGCACACGTCGCAGAGTTCGCAACCGCCATCAATCTCGAACCCATCTCCAAGCGAGATCAACGTATTGACCGTGCCAGGCCTGCCGTCGATGTCACCATAACACCAAACAGCTCCACCATCCTGCCCGCGTCCAGCAATCCTCGCCCGTCTTCGATACCCTGTAGCTCCATGCCCCCCTCAGCGACGACAACGTGGTAGATGAACACCACTCCACCAAAAACCACCTCCATCCAGTCGCTGCTCCAAAAACGATGCCCCAAGAGGTAGCACGACCCAGGAAGCGTCGTCATCGTCCGATCCTGGCTGATCTAGGGTTTCCCCCGGAGCAGCACGAGTGAGTTCCCGCGGACTGCGACGACGATGCCTTCAAGAAGGAAGCGACGCTTAACGCCGCCATCGCCCGCCAATCTTGACACGGTTTTCACCGACAGCCGCGAGTCCCCAACTCGGCGAGAGCAAACGGAGAGGCCAACAAAGATGATGCCTTTGCAGGGGAACGACGCCAATAGCCGCCGCCATCATCCGCCAAGAACGAAGTCAAGGCTCGGTGTTCACCGGTGGCCCCTTCGCCGCTAGCTCGTCGTCGACTAGATCTTCATCGCCGGGTAGAGGGATCTCGTCCGCCACCCCAGCAACCAGCCGACCTCCTCCGGCGAAGAAGAAGGCCGCCTCCACCATCGAACCCAAGGCTGCTGCCCCGGGCGACCTCGTACCGCGGGAGAAGCCCAAGATCATAGCCCCTCACCGGCGAGAGGCGGAGGGAATGGCGTTGTCTGCCACCACCAGCCACCACCGGCGTGCCGCCGATGGGAGGCGGGGAGGCCGCAGCACAGGCTCTGGCCACCGTCCCCATCCATCCATGCGGGAGGCGGGAGGGCCGCCGTCGCCCCTCCATCTTCGTCAGACCGCCGCCGCCCCGGGAGGCGGAAGGGCCGCCGCCGCGCGTGAGGAACTCCATGGCCGCCGTCCCCGACGCGTCACGAGGGAAGGCCCCCGCCACCGCCGCGCCCCGAGGTCTTTGCCCGGCGGCGCTGCCGGCGGCGGCGGGAGGAGGGTTGGGGTTGTGGGCGGCTAGGGTTGGGAGGGTTGGGAAGGCTATGGTCTACTTGAGGGCTGTGATAGATACAATTCCAAAAGGAAAAGAACTACAAAGAACTAGCAGCCACTGATAAACACATCTTCGACTTCACAGGAACTGACTATGGTTTATATTCTTTTTCCTCATCTTTACTTTGTTCACTCATGGCAATTTTCTTACGAACTTATGAGGCGCTTGGTTGGGGAGAAGTAACATATCCACTGATGCAATGAGAATACACTGTATTAGGAGGCGGATTGTGTGATAACGTGATATTTGGTTTATATATTCTTAACGCTATTTGGTTCAAGCAACGGTCCATTTCCCATTTGAATTTCTTCCTAAAATCTTCAATAGGAACTTCCTACTCTAGCCATCCTGATATCCTCTATCATGGCTTTCACAACCGAGTCAAAACTACAGACCAAATGAAGTTACTACACAACTCTTATGCAGGTCAACATGCAGCTAGCAACACCGACATGTATGCATTCAATTAGCTTTGTGACAAGAATTATACTAACATAACAGTGCACAATTATATAATATCACATAGCATAAACAAACAAGTTTCGAGTAAATTATGTAGAAAGCCACAAAAATAACTTACCATCGAGCGTTTCAACGATATACTCTCTCCTTGAAGCCTTAAGTGTAAACACCATCTGTGATTCTTCCATAGGTCTTGCAAGTATGACAGCAGCAGCTTCCTCAATCTCACTTCCAGTTAATCCAGCCATACGTAACTTATTAATCAGCATGTCTTTGAACTGCTTGATAGGCTCGTCTTCTATTGCTTTCTCTTGGACAATACTGGTAATGCACTTGCCCTTAGTAATGTTGTCGGAGTTGGGGCCGACTGATCTGAGCCCCGAGGTACCCAGTGCTCCATCTGGAGAATCATTGGTATCCCTGACCTCATCTTCTATAAAACAAGGTAAGTTAGGTAAAACATCAGCCACCAGCACAACGTAAGGGAGGAGACCCACACAATGCACACAGAACCTTACAGAAACTAGTGTTGTGCTGTGGGCAGCTAGTATGGGAGAAATTCCTGGTTGATTTTTCATTATTAACAGAAAAAGCTAACACTTACTACACCAAGACGGGGTTTCCGGAGAACACTCATTCTCTTGTTCATCACTGTCACTGTCACTGCCACTACAACTGTAACTGTCCTCATCGCTGTCACCGGAACTGTTCTTCTTTCTCTTAAGTAGGGTAGAGAACCACGGAGATGAACCTTGTTTGACATAGAATAGAAGGTATGCTTCGCTGTCCAAAGCTCTATCTTTGCAAATCTTCATAACCTGCACCACCAAAGTTTAGAAGCTAGAACCATGTACTTGAACGAAATATATACAAAAATGTTACAAGCTGTAGATAGATTTCCTTAGAATCATCGAACAGAAACCAATCAGTTTGTGATGGACGGATAATACAAACATAGTGACCATTGGATGGAACACCCAGGTGTTCTACAACTCCATACAAATCGTAGTATTGAGGTTTCTGCAGGAGAAAAAGTGTGCATCAGCCATATACCTGGGCGCATGCGGAATTTGATTAAATGAGAAAAAAGGACTCACATCCTCTGGGGTGCTCAGAAACGGGTTTAAATCCAGCTCTGGCTGATACTCCACCTTGGCTTGAATCTTAGATATAGCACTCCCTAGATTTTGAAATCTCTTAAGCTGGATCACGAGAACTTCTGGAGCCTGTTCCACCTCGAATTGCTTTTCCATGTTCACACGAGATTTGCACCCATCACAAGGAAAATTTTCGAACACCTCAATCTTTGTAAAAGAATGTAGTGCATCCGTGACACTGCTCATCTGGGTAACCTCTAAGTTAAGGTCGACGAAAGGCTCCAATCTGTCTGAGCAATGCTGGCACTCTGGACAATGCAACTGACAAAGAAAAAAGATTAACTCAATATGACACTGGATTATCAGGGACTAAGTGTCAATGATTTACAAGAGAACAACTGGTAGTGATGATTTACAGGCAACACCTGGCTTTTCAGCTGGCCTCCAAAAATTTGTTGGACAATTGAAGAGGATCCCTCAGATGGGGGACTCTGAGGGACAGAGGCCTCATCCAATTTATCAAGCAAGTAACGGAGGAATTCATGTGCATCCTGGTGTTGTCCCCACTCAAAATTTTCAGATATTACTGCAAACAATGTTTTCAAGAATCAAGTTCAGTCATAATCGCACTGATGCATTTCCAATTATCTAAGACCTAATAATGAGAATATGACGGCTAGAACATTGAAGGAGCAATAGCTAAATAAGACAAGTACTGCAAGCAAAGATTTTCTGATAATATAAGCAACCTACAGTTCAGGAGTTCAACAAACTTCTTTGGGTAGAGAACACACCCAGAGCGCTTGATAATTTCATCAGCGTGCAGTTTTAGGGAGCAGTAACAGCAGAATTTGTCAGAGTCACCTAGTGAAAAATCAAAATCTGAGTTGAAAACACAATGGTAGATAAGAGATTCTCATCAGAAAGCAGCTAGAAGCACAAAAGGTGGACTGGTCTAAATGCCTTACGAGGACATGCATCTATGTGATCATCTTTCAGAAGCTTCAACACCAGAGGAACAGTGTGAACCACACACTGGAGAATGCAATTAACAAAACATGTCCACTTCTCAGGATTACTTAGCGAGGCACCCTATGAAAGCCATGTAAACCAGTAAAATAAACACATCAAAACTTGATTTAACATGGGAAAAAACATAAGCATGCAAAACGAGGCACAAGTCTAGCTTACCACAGGGTAATAGTTCTCACGTCCACAGATAATATTGCGAGAACAGCACTTAGTATGAGCATAGCCACGCTTGTTATCCGGAAAAAGATTGAAGTGGAAGGTGTCAAAAACAGATCAAGATATCACTACCTATAAAGAATCAAATTTCACAAAGGTTTGGATCATAGTGTAGTATGAATAGTTGTGTTACTCTGCTATCGTAAGGAATACTACCACATAATCATTATATGTGCAAAAATAAGATATATGGGTTACCATCGGATTCTGCAGTTTTGCACACTCAAGAAGACCTCCTATATCTTTGTGTATAAAACTAGTGCAACCACTTATTTGTTGAAAATGGTCCAGAAAGTTCAGATCCTGGAAAACAAACAGATGTAAAATGTTAGATGTGTAAATATGGCACCAGTGCGGGAGATATAGGAGGTCTTCTTGAGTGTGCAATGAGATCAAATCGGTGCACCGAAGCAGCTGAAAAATATTACCTGAACAGCTCCTGCAAACTACTAACAGCAAATGTAGACAGTTGCACCAAAGAAATACATTTACTTGCATCTTAGCCAAGTCAGGATGTTGAACACTCTATACTTGTATCACTTCTATGTGATGCATTGAGTCAATAAGAGTATCTCCAGTCGCGTCCCCAAAACCGTCCCCAAAGGCCTTTATGGCGGGCTGGATAGAAAACTGCGCCCAGCCGCTTGCCCTAAAGGCCAATTCCGTCCGGCGCGGTCCAATACTGGGTCCGGTGCCCCGAGGATATCCCCGCCTCCCAGGGACAGGCTGGACGCGCTGGGCGCAACGCAGCGACGACGTGGCGCATGGCGGGCCATCCCTGTCATTGACACAGCCACAGGCGGGTAGCTTTCCATAATGTCGGAGGCAGGGGCCAATTCCGTCTGGCGCGGTCCAATACTGGGTCCGGTGCCCTGAGGATATCCCCGCCTCCAAGGGACAGGCTGGGCGCTCCGTGAGCAACACAGCGACGACGCGCATGGTGTGCCATCCCTGTCATTGGCATAGCCACATACGGGTAGCTTTCCATAATGGCGGAGGCAGGCAGGACTTCTCGTCAGCGCTGCGCCTTTCCGCCCTTTCTCATCCTCTTCTCGTCGTCTCCAACTATAAAAATACCCGTCGCTGCACAATGAACCTCATACTCGCCTCCATCGCTTGCTTCCATCTCCTAGCCAAAGCCTCGTAACCACAATGTCAAGCCACCGCATCACCACCTACTCAATGTTGGGCCGCAACGGTCATACGCCGCCTGCCGAACATGTGTCGCCATAGCCCGAGCCCTTCCTTTCAGACTCCAACTTGTTTGCCGAGTTCGACAATGAGATAGGCATGTCGTTCATGGCATACGCAGACCACGAGGCGGCGGAGGAGCGGACCCAATGGGGCGACAAGCAAGAGCCGGCGGACTACCCTCGAATCGTGCCAGACGTTGTGGCAGCTTCAGAACGCTACGGCCGTACCACCGAGATCTCCATCGAGCAGGCACCGAAGGAGGAGGCTAGTCACCTCCTCATGGCGACCAAGCAGCAGAGGATCCTCGAGCTCAACGCTCAGACATGCGTTAGACCGTCGCCCGCAAATCAGCGTGGGTTGCCTAGAACGAGGAGTACCGCCTAAGGCGATCGCAAAGGACTAGCATCGCAGGGAAGCAGGGGCGACACCGGCCAATAGTGGTGCAGCACCGGCAGTTGCGTGTGAAGCAAGGGCGTGTGCGTCTAAAGACGGAGCGACGAGGCGGGCGTGGAAGCAGGCCGAGGGGAAGAACGACGGCAAGGCTGGGCCTTCACACTTCTGACCGGCGGCGAGTAGGCTTGGTTTTATTTAAAATTTAGCCCTTTTTCATTCAACTTTGTAATATATAACAAAATTTGAATAAAAGATTTAAGATCTGTCGAATTTAAGTGTTTCCATACAGGGCATTTGGGGGCGTGGCTTGAAACGGGCGTACTCCAAACGCAACACCACACGACGGCCCCCAATCGACCAATCTCACGCTTTCACAGAACGTCGTTTGGAGGACACGACCGGAAATGCTCTAAAAGCACCCTTTATGGAAAAAAATCACCCCCTATAAAAGGTTGATGTTTTTGAGTCGATAGAAGCACCCTTTATCCAAATCACCCTAATCATCATCGACTTCAAACTTGTACTCCCTCCGTTCTAAATTATTTGTCGCAGCATTTTCTTAAAATTAGCTAACCTAGCTAACGTGTCAAGAACTCAAGATACATCCTTATTTAGATCCAATCTAACCAAAACTGTGATAAATAATTTAGAACTGAGGAAGTAGAAGATATGGATTTCATTGATCCCAGTGACGCCATGGATTAAGGGGAAAACGCATGGATGCGTCCCGAAACGTAGATTCCGTACGGGAGCTCCGAGCAGCGGTGGTACGGGGGAGCCTCCTTTGCTCCTGGCTACACCGGTGAGATTGAGGGCCTGCGACGGCGCCGGACACGGAGGCGGCCGATGGCAAAAAATAAGGTCGGGCGTAGAGGCGTTTGTGCTCGCACCCTGGCACTCAGGTGGCCGGCGCTCTTCGCCTGGGCACGACCCGAGCCGGCCAGGCGCGCGGCGCGGCGGCGGGAAGATACGAAGCAGACACACCCTAACCAAGTAACTAAGCACTTCACTCAACAACAACAAAAGATACTAACTAGGCAGTAGCAGCGCGCGCGAGAAAATGGAGGAGCTAGCCCCAGAGAGAGAACGCACCGATTCCTCTGGCCGCGGCACGACAACAAGGTCCGTAACGGCCGGCGGCGGCTGCTCCTCCCCCTCGTCCGGCGGCGGCAGGGCGGTCGGCATTGGGTCGCCGGCCATAAAATCAGACTAGGGTTTAGTCTGGAGCTGGGGGAGAAATGGTGGATTGGGGATTGGGGGAGTTGAAATCAATCAGCTCAACTGCACACTCGAACGAACGATCGGCGTCGCCGGGAGGAGGAAGATGAGCTCGGGAACGGGCGCGGCTGTGGAGGCGGAGGCCTTTTATATGGCGAGGTGGGTCTTCGTCTTCCTCATCGGGTCGCCTCGTTTAATTTGGGCTCGTGTCCCAGCTAGAGACTTCTACTCCTACTGGGCACTGGGCACTGGCTGCTGCTGCTGCTGCTACACAAGCTGGCCGTCACTCGGTTCCTTGGTGCAGGACATACAAAGTGGTCTTGCATTGACTGCGGCATGGACGACCAGTCCGGGTGCCGTGTGCAAGTAGCACTGCTACTTTCTTGGAGGACAGAGGAAGTTCATTCTTGTTTTCCGCCGGCAACCAGCGACACCAATATTTTGTTGGATGCATAGTGTCAGGTGTTACTTAACCGCGAAGGGGAAAGAATCACTGTCAGCTGAATACGCTGTGCCTTGTTCCGATGTTTAAAATTAAATATTTTCCTATACTAAAGATTAGAAAACTGAATTGTTTTTTTTAATAAATACCACCAATACATATTAGTGCTCACTTTGTACGGGTTTACATACTAATAAACTTTAACCAATAAAAAGTACTCCCTCCGTACCATAACTCATTCTTTTCACTTTTGCTTCGGTGTTCCCCTTTGTTCAAACTTTGGTGAACTGAAATACCTGTATGGTCAAGAACTTTTCATACCTCTTCATAACCAAGGGTGCAATGATGAAAAGTGAATAAAAATACATAAGACAAGCCTTAGAGTAGCCTGATCAATTTAAGTCTATATTGTTCTGTAGTCAGACGCGCAGATAACAGTATAAGCCGAAAACCGAAACGTCAGTAGGTAAAATATTCCGTTGGGTATATCGACTGGCAAGAACATTGAGTACGGCTAGAATATCTATACGAGGGTATATAGAATTTGGTATGAATTTTTACGGGCTGAAAAAAAGGCACTGGGAAAAACTTACCTCTTCAAGTCTTGGTGAGGGGGCACACCGAAGCAAGGCTTCATTCTTTTGTGTTTGTTGTGCCATAGGAATTATAGAACCGAGGAACGAATTAGTTTTGGTGACCCTACTTTTTTGGTTGTCTTCCCCGAAGCAAAGATGGCCAATGTTGAGGACTTGACTCTACAGGAGATGCGGTAATTGAGTAATCTTCTTTAGAGCAAGAACAATAGAAGAGTTAGCAGTTGGCTATATGTTTTTGCTCTGTCATTTATAGTCTACTTATAGTCAGCTCATACAATAGTTAGATATAACTATGAACTACTTTATATGCATATGATTCACCTTGCAATGTCACAAAGTGCCTACAAGTACGCATTGCAACTGGCTACTATTCTGTAGACTGCTTCTCTTCTCTCTCCTCTTCTCTTACATCCAACTTAACAAAATTATATTAGTTTAATTTTATAGCCTGCTGACTATATCTTATTATACTTCTCTTAGATGGATTTCTCATCAGAAAGACATTTGGTTGGTTAGTAGTCCTATAATCTCAAACTATTGGGCATGATGCAATTGATGGTCAATATATGTTATTGTATCTTTTTTATCCCTCCTCTTCGAGGGCATGTTTCACTTAGTCACAAGATGATTAGAGCTTGCTCCGTGGTTACAGTGTCTCTTAGCGCGTTATCTTAGATAGGGATATCTAATAAAAAACACTATGATGTATTAATTTTTAGCGTTGTATTATAATTTAATGATTTTACTTTCATGCATACGTTTGGTCTAGGAACTTTTTTTTGCCTATGACTGCGTGTAAAAATTATATCTTAGCTAAGATACAACGTCATTCTTTTTCATCTTTAAATATGACACCACATAAGCATTTTGCCTATGATACCATGCTAAGAAACTAGGATTGTGAAAGGCCTTACGGTACTCTAGTATTCTCAAATCATGCATGAAAGTGGACGTCAATGGAGGGTAATTTTCCCTAAGTCAACTGATTGTTTTTTGGACTTTTTACCATGCCAAGCCTAGGAACACCTGATTGGGATTTTGATTTTATTTTCCTCAAATCATGTTCAAGTGGTGGTGTCACCATTTTCATTTCATTCTCTGCACTGCTGCTTTCGCCGACACCGACCACCCAACTTAGTCGTCATGTTTAGGCGTTCGACGGTCGCCACTACGTTGACGCGTGAACTAAGGTTTGCCCTCGTCGTGGCGCTCGCCATTGAATTCCCTCGCGTCGTTGTCCCAATCAAGGTCTCTTCTTGCACCGTCCCGCCGTGTACCTGATCCGTCTTGTTTTCACTCGCTTTGGTTGGTTAATTACTATTTTGCCCCTCGACTGAGCATTTCGTGAATTTTGTTGAATTTTCAAGTTACCCTTTGATTCGGAGGATTGGAACAAGCGTAAAAATAGGTATCATGTAGGATTACAATGACATGTCTACTTTGAATGAAGAATTCTCTTTGATTGTGGTGAAATAAAATTTTCTGCAAGATCTAACCTCATGTTATTTTTACTACTCAAGAGTACCTAAAAGTTTATGTAACTTAATTCTATTAGAAAATGTATGGGCCACTTGTCGATAGTTTTGTATATTTATTGAGGTAGAAAACCATGATATCCCCCGGTTGTCCGCTGCTGAAAACGAGATTTTAACAACGGAATTCGCGGAAAAAGAAATCCACGATGTATATCATGAAATGGAGAAAAACAAGATACCGGACGAGATAGGTTTCCTAAGTTCTATCAAAAGTTTTAAGAAATATTAAAACATGATTTGATGGAAATTTTTGTTTGTTTCCAAGAGAGAGAACTACAACTTTTTCATCTCAATTATGGGACGATAATCCTGCTGCAATACAAATTCAACAATATCGATCGATCTGTTTTCCCAATGTCAGTTTTCTCAATGTCAGTTTCGAGGTGTTCATTAAAGTTGGGATAAACCACGTAACAATTATGGTTGATACGTTCGTCAAACCAACTCATGCGGCATTTATGCTAGGTCGAATATCTTAGAAGGAGTGGTCTACATGAGACAATCCATAAACTTCATAGGAAGAAAGTGGATGACATCCTGATTTTGAGAACGCGTAGTGAGAGAGGTAGCGTGGTAATAACTGTGAATGATGACACATAGGTCATTATTTCCAATACTTTATCACCTTCTTTGTTTAATTTAATATAATTGTGAATATGCTTGGCATCTTAGTGGCAAGAGCAAGGAGGGTTGAGAGTGGAGGTTTAGCAAACGGTTATTTAAACTTTTAAACGAGGACTGTGTGTGTGGCAAGAGTTACTTTGCAATAAGTACCTACACTCTAAAAAATTTCCTGGAAATTCTGTAAGTCAAGGAAGCCCTTACGTAGGGTACTTCGTACGGTGTGTGGTGTGATGCGAACGTAGAGTTCCGGCGGCCACGGGATGACACAAGAGCCATTGGTTGGATTACAGGAAATGGACGGGTTCTATTTGATGTCGGTCACGTCAACAAAGATGGGGAGTAAGAGCAAGAACAATAATGTAGCTGGCTACAACAATTCGTCATATCATCTAGAGCTATATACACTAGTAGTCCCATAACTTGCGTGAGATGTGCAAACTAGTCCCACAACTTGTAAAATGGGGTACGGCAGTCCCACAACTTGTTTTGATGTGCAAAACTGGTCTGAGCAATTTAGAAGGTGACATGTGGCGATGTCTTTTATGCAAAAATGCCCCTCCGTATTTTTGTAATAAAATGTATCTGCAGTTGTAGATTACAATGCGGAGCCCACTTGTTAGAGGAGATAATAAAATTTAGCACGTTGTTGTAGGTGATTCGAACCGTGAGCTTCTCGATGTTAGACACGTGAAATAGCCACTACCCCACGCCGATTTCTGTTGATAATTTTATCAGTAGCTCTAGATAAAACTGGCAAGCAGAGCTCACGCATTGCCCCATTGCCATTTGCCCGTCGTGGTAGCTGTTGTTTGTCGTGTTCAAACCGGCACGTATACGTGTTTGTTGGCCGGTTTGAGTTTTTTCACAAAATTTTGAGGCTGAACAGACCCCATAAAAATGTCTTGGCTCGTATAGCATTTACCGGCCCCGTTAATTCGGCGCTAGGAACTGTATATGTACAGTTCGGTCTGACGGGTGAGGGCCTAAATCCTCACCCCACTGCCACTTTTCCTCCCTTTCATCTGCCGCCTCCGCCGCACCTCACACGCCGCCGGCGAGCTCAACCGCTCCCGCTATCACCGGATCCGCGTGTCCCGCTCCAAATGGTCTCCACGAGGTCCTCGAGCGGCCGCGGAGGGTCCTTGCCTGGTCGCAGTGAGATATTTCATGCAGAGATTTCGTCACCAACGCGGAACTCCCCGCCATCATTAGTCTTCTCGAGGCGCTGAGCCTCCACGAAGCCGAGAAGGCGGCGGAGTGGCGGCAGATTGCAAAGGAGCAGTCGTACGAGGATCTCGCGACGAGAAGTGAAGGCCGTGCCATTGCATCATCAACGTCGCCGCCACGGTATTAGGCAGTGACCACCCCGAAGGCCAATTTTGGTATGTAACATTGCGTGGAAGTGTATTTTGTTAGTTTAGGAATATGAATTGCATTGTTAAATTGTGCCGCATTTTGGATGATCAAGGTGAAATTGCAATGCTCAATGTCTTCGCGATCTTTTTTAGAAAAATTACAGTTCACATTGTCGTATCTGCTATGTGTAGGCTTTTTTTGGCCCGCATATCGCGTTTTCTCCAATCTGTAAACCCCCGTTTAGGGTTTACGGTTCAAGGGTTTTGCTAGAGATGCTCTAACACCCACCAATAATGTATCATTATCGTGAAGTGTGATTAATCGACAGGATTGGTGTTGGATGTTGTGGTCCTTGCAAGCTTGTTTGTACTCCAGCCGCTGAACCCAAAATGAATACGCGTAAGTTGCTGTGAAAGTTAGAATTGAAATGGGTGTTCGCTGCCTTGGCTATTTCACATGTCTAACATGGAGAAGCTCACGGTTCGAATCACCGCAACAACGTATTAAATTTTATTATCTCCTCTGACAAGTGGGCTCCGCATTGTAATCTACAACAGTAGGTACATTTGATTAAAAAAATACGGAGGGGCATTTTTGCATAGAAAACATCGCCACATGTCATCTCCTAAATCGCTTGGATCAGTTTTTTCACATCAAAACAAGTTGTGGGACTGCAGTATCCCATTTTGCAAGTTGTGGGACTAGTTTGCACATCTCACGCAAGATATGGGACTACTAACGTATATAGCTCTATCATCTATAGTTAACTTATAGCGTGTAGTATAGTACTTTTACAATACATGGTTCATCTTTTAGTCTCACATAGTGCGCCCAGGAGCACGTGCTAGAGCTGGCTATTAGATAAGAGCCCACTTCCCTTCTCTCGTCTAATCTCTCTCCTACAACCAAGCAAATTTATACTACAGTAATATTTTATCTTTTATAGTCAGCTAATTATACCTTATTGTACTTGCTCTAAATAACTAAATATACATGTTGCTCAAGAAAACCGGTTGGATGGACGTGTCTTGATTGGATAGCACGGGGTGAGTAGGCACTAGGCAGCACCGAAGAGTCAACACAAGCGCAGCGTCAGCAGCCTTTTGCAGGCGGTAGGGTTACTTGACCTAGGCACCTAGCTAGCTTACCATAGCTCGGAAATTGCGACGTGATGGCTCCCAGCAGGCCACCGAATTGTCATGTCGCTGCGAAGACTCACCGGCGAAACAAAGCTCCTGATCGCTGTCACGCACCTAGAAAAGACCCGTAAATGCACTTCGATCTCCATGTGAAACCTTGGCGTGGCAAAACCAGTACCGTGCTCGACCTCTTTTCTGACCGTTGGATGGAGAATAGATGGCCGGATGTCTACCGGCACGTCTGAGAAGTTGGCTAGCGCGCAACCTTGTGCGTCATGGCCACTGCTCATGAAGACATGCAAAGCATGCTCACGGGACACGGGGTAACTTCAAATGTTCAAGGTCAAGCATATTAATCTGGATGTTTTTGTTTGTCCGTTTGTGAATGTAGAATGATAGAGAGGGAGAGAGATATGCGGAATATGTTGGATGATATATTGCGTCTCATGGGCGAGTATATATAGGGTACAAGTCTTGGGAGCCAAGAAGGCTATCCTAGAGATAAGGCAGGAGATGATTACAAATCATATACTACCAAATATACCTATACGAAATATATCTCTAACACTCCCCCGCATCGTAGCGGTAGTGACGTGAACAACAGCGTCGCGGACGGTCGACCGGAGATAAACCGAAGTGGACCCAAGGCGACACTCACCCGGTCGTAGCGGGAGCGTCGTGGACGGAGTTGCGTCGCGGATGCTTGGACTGGAGAGGAGGCTGGTGAGGCGCAAGCGAGGTGGTAGCCCTTTATGCCGATGTCGAGGTAACCGAGAGCGTGGGTGCTGCAACCTTGGTCGAGGGAGCCGCGCGAGGAAAGTGACGGAGACACGTCGAGGCAGTCGTGGAGGCTGTCGATGCCGAAGTCGATGCAGTCCGAGCCGTCGAGGGCGAAGTGCAACCATAGTTTTGCCAGAACTAGGCGCACTTCGGGGACGAAGGCATACTCTGGTTTTGCCGAACCGAGTACGCATAGAAGAACTCGGCGGTGACGCGGTCGAGGCGTCGTAGAGGCGATGCCGAAGAAGACGTTGTCGAAGCCGATGAAGACGAGACGTCCGGCGCGAGTTTGCCAGACGGGAACGTGTCGGGGACGAAGGCACTTCCGGTGTTGCCAGTACCGGGCATGCGAGGGCAGGGACCGTCATGAACTTGTCGCCATGTCGAGGGACTAGCAGAGGAGGCCTCCGGAAGTGTCGCGGTCGCAGATCGACGAAGAGATGCCGACGCTGCCCGCGGTTCTCGGTAGAGTAGCAGGTGGTGTAGACGGGGACGAGGCGATGACACGGGCGACGAAGTCGACAGGGAGACGTAGAAGGCGGCTAACCCAGCGGTGACCGGGGTGGTCATGCGGACGCCAGACGGCGTTGCGGTGGTCGGCGAGCCCGCGCGACTGGGTGGGGCGCGGTACACGAAGTAGCGAGGGAGACCCGCGGCGTGACGAAGACCATGCGCGACGGAGGCGACCCGCGCCGAAGGGGCGGCGCCGTGGTGGCCTCGGACGTCGATGCGCGGGGGACGGCGAGGTGACCGCGTGCGGCGACGCCACGGCCCGAGGGGCCGGCGTAGCCGCAGGGCGAGTCTGGGCGGGACGCCACCACGAACGTACGCGCCTCGAAGGCGCGTCGTTGTCTAGCGGCGTGGACCAAAAGCGGCGGCGCTGCGACCCGAAGGGGCGACGCAGCGGCAACCCGATGCTCGATCGGTGGTAGGCGCGTGCTCGGGGACGTGCTTGGCGTTGACGTGTGCGGGGTCGGTTGATCAGACCGACGGCGGCACGATATGCGCCATGGCGTGGACGACGCGTAGATCGGAGTCGATGGCGGCGTTGTCGATGAAGTCCCGGTCGATGGCGACAAAGACAGACATGCGATGGAGACCGCGCGAGGAAGAACAGCCTGATGCGATGCACGTAGGAACGCTTCGTGTGCGGCGCGTGCGGCTGTGCCGTGCGGTTGATGGCCGGTGCAGGTCGATGCCGTCGTCGGCGAGAGGGCAAGGGCGACGGCGATGGGCGACTCAATCCGATCTATGATCGGTAAACCAAAAAGAAAAACGCCGGCCGAGCGAGGAGCAAAGAAAACCAATCTACATTGGAAAAAAGACTCGAGGGCGCGGATCAACGGATCGGCGAACGAACCCTCATACGGAGCGCGGCCCCGGAGAGATCATGGAGATCGATCTCCCCGGGGCGGCGCGGCGCGGAAACCTTGCGGCGGCTAGGTCAAGGAGCGTGCCGCTCTGATACCATGTTGAAGGATAGAGAGGGAGAGAGATATGCGGAATATGTTGGATGATGTATTGCACCTCATGGGCGAGTATATATAGGGGTACAAGTCTTGGGAGCCAAGAAGGCTATCCTAGAGATAAGGCAGGAGATGATTACAAATCATATACTACCAAATATACCTATACGAAATATATCTCTAACAGTGAACGATGGTAGTAGTGTCAGTTCTGATGCCAACACATGGAGTAACTTTCAAGTGCTACATTAGCCTCTGCAACGCAACGCGCTAATAACAGTACAGATACACATAGTTAAAAAATAGAAAATAAACTAAGAAACAAAAGTCTCGCTACAGCATCTCAGACCTAGCAACAACAATACATCCACCATCAAGACAATACATGAAATACAAACTCTCCAAAAGCGATGCCTCCAAGAAAAAACGGTGCACCAGCGCCGTCGTCGCCGACCAAAGATCTTAGGTTTCACCCTGAAAATAGTCCCCGCTATCAAAACAATGCCTCCAACAAAGTCATTACCAGGCGCAACCAGTTAAGGCTAGACCTCAGGTTTTCACCCTGATGACCCACAAGTATAGGGGGTGTATCGTAGTATCTTCGATAAGTAAGAATGTCGATCCCAACGAGGAGCAGAAGGTGTTGGCAGCAGTTTCGATGAAGGATTCACTGTAAATGCTCACAGGCAAGTATTCAGGGGGTTTTGATATTGCAGATAAATAAAGTACAACTAAATAAAATGCGAGAGAAATAATTGCAGCAAGTGGCCCAATCCTTTTTAGCACAAAGGACAAGCCGGTTTGTTTACTTATAATGACCAAACGTTCCTGAGGACACACGGGGATTTAGTCTAGTACTTTCGCTTCATGTGGTTTAATAATCTTCATTGTTTTGATAAGTGTTGTGTGGGTGAACCTATGCTAATGCACCGCCCTTCCTAGGACTAATACATACTTGTGATTATACCCCTTGCAAGCATCCGCAACTACAAGAAAGTAATTAAGATAAATCTAACCACAAATTTAAACTCTGAGATCCTGCGATCCCTCCTGCATCGATATACTAACGGGGCTTAGGTTTCTGTCACTCCCGCAACCCCGCAATTAGCAACCGAATACAAGATGCACTCCCCTAGGCCCATAAATGGTGAAGTGTCGTGTAGTCGACGTTCACACGACACCACTAGAAGAATGACACCACAACTTAAATATCATAACATTGAATATTACTCAACCATAATTCACTACTAGCATTTAGACTTCACCCATGTCCTCAAGAACTAAACGAACTACTCACGAGACATCATATGGAATACAATCAGAGGTGATATGATGATGAATAACAATCTGAACATAAACCTTGGTTCAATGGTTTCACTCAATAGCATCTACAACAAGTATAGAATAACACCGGGAGAGTTTCCCCTATCAAACAATCAAGATTTAACCCGAATTGCTACAGCGGTGACGAGGTGCAGCGGTGGTGATGGCGGTGTAGACGGTGGAGATGATGATGATGATGATGATGGAGATGATGTCCCGCTCGATGACGATGGCGATGGCGTCGATTTCCCCTCCGGAGGGAATTTCCCCGGCGGATTCCGCCCGCCGGAGAGCTCTTTTCTCTCTGTGTTCTCCGCCCCGCAGAGGCGGTAACCCTCCGTAAGGTCCTCTCTCGTGGCTTAGGTTTCGGGACGAAGGAGTACGCGAAGAAAAGGAGGCGAAAGGGTCGTGGCCCCCAGCAGGGTGGCGCGGCGTGCCATGGGCCGCGCCACCCATGGTCTGGGCCCACGTGGGCCCTCTCTTCTTCCCCTTCGCTCCCTCCGTCATCTGGAAAAATAGGAATTTACGTGAAATTCCCTTCCACATTGATCTTCCGAAATATTGCGTTCGACGGTGCTTTTTCCAGCAGAATCCTGCTCCGTGCTTGATCCTCCAATAATGATGAAACATGCAAAATAGATGAAATAACATAAGTATTGTGTCCCAATATGAAATATATCAATGAATAACAGCAAATTATGATACAAAATAGTGATGCAAATTGGACGTATCAACTCCCCCAAGCTTAGACCTCGCTTGTCCCCAAGCGAAACTGAGCTCGATAAACAAGACCACATGTTTATGGAGTGAAGAGTCGATAAATAAAATACGGACAAGAAGCATCATATTCATTCACACAAGACATTCTAGTAAACAACTTCCGCATATAACTCATCTCGAAATAAGTAAAGAGAAATCACAAGTAAAGGTGCATAAGAAATCATAATTGGTGATGGCAAACTTTGTTCTTGGTCAGAGAACCTAAACTTCTAAGCAAAGCTTTCATATTAGAATTTATAGCTGAGCCTTCATATTTAAGCATGCCAATCTCTTCATAATCATTGATAACTTCAAAGTCATATTCATTCAGATAAAATTGGTACTAAACAAAAAAGTATAAAAGACATGATTAACTGAATCATAGCATAAATGATTGGTTCACAACAACTCAATTGCTTGCTTGAGATAGAGGGAAATTGGTTTACTGACTCAACATAAAAGTAAAAGATAGGCCCTTCGCAGAGGGAAGCAGGGATTAAATCATGTGCTAGAGCTTTTCAAGTTTTGAAATCATATAAAGAGCATAAAAGTAAGATTTTGAGCGTGTTTGTTGTTGTCAACGAATGGTAGCGGGCACTCTAACCCCTTGCCAAACGAACCTTCAAAGAGCGGCTCCCATGAGGGACGGCATCTCTACCAAAGAAGGTAGATCATCCCCTTCTCTTTTGTTTACACATGTATTTTAGTTTTATTAAGGATGACACTCCCCCCAACCTTGGCTTTCTCAATCCATGGCTAACCGAATCCTCGGTGCCTTCCAACATTCACATACCATGGAGGAGTGTCTATTGCAAAATTAAGTTGCTTACTGATAAGTCGAGCAAAACATGTGAAGAGAATTATTAATGAAAGTTATTAATTGGGGCTGGGAACCCCGTTGCCAGCTCTTATTGCAAAATTATTGGATAAGCGGATGTGCCGCTAGTCCATTGTGAAAGTCCGCCCAACAAGATTGAAAGATGAAACACCACATACTTCCTCATGAGCTATAAAACATTGACATAAATAAGGAGTAGTAGTTTGAATAATTTAAAGGTAGCACATGAAGTATTTACTTGGAATGGCGTAAAATACCATGTAGTAGGTAGGTATGGTGGACACAAATGGCATAGGTTTGGTCTAAGGTTATGGATGTATGAGAAGCATTCCTCTCGATACAGGTCTTTGGCTAGCAAGGTTTGATAGCAAGCATAAAGTTGAGGGAAACAAACAAATATACATATGATAGAAACAATCATGCATCTTTCTCATAAGCACAAGCAATTTTAACTTTAGAATACTAAGCATAGAGATAATAGAATAATGTATCTAAGTGTATTTCTCTCTTTCATTAAACATCAAGATGTTGTTGCTATTGACCAATGCTAAGTTTGCCAAGACCAAATAGATTTACTTAATGCTCCCAAAGTGATATCAATACTCATATCAAGAGTAATCATATAATGGAGATTGCGAACTAAAATAAGGTGTGCAAAAAGTAAATGATAAGACTTCTCATTAATATTCCATAACGATAACTCACACCAACGGATACATAGATAACTAACTAAGAGAGATACTTCTACATTGCATACTATTCCATATGATAACTTCCCTATTCATGATATGACACTACTTGATAGTAAAAGATAAAGGTAGTGATGATGTGATACCGCGCACTCCCCAAGCTTGGAACAAACCAAGGGGATGCCAATACCGATGATGAATTACTCCTTCGGTGATGATGGCGATGGATTCTTCTCGACAAGCTTCCTGACAAGCTCCTGTAAACCTTCAATCTCATAGGTGAGGTTGCGAATCATCTCCGAGTTGTGCTCAACGCGGCTCATAATCATGTCCGGTGGTGATCCCAACTCTTAGAATTGTTTCCCCATCCTTCATCTTCAGATTTCATCTCTCCTGCATTGTCAGAACGATTTATATCCCAATTACTCGGCAACACTACCTTGGGGGTTCTTTCAGTTTGACGATCGTAGATTAGATTGCGGTAAGGGTTGTAATGGCTCGGAGAAGATGTCCTTGGAGCCAAGTAATGACGTGGAACCGCTCCTCCGGGCGATTCGTGCACTCCTCTTGACGTCGGATGGATTTGATATCACGCCAATACTTGCAACGGTTGGTGTTCCTGCGGAGCTTCCTCCACTTCTTCCTCATCCTCTCTTGCGTCTTCTTTCTTCAGCTCCGGGTCTTGAATATTTTCCTTCAAAGGTTCCTTGTCCTTGTTGTTGGAGGCCATGGTGCTTCTAGATCAAAACAAATCTGGCACAGCTCGAAACAAAACACGACGAGAAACGATATTACGGACCTCCGGGGTCCGGGGATTATATAGCAAATATTTTTACGACAAAAGGAAGGTTCCGGGCAAACGAGTGGAAACGGACACCGAGGCGCCAGACCATAGGTCGGCGCGGCCAGGGTGGGGCCCGCGCCGGCCTATGGTGGCACGCCCTCGTGCGTCCTTTTCCACTCCGTTCGATTCCGTAATTTTTCATATTTTCTAAAAACAGCAGAAATAATGTTCGGAAAGGTAAACGCGGACTTTTTATTACCTGTACTGTTACCTATTCAAAGTCGAGTTCTCGGACGTCAATTTGTCCTTTGATGAAAGCCTCCGGTGTTTCCACTTGAATAATATCAACATCAACATTATAAGAATCACCCGAGATATAATGCTTAAGTCTTTGTCCATTCACCACTTGTGTGGCATTGCCTTGGAGAGAGCTAATTTTAATGGCTCCTGAACGATACACCTCCTCAACAACATATGGTCCTTCCCACTTCGAGAGTAATTTCCCTGCAAAGAATCTGAGACGAGACCGATACAATAGAACTTGATCTCCAACATTAAATTCTCTTTTAATGATCCTTCTATCATGCCACTTCTTAACTTTTTCTTTAAAGAGTTTAGCATTTTCATAAGCTTCATTTCTCCATTCATCTAGAGAACTTAATTGCAACAACCTCTTATTACCAGCTAATTTAGGATCTTTATTTAGTTCTCTAACAGCCCAATAAGCTTTGTGCTCTAGTTCTAAAGGTAAATGACAAGCTTTTCCATAAACCATTTTATAAGGTGACATTCCCATAGGATTTTTATAAGCAGTTCTATAAGCCCATAGTGCTTCTTTCAATTTGCTAGGCCAATTCTTTCTAGATTTATTAACAGTCTTACCTAAGATAGCTTTAATCTCTCTATTTGATAATTCTACTTGACCACTAGTTTGAGGGTGATAAGCAATTATATGATTAATACCATACTTAGCGAGAGTTTTTCTAAAACCTCCATGAATAAAATGAGAACCTCCATCAGTCATAATATATCTAGGTACTCCAAATCTAGGAAATATAATATCTACAAGCATTTTTATAGAGGTCTCACCATCAGCACTTTTTGTAGGTATAGCTTCTACCCATTTAGTAACATAATCAACAGCGACAAGTATATGAGTGTTACCATCTGAAGAAGGGAAAGGACCCATGAAGTCGAATCCCCAACAATCGAATGGTTCAATAACAAGAGTATAATTCATAGGCATTTCATTGCGTCTGGAGATATTACCAACTCTTTGACATTCATCACAAGATAAAATAAATTTCCTTGCATCTTTGAAGAGTGTTGGCCAATAAAAACCTGATTGTAGAACCTTTTGCGCGGTTCTATCTCCAGCGTGATGTCCTCCATAAACACTACCATGACATTTATTCAATATCTCCTGTTGTTCATATTCAGGAACACATCTTCGCATAATACCATCTACTCCTTCTTTATATAAGTGTGGGTCATCCCAAAATAATGCCTCAAGTCATAAAAGAATTTCCTCCTTTGCTGAGCTGAAAAGGTTGGAGGCAAATACTTCAAACAATAAAGTTAGCATAATCGCATACCAAGGGCTCTCTCGCGAGCTCACCTTTATTACAGCCAATTGTTCATTTGGAAAACTATCATTAACAGGAACAGGATCATAAGCAATATTTTCCAATCTAGACAAATTATCAGCAACAGGATTATCAGCACCTTTCCTATCTATAATATGTAAATCAAATTCTTGCAACAGAAGTACCCATCTAATAAGCCTTGGCTTAGCATCTTTCTTTGTCATAAGGTATCTAATTGCAGCATGATCAGTATGAATTGTAACTTTCGAATCAACAATATAGGGTCTAAACTTATCACAAGCAAAGACTACACTAACAATTCTTTTTCAGTTGTAGCATAATTTCTTTGAGCAGCATCAAGAGTCTTACTAGCATAATGAATAACATTTAATTTTTATCTACCCGCTGTCCAAGAAAACAGCACAGCAAAAATCACTAGCATCACACATAATTTCGAAAGGTAAATTCCAATCAGAGGTTCGACTACAGGAGCAGTTGTTAAGGCTTTCTTTAGAGTTTCAAAAGCTTCCTTACAATCATCATCAAAAACAAAAGGTACATCTTTTTGAAGAAGATTAGTAAGAGGCTTTGAAATTTTAGAGAAATCTTTAATAAATCTCCTATAAAACCCAGCATGACCAAGAACACTACGAATACCTTTAACATCCCTCGGATAGGGCATCTTCTCAATTGCTTCAACTTTAGCTCTATCAACTTCAATACCTCTCTCGGAAATTTTATGTCCCAATACAATTCCTTCATTAACCATAAAGTGGCATTTCTCCCAATTAAGAACAAGGTTAGTTTCTTCACATCTCTGCAAAACTTTATCGAGGTTTCGCAGGCAATTATCAAAAGAATTCCCATAGACAGAGAAATCATCCATGAACACCTCTACAATACTTTCGCAAAAACCATGAAAAATAGCAGACATGCATCTTTGAAAAGTAGCAGGAGCATTACATAAACCAAAAGGCATACGCCTATAAGCATAAGTTCCATAAGGACAAGTAAATGTGGTTTTCTCTTGATCTTTAGCTTTAACAGCAATTTGTGAAAACCCAGAATATCCATCAAGAAAGCAAAAATGAGTATTTTTAGATAACCTTTCTAGCATTTGATCAATAAAGGGTAAAGGGTAATGATCTTTCTTAGTAACTTTATTAACTTTTCGAAAATCAATGCACATTCTATAACCTACAACTATTCTTTGAGGAATAAGCTCATCATTATCATTAGGCACAACAATCATTCCTCCTTTCTTAGGAACACAATGCACAGGACTAACCCATCTACTATCAGCAATAGGATATATAATACCAGCTTCAAGGAGTTTTAATACCTCGTTCCTTACCACTTCTTTCATCTTCGGAATTAGACGACGTTGATGTTCAACAACAGGCTTTGCATCTTCTTCCATATTAATAGCATGTTGACAAATAGAAGGAGAAATCCCTTTCAAATCATCAAGAGTATAGCCAATAGCTCCTCGGTGTTTCTTCAATATTTCCAATAACCTTTCTTCCTCAATTTCTGAAAGCTTAGAACTAATAATAACAGGATATATTTTCTTATCATCAATATGAGCATATTTAAGATTATCAAAGGCTTTAAATCAAAAACAGGATCTTCCTTTGGTGGCGGTGTTGTACCCAAATCTTCCACCAAATCATGCTTGAGAATAGGTTGGCGAAGAAAAATTTCCTCAAGCTCATCTCTTTCTTTCCTAAAAGCTTCACTTTCACTATTCTCCAAATGTTGCTGCAAAGGATTATTAGGAACAAGAACAATAGATGCACACTGCTCCATTTTAAAATCATTACTAGGCAAGTCAACTTTATAAGGAGTTTTGGTAAATTTAGAAAAGTTAAATTCATAAGGTTCACCAACAAATCTAGTCAAAATTTTCTCTTTCTTACAATCTATAATAGCTCCACAAGTATTTAGAAAATGTCTACCAAAAATGATAGGACAATGATCACTAGCAACAGAACCAAAAAGTCAGCAGGATATTTAATCTTACCACATAGAACTTCCACATCTCGAACAATACCAATTGGAGAAATAGTTTCTCTATTAGCCGATGAATAACCACATCAATATCTTCAAGTTCACAAGAACCAATTTCGTGCATAATCTCCGTGTAAAGCTCATAAGGAATAGCACTAACACTTGCACCAATATCACATAAACCATAATAGCAATGATCACCAATTCTAACAGATAGCATAGGAACACTAACTTGTTTGGATTTATTAGGATGTGAAACAATATTAGAAGCATCTTCACAGAAAATAATATGACCATCCTCCACATTTTCAGTCACAAGATCTTTAACTATTGCAACAAGGTTCAATTTTAATTTGTTCTTCAGGTTCTCTAGGTTTCTTTTCACTTTTATTAACAGCACTAGATATGACAGAGTACTCCTTCATTTTAGCAGGGAAAGGAGCTTTCTCAATATAAGCTTCAGGAATAACATTATCAACAGCTTCAACCACTACACATTTGTTTACGATGAATCAACTTTATCCTTATACGGTTCATGATACTTATCAAAATTCTTCTTAGGCAGTTCATAATGAGAGGCAAAAGCTTTATAAAGATTTGCAACAACTTGGGAATCAAGACCATATGTAGCACTCATATTACGAAATTTATCAGTATCCATAAAAGCTTCAATGCATTTATAATCATAAATTATACCTGATTCTCTATCTTTGTCGTTCTCCCATCCTTCAGTATTTTCTTGGATCCGATCAAGAAGGTCCCTTTTAAACTCTTCATTCTTGCGTGTAAATGATCCAGAACAAGAAGTATCCAGCAAGGTCTTGTCTTGAAAAGAAAGTCTTGCATAGAAATTATCAATAATAACATTACCAGGAAGCTCATGAATGGGGCATTTGAGCATTAAAGACTTCAATCTCCCCAAGCTTGGGCAATACTTTCTCCATCATGAGGCCAGAAATTATATATGCGGTTCCGATCTTTGTGAATTTCACTTGGAGGATAAAATTTGGAATAAAATAAAGGCACAATGTCCTCCCAATCAATAGAATCACCATTCTTCAGCAATTTATACCAGTGCGCCGCTTTACCAGACAGCGATATAGTGAATAGTTTCTTCCTAACTTCATTCATAGAAATACCTGCACATTTGAATAACCCGCATAATTCATGCAAAAACAATAAATGATCACCAGGATGAACAGTTCCATCCCCTTCATAGCGGTTATCCATAACACGTTCAATAATTTTCATAGGTATTTTATATGGTACTACTTCCTCACCTGGCGCTTCATCCACTACCGTTGCAGTAGTAGTAGATTTCCCAAATAGAAATTGAAGAGAAGATCTCTCCATAATGATTTATAGCAGCAGGCAGAAATAAAATCAGCACAAACAGTAAATTTCCTTACCAATTCCACTTACCAATAGCGCTTCACTCCCCGGCAACGCGCCATAAAAGTGCTTGATGTCTACGGTGCTTCTATTCTTGTAGACAGTGTTGGGCCTCCAAGAGCAGGTTTGTAGAACAGAAGTTTCCCTTAAGTGGATTACCCAAGGTTTATCGAACGGGAGGAAGAGGTCAAAGATATCCCTCTCATGCAACCCGCAACCACAAAGCAAGAAGTCTCTTGTGTCCCCAACACACCAAATAGGTGCACTAGTTCGGCGAAGAGATAGTGAAATACAGGTGGTATGAATATATATGAGCAGTAGCAACGGCGCCAGAAAATAGTCTTGATGACCCACAAGTATAGGGGGTGTATCGTAGTATCTTCGATAAGTAAGAATGTCGATCCCAACGAGGAGCAGAAGGTGTTGGCAGCAGTTTCGATGAAGGATTCACTGTAAATGCTCACATGCAAGTATTCAGGGGGTTTTGATATTGCATAAATAAAGTACAAGTAAATAAAATGCGAGAGAAATAATTGCAGCAAGTGGCCCAATCCTTTTTAGCACAAAGGACAAGCCGGTTTGTTTACTTATAATGACCAAACGTTCCTGAGGACACACGGGGATTTTAGTCTAGTACTTTCGCTTCATGTGGTTTAATAATCTTCATTGTTTTGATAAGTGTTGTGTGGGTGAACCTATGCTAATGCACCGCCCTTCCTAGGACTAATACATACTTGTGATTATACCCCTTGCAAGCATCCGCAACTACAAGAAAGTAATTAAGATAAATCTAACCACAGCCTTAAACTCTGAGATCCTGCGATCCCTCCCGCATCGATATACTAACGGGGCTTAGGTTTCTGTCACTCCGGCAACCCCGCAATTAGCAACCGAATACAAGATGCACTCCCCTAGGCCCATAAATGGTGAAGTGTCGTGTAGTCGACGTTCACACGACACCACTAGAAGAATGACACCACAACTTAAATATCATAACATTGAATATTACTCAACCATAATTCACTACTAGCATTTAGACTTCACCCATGTCCTCAAGAACTAAACGAACTACTCACGAGACATCATATGGAATACAATCAGAGGTGATATGATGATGAATAACAATCTGAACATAAACCTTGGTTCAATGGTTTCACTCAATAGCATCTACAACAAGTATAGAATAACACCGGGAGAGTTTCCCCTATCAAACAATCAAGATTTAACCCGAATTGCTACAGCGGTGACGAGGTGCAGCGGTGGTGATGGCGGTGTAGACGGTGGAGATGATGATGATGATGATGGAGATGATGTCCCGCTCGATGACGATGGCGATGGCGTCGATTTCCCTCCGGAGGGGAATTTCCCGGCGGATTCCTGCCCGCCGAGAGCTCTTTCTCTCTCGTGTTCTCCGCCCGCAGAGGCGGCTGTAACCCTCCGTAAGGTCCTCTCTGTGGCTTAGGTTTTCGGACGAAGGAGTACGCGAAGAAAAGGAGGCGGGGTCGTGGGCCCCGAGCATAGGGTGGCGTGGCCAGCCATGGGCCGCGCCGCCTATGGTCTGGGCCTGGGCCCTCTCTTCTTCCCCTTCGGCTCCCTCCGTCATCTGGAAAAATAGGAATTTACGTGAAATTCCCTTCCACATTGATCTTCCGAAATATTGCGTTCGACGGTGCTTTTTCCAGCAGAATCCTGCTCCGGTGCTTGATCCTCCAATAATGATGAAACATGCAAAATAGATGAAATAACATAAGTATTGTGTCCCAATATGAAATATATCAATGAATAACAGCAAATTATGATACAAAATAGTGATGCAAATTGGACGTATCACACCCTAAAAGGTAGGACTCTGAACTTCACATGTGTTGCCGCCCCCACTTTCATATCACTGTTGCGTAGCCCGAAACACCAAGCAAGTCCCTCAACAACGCGGAGACTTGAACCTCCCTTAGCTAGTCCTCTAATCCCGTCTTCATGATATTCCCTTCTTCTGACTTCACTATGGATCAAAATGTCACTTGATGTCAACATAGAACAGAACTTCGCGCCGCTCCCTCCAGAACCAAGCTATCGGAATAAAAGCATGGGTACACGTGACCGAATACCACCCGATCCAGCAAACTCCAGGCAAAAGATGCATTGTTCCATTTGCCGGCGGAGCTTTCCGAAACTCATCACTCCGGCCAGATTTAGACGGACAAGCCTTAGACAGGTCTTCATCTTCGCACAAGAGAGACCCTAGGACCACCACCATTGTTCAGGTCGGGCCCCGATGCCGCCGACCATCCCAGACCAACCGTGGCAAAGCGGTGACACCAAGCGAATGGGCAACGCCTTGCAGCCGGCCGGCCCTCCACCGACGACATCCAGGATGCTCATGCCTTCCTCAGCCATCGTCGGCTTCCACGCCTCTCCACCTCGCCGCCGGGACACGGTGGCAGATCGAAAGACCCACCACCACCATCCACAGCTCGACCATCTCCGGCGAAGAAGAGGGTCGCCTCCGCCATCCAACCCATGCCAGGGTTGCTGCCCCGGACGACCCCGTGCCGCGGGAGAAGCCCAGGAGCACCACCTCACACCGACGGTAGGCGGGGAGATGCATCAGCGCATATCAAGGACCTGGCTACCGCCCACCACCAGCCACCAACGGCGTGCCGTAGCGTCGAGGAGCCGACAGGAGGCGGGGAGGCAGCAGCGCATATCAAGGACCAGGCCGCCGCACACCACCAGCCACCACCGGCGTGCCGCAACGTCGAGGAGCGTCTTGGCCGCCGCCTCCCAGCGCAGCATGGGGAAGATCCGCCGCCACGCCCCACGGGCTTTGCCCGGCGGCGCCACCGGCGGCGGCGGGGAGATAGGTTAGGGTTGGGAGGGTGCGGGAGGGGGTCGTCTCAAGTACTGCACTATACTTCTAAAATTTCATTTTCGCGTAGAATTACCAAGATCTTATTTGATTCAAAGAATTTTCAAAGAAATGTTGTAGGATTTTTACCCAAATAATATTTTCCTATAAAGCACTTTTGAGGATTGAACCCTCCAAAATTCCTATGATTGCTTTCCTATACTACAATCCTATAGGATTTGTAACAAGTTGTTAGACCTTTTGGAAAGAACTAGCAAAAGTGCCCGTGCGTTGCATCGGGAAAAAATAAAAAATAAAACACTATACTCCTTTTGTCTCAAAATGTAAGGCTCCTAAACATTAGCAAAAAGTCAACATCTTCTAAGTTAGACCAAGTTTATACGAAATAATATTGAGAAACTATACTTTCTGGTGGGTGGGTGAATGTATTGATATTGATTTGGTATTGTGAATTTATATTTTTACGTATAAATTTGGTTAAATTTAAAATATGTTGATTTTTGACTAAAGCTTATGCGTCTTGCGTTTTGTGGCGAGGGAGTAATAAACAATCTACGTTGACACTTATCGTTTTTTCCACGACTGTTTTCTTTTATTCATGACGAATATAATGATACCTAACAAAATTAAATTGCAAGCCATCGCTAGGCGGCTACCAGCCCCACCCTCTGTGTTTGTCATGTCATAGGGGCCACGACGTCCCCTTGCCAAGGCCGCTTTAGCTCTTGTGTGTGCCGCCCTCCAGGAGTCCCGGTAAGCCTCACCCCCAATTATGGCTTCACCTTCGACGCCGACAGTGTCTCTAACCAGTGAACCAACATTTCATCCTTCCCATCCAGGCGCTTCGAGAATAATGCATCTTGGAAGTTCGTCATCATTTCCATTCACTACCTCTGTTGTGAATCCTTTTTTTGTTGCTCCTACCTCATTCAACTTTTCACTGGATGATTGGGTACATGTAAGGCTTTTATTTTTCAATTTCGTTGTATTTCAAAAAATAGTGTTAGAAAATTTCACAAATTTTCTAAAATGTTTGCCCTTTTATTTTCCCCCAAACCCCTTCCTTTCTCGTGTTTTTTGAAGGGGAAAGAAGCCGTCAGTTTGTTAAATGGGAATTTTTTTTACAAATTCGTTATGGAAATTAATAAGCCAAACGGGACGACAAAAATCTAAATAGGCAGAGCTACGGGCAGGTTGTGTGCTTTCTGTGTAAAAAAAGTAAGAGCCCAAGATCATGGAGCCGGATCGGGCCTGCGCAAGGGCCCAAGTAGTAGACTCCCTCTGCCCTAGGGGCCAGAAACCACATGCGACCCCATCGCTATATTTCCTCTTGAGCGCCGCCACTCACGCCTTCTACTGCTGCGGCCTCGTCTTAGACTCCTACCGCGCCCGTCGCCAGAGTGCGCCTGTTATCGCCCTCTCCCCTTGATCTTTCTCTGCCTGCAGACCTGCGAACGGTCGTCATGGTGGCTCGGCTTCTCGGCTTTCTTTGTTTGCGGCCGCCGTCTTTCCGCTACTCTTGATGCGGCGTTCATCGCTCGCTCATCGCCCGCGCTCGTGCGCATATATCCACTTCCAGCCGCCGTTCATCGCGCCTGACGATCGGCCACTTCGGCCACTGCCTTAACTCCTTCTTAATCCAATCTTAGTGTTGCGGTTTGTTAATTTCAGTAAAGTTGACGTATATAAACCGGCAGATTTCGTTATAATGGAGCGAGGTGGGATTATTAAGCACAAAATGTTCTCGCATCAGGTGGATAATTAAGCATTTGGACGGGACGGACATGGCTTACGGCCCATTAATTGATCTACGTGCGGCCTTCGCAGCGCGACGGACAACAAAAGCAGCGCGAGGGGGTCGATTGGAGCGAACCGTTGCCTTACGTAAGCGGCGGGCCATACGATAGGAAGAAAGACGACTCGGGGAGGGGAGGAACAGAAAAAACGAACCGGTACGTGGCATTGTGTGTTATATGAGATTCGGTGGGAGGGCAAAACCGTCCAATGAAAAGTTGGACGAAAATTTTGGCAGAAACCTTAGCTCCTTTATTATTAGGTAGGTATAGATTCTATGTGTCTATGACAATTATGCTATGCACTCAATCTCTGTACAAATTTTCTATGGCTTTCATATGCATGCTACCAGCAAATAACTAGTTGTACCGATTCTCATAGGTTTTCTTTCCCATAGAATTCAAGGGTACATGTCATATCAATCCTCCATTTTTGCTATCTTATGGATCAAATAAGCCCTAATTCGTGGGAAGACAGGAGAGAAAATATTTACCACAAAAAAGAAGAGTGGGAGAAAATACTACAAACGGGGATGGAGACAAACATCTATAATATTTCTTAGAAATAGATGAACAACATTTACGGTTTATTTGCGAATAACATTTACGGTTCATCCAATATCACCATATCACGTATGTACTCCAGTCTTCCACCATATTACATACAGGTTTGTGTGTCTACATCTAAGTTTATTTAGGGTTTTTTCCACTGGTAGAGAACATATCTTTGCTACCGGTTCGTAAGAGGCTTTAGTCTCGGTTTACCATCCGGGAGTGCCAAAGCGGGACTAAAGCTCTAACCTTTATTCTCGGTTGGCTTACAAACTGGGACTAAAGGTCATAAACGTGGCAGCAACGGGCCACTCTGGCTGAAGGACCTTTTGTCCCAATTGGTGTTACTGATACGTCTAAAACAGATCTACTCTCCTGAACACTTTTGCTATTGTTTGCCCTCTATCTTGTGTGTTTTGAATACAACTAACGCGGACTAACGCTGTTTTTGTGCAGAAATCTAACTTTCGGAAAAATTCCCGAAAAATATAGAAAAACCAATATTTCACCGGAAGACTCCTGGAGCCAGAACACGAGACGAAGGGGCCACGAGGGGCCCACACCCATCCTTGGCGCGGGCCAGGCCTTGGCTGCGCCAAGGGGTCCGCCGCCTCGCCACCCCTTCGACCTCTCCTTCGCACTATAAGATACCCCCGGACCTGAAAACCGAGGGGGTTCAACGTTTTTCCAAAAGTGTTCGCGTTCGTCGCCACCGTAAACCCCAATCCGGGACCAAGTTCCGTTCCGCACCCCGCCGGACGGGATTTGGAGGAGATCATCGCCATCGCCATCACGGACGCTCTCCATCAACCATCCATGGTTCCCCCATCCATGTGTGAGTAATTCCCCGCCGTGTAGGGGATGGTAGGGATTGGATGAGATTGGTCATGTAATAGCTATAAGATTGTTATGGGCATAGTGCCTAGTATCCGTTGTTAGTATTTTTTGACATTGTTGCAACTTGCTATGCTTAATGCTTGTCACTGTGGGTCCGAGTGTCATGATCTCAGATCTGAACATGTTATTGATTCATGAGGATAATTATTATTTTTTATCATATCTGCAAATTGTATACACACATCATTGTCCGGAACCCGAGACCCCAAATTGACATAGAATTGGGATAACCGGAGGGGATGGCTATGATGTGAGGATCACGTGTGTTCACGGAGTGTTAATGCTTTGCTCCGGTACTCTATTAAAAGGAGTACCTTAATTACCAAGTTTCCTAGAGGCCCCACTGCAACGGGCTGGTAGGACAAAAGATGTCGTGCAAGTTTCTCATTGCGAGCACGCACGACTAAATAGGAACACACGCCTATGGATATATTATGCTAGGATGATTTTATCATTATTACTTGCAATGCCTATGTCTTGCTATTACATGGACTCTCTCATTCATGCAACACCCGTTTATCCATCCATGTGCCTACAGTATTTTAATCTTGTTGTCTACTGCAATCATCGCTACTGCTGTTTTTATTTCATTACTGCTATTACTTCACAACTCCCACTGCCATAAAACTGTTACTAGTTATAAACTGTTGCGAGAAAGTCTATTTTCAGGTGCAGGTGAATTGACAACTCACTTGTTAAAGCTTACAAATATTCTTTGGCTCCCCTTGTGTCGAATCAATAAATTTGGTTTTACTTCCCTCGAAGACTGTTGCGATCCCCTATACTTGTGGGTCATCAAGACTATTTTCTGGCGCCGTTGCCGGGGAGCATAACTTTATTTACAAACCCACTTGAAGGTGATTTTATTCTCTGTAATTTATTCATCATGGGGAAAGCTCCTGACTCGAAGTTCCCTATATTGCCGTCCACTACAAGAAGAGGTACAACTCTGAACACCTCTGTTGCTCTTGATTCGCCATCTGTTATGAGTAAGCTTCTTACTCCACCACATGCTACTGCTACTTCTGCTAAATCTGATAATGCTCATGATGATTTTGATGATGCTTATACTGTGCTTGATAAGAGTGGTTTGTTAGGTCCTTTCCTAGATACTACAATTGCTAGAGCTAAACAAATTAAAAATGTTGAAAATATTATTACACCTATTAGTTCACCTCAAGCTAGGGGAAATCCTAGCGATGATCTTGATGAAACTTATATTGAACTTTATGATGACTTTATTGAAGAATGTCATGCTACTAGAGATGCAAGTGCTATGAGAAGTCTTGTTGCAAGACGACCTGTTAGATATAATTTGTCTCCTGATTTTAAATTTGCCACATCTCCCATAAACATTAGAGATAAGGATTATGATTTTTCTCTGGATTTGTCTTACATATCTATTGTTAAGAAAGAACCTTTATGTGGTACTGAGAATGGAAGTGCTATGAAACATATGAATGAACTCTCTACTTTGAGCAATTTATTCTCCGATGATATTAAGATACACACTTACTTTGTCACTAAAATTTTCCGTTTCTCTCTAAAAGGGGCAACTAAAATTTGGAATGATAATTTGTCTCCTGGATCTATTGGTAGTCATATTGGTTTGGTTAATGCCTTATTTCAGAAATATTTCTCTGCTAGTGCCCAACATGCTGCTTTGCAGAAAATCTTTGACTTTGTGCAAGTAGGAGAGAAATTGCCTGAATCATGGGCAAGATTCTGTTATTTAACTAGAGCACTACCTAAACATCTGTTAGCTAAAAATGAGCTCCTTGATATACTTTATAATGGACTAACCGTTGAATCTAGGATATACCTGGATAGTTGTGCTGGTTGTGTTTTCAGGAAAAGAACTCCGGCTTAAGCTGAGGAATTGTTGGCCAAAATAAGCAAGAATTATGATGATCGAACTACACCAGAGCCGACACCAATACCGAAAAATAGGAATGATTGAATTAAATGATGAAGTGATGAGGGGAGCCAGGAAATATCTTAAGGAGAAGGGTATTAAATCTGAAGATGTGAAGAATTTACCACCTATAGAAGAATTATGTAAGCCAATCCCTTGTTCTTCCACTATTGAGGTACACTCTCTCCAACAATTTGATAATAGAGATATTCCCTACTCTAAACCTCCTGATCAATGCTTAGGTGAATTTGATAATTATATCGTTAAGAAAGATAATTTTAATAAGAGAGTGGAACATCACCTAATGGAAAATTCTAGAGCTATCAATAATTTGCATGATATTGTGGAAAGAACCTCTAATGATGTTAAAATACTTGTTATACATTTCCATATGGTTCAAACTCAAATTGATCATCTCACTAAAGTGCAAAAACATTTGCTAGTTAATGCTTCTAGGAAAAAACATGCTTATGAAATAAGAACTAGAAGTGGTGTTTCTACCCAGGATCCTCTATATCCTGAAGGACATCCAAAAATAATTGAACAAGACTCTCAACAAGCTAATGATACTAGGACTAAGTCTAAAAAAAAAAAGAAGAAACATAAAACTGTTGTAGAATCCTCTGAACCTGCTAAGGATCCTAATAGTATATCTATTTCTGATGCTGAAACTGAAAGTGGTAATGATAAAAATGATGCTTTTGATAAAGAAGAAATTGAAGAAGAACCTGAAAAGCATACTAAGAATACAAAATACACTAAGGAAGATTTCATTGCTGCTAAACATGGTAGTGAGAGAGAGCATTGGGTGCAAAAACCAATGCCTTTTCCTGATAAGAAACATAAATCATAGGAGGAAGAACACTATAATAAGTTCTGTGAATGGATGAAACCTTTGTTTTTGCAAATTCCTTTGACTGATGCTATTAAATTGCCTCCTTATTCAAAGTATATGAAAGATATTGTCTCTAATAAAAGGAAGATTAAAAATGAGGAAATTTTCACTATGCTCGCTAATTACTCTTTTAATGGTAAGGTTCCAAAAGAAGCTTGGTGATCTAGGTATACCCACTATTCCATGCTCCACCAAAAATAATTATGTTAGAACTGCTCTATGTGACTTGGGTGCAGGAGTTAGTGTTATGCCTTTTTCTCTCTATAGAAGACTTGATCTAGAAAAATTAATACCAACTGAAATATCATTGCAAATGGCTGATAAGTCTACTACTATTCGTGTTGGTATATGTGAGGATGTTCCTGTTCAAGTTGCTCATCATTGTATGATGTTAAATGACTTTGTTGTGTTGGAAATGCCGGAAGATGATAATATGTCTATTATTCTTGGGAGACCTTTTCTTAACACTGCAGGGGCAGTTATTGATTGCAACCAAGGAAAAGTAACTTTCAATGTTGATGATAAAGAGCATACGGTTTATTATCCCAAGAAGATTGATGTTAATTATGGTCTAAACTCAATTATTAATGTTGATACCATCCAAATTGGGAAATTTCATTTGCCTTTGCCGAAGCCAAAGAAGAAGAATAATATTGTCATTATTGGAACTATTCCCGTTGAGTTTGAGGTAACATAATCATTATGTGAAATACAAAGTTTTGCTTCATATAAATTGTTTTGATAACAAGACTTGATCAACCTTGTTAACAAAATAATTTTGAATGAATGAAACTATGTTTTCACCTATGGACTATTGATTGACTTTATATTAGAATGTCTTAGAGTTGTTGTAGATTTGGTTTTGATTTTGTTTTTCATCATTCCATAATTGTTTTCCTGTGATAGAATCATTATTCAAATTCTAAAAATTGCCCAAATATAAAGTTTCTCGAAAAAATCCAAAAAAATGTATAGAAAATTTTTACGCATGAAAAGGGGCAGAGAGGCACCTGGGGCAGCCCAGGGGGACTCACCAGCTGACCACACCATGTGGTGGCGCGGCTGGCCCCTGGCCGCGCTAAGGGCAGGTGTAGGGCCCCCTGGCCCTCCACTTGCTCCCTCCTCTGCCATTCTCCTCTCTCATCCGAATAAACACCTCACCACTGCTCAAACCCGTGTTCTTGTTGTTCTTGCTCGCGAATTTTCGATCTCCTTGCTCAGCCCATATTTCATACTGAAATTTGAAGCATTTGCTCTCCGGGAGGTTCCCCTGCCACAATCTGGTTTGTTTAGTGTTACAGGTTGTCGTGGTCTCGGTCAAAGGATGTAATATCCCAGGTTTAGCGATGATCGAGGGGTAGAATTTAGAAAGGGATGTGCATTGCATCGTAAAATCTGGGGAAATTTCGCGCTTTTAAAAGAAAACTGCATTGAAGGGGGACAAGTTTCTCTCTCGACACCTTACAGGGTTAGGGTTTTGAGAGTGCGATAGACTTGGACCTCAATGAACTAAACTAGGGTTTTCGAGAAGAGAGGGGAACTTTGCATTCCAATTTAAGTTGCATGATTGAATTCAAATAAGATATGTTTGAATTTCAAAATTCAAACATTAAATGATTATATAATAATTCAAATTCATCAACACAATTATATAAGCAAACATATATAGGAATATTTCATATAATTAAAGCTCATTAGAGAAAATTGAGCTTTATTGATTAACACACAAATTACATTGTCAATTACAATATTCCAAATTGAATTATAAATATTACAACACTTCACAGAAATGACAAGAAATGGAAAGTAAAATGAAAGATTACAAATATGGATATATGACTAAACTACAAGCTAGTTTCTTCATGAATTCTTGATCATCTTCATCATCTTCTCTATCCCTGCAAAACAAAAACAACAAAAGAGAAAAAAGATTATGCCAAGTGGTAAAACCACTTGGCAGGTTAGCAAACAATCGAAGTGGAGAGGATATAACCAGGGATCAGCCGAGCTGATCCATTCCAGCCCAAGTTCCAAGCACACACACACAGGCAGCTCACACTGCATGTGTGCATGCTTCACAACACACAAGGCCAGGGAGGAGTCATCAAATACACACAGCAGTGCTGTCGACCAGGGAGGCACAGAAGAGATCATATAAAAGCTTTTCCACCGCCAAACCCTAAGCAGCTCATCGGCAGCAGCTCACAAGGGTAAGAACATCAAGAACTAGAAGAACACAGAACCACCAGAAACCATCCAGTTTCAGTTCCACCAAGAACTAGAGGCTGTTGAGCAAGGATTGATGGAGTAAACCATCACCAGCAAGCCAGGAGGAGCAGGGCAAGCACATAAATCCATCCAGAAGTAAAACCTCTACACCAACAACCTTTCTAGGAGCTGGAGTGAGGTATACACAAAGCATCCTGAGCAAAATCATGTTTTGCTCATAAATAAGCATGTGCATCACACACACAAGCCATGGGGTGTGATTACCCTGATTGTGTCATCATCTGGCTACCAAGTCAGTTGGTGCAAGCAAATATGGGAGAAGCCAATTGGAAATCACCCAACGGAACACTGGTTATGCCAAATCAGTGGCATAACCAAGGAAATCCAACAAGGAAATGATCATATCTAGCCAGCCAAAGTCACCTAGCACCTAAAACCTAGTACACCATCAGACAGATAGACAATATAGTGTCTATTCATGTTTGTCAACATCAAAGACCACTGGAAATCCAAAAAGGGATTAACCAGAAAGCATTCACCAAGCCACCACAAGCCATAGAGAGGGGAGCTACCCTAGAATAGCAGTTAACTACTGCTAGGGTCACCTCAACCACAAGATAATCCAGCCAAGCCACTTCATCATCACCCAGATGGGTTCAGAGAGAGCTAGGGTCCCCAACAATTTTTGGCATCCCTCTAGCTCAAGTCATTTAACTAAAAGAATCATAACTGTAGAAACAGTTCATCTCATTTATCCATTAAATCATGCCAAGCTATACAGATAAATGAATTACACAAGCAACTAGTAACTAGAACACTTGCATATGAGCTAAAAGATCATGGAAAGCATCAGTAGATGCTTGAGCCAGCACCAGCACACACCAGCACATGCCTGTGTGTTACACAGACACCAGAGAGAGCAACAGTGAGGCACAAACATAAAACAGCAGCCTTCACAAGCAACTAATGATCATATGATCATCAGGGACTTGCTAGAGCATGACAGAGCATGTTACAGCCAAGCCCAGCACCAATACATTAACCATATGAACTAATCAGCCACATGACATGAACAAATATATCACAGATAATTAAATAAGCTAGATATAAATGTATCCAGAAGCATTCCATCAAAGGATGGAGCTATCTAGCTGCAATCAAGCTCAACAGAGCTTTACAGTGAAACAAAGCTCTAGGAGCATCACACTGATAGCACTGGTTCTTGCATAAGCAAGAGATTGCCCACAGTAATCAAGCCGGGGGCAAGAATCATGTCTACACATGGTTATCCAGTAACAAGATGGCTAGTAGAACAGCATGGCAGAGCAAGGAGCATCACAACAGTAGTAGTAACAAGAACAGAGGCACAGAGATAGTTGCAGGCAAGTAATACAAGCATAAGCAGGCCCATGGTTTATAGAAATTGTATAGAACCATGCACAGCAAGGATAGCACAGCTTAAGCTAGGCCATGGCGAGTAGAGCAGCAGCAACTAGCACACAATTGCAGCAGCAGAGAGCACAGCCATAGCAGCTAGCATCCCCAGCAGTAGCAGCAGCAGCACGGCACGACCACATCTCCAAGAGGAGGAACAGCCGTAGCTGGGGCTAGACGAAGAGGAAGAACAAGACAGAGAGAGAGGGAGGCGAACGTACCTGGAGCAGAAGCACCACAGCGTGCCCATGGCGGCACGGCGGCACGACCCGACCATGGCAGCGCCAGGCCAGGCGTCGCCAGGCACAAACGCTCCAGCACCACCACGGCGTGCACACGGCAGCGCCATCGCGTCCGGAACGCCGGCGAACGGCGGATCGCCACGGATCCGTGTGGCCGTGCGTGCAGATGTGTTGGGGGCGAGCGGGGTAAGCGACGTAGGCCAGATCGACGCGGAGGATCTGGTGCGCCATCGAGAGGCGGACCTTTTGCGACCAACCACGCCGCCGGAGCTGGCCGGAGACGGCCGGATTAATTCGGCGACGGCGTCGGCGACGCGAGTCGCCAGAGCTCGGGGAGGATTAGGGTTCGGCGAAGCGGCACAGTGGGAGAGGAGTGGGGAGCGACCGCGCCGGTCGGTTGGACCGTGCGGGTTTAACCCAACCCAGTTGGGCTCTCCTGACAGGTGGGCCCAGGGGCAAGATTGTCTTTTCACAATTTTGTTAAAAACATAAACTTTAAATAGAATTAGAAAATAGATGAAAACTCTAAAAAAATGAAAACCACTCAGCATAAAATTCTCTATCTTAATAAAATATGAAATAGAATTTTTGAGACAAATAAAAATTGGACCATAATTAAGGCAAAGAATAAATGTTAAAAAAATCATTAAAAATAACACACCATATTTTTAATGATAAAATAAGTCCATAAAATTATTTTGGACTTTAAACACACCTTGGCAACATTCCAAGGTAGTATTTTTCCCTAAACAAAGTATCCCTAAATTATTCTTAGTAATTACTTCCGACATGAAATAATAAAGCATCGGGAAGGGGGAACCAAACCCTAAAATCCAAAAGCATGCATAATTGCTTCTTTAACCATTGCCCTTATCGGACAATGATGCTTCTTTCAGAAACAGAGGATCAGGGTCAATCCAAAGCATCCAACTGCATTACATCGCAGTTGCCAGGCAAGTTCATCGCTTGCTCATGTAATTTGAGTATTTTTACCAAATTACTTGCAAAGTACTATACTATCACTCTTGCATGAAAATCAAAAGTATTATTTTCATAACTATGAATATGACTATGTGGTTGGCAATGGAACCATGGAATGTGTAGACATGGTGGAGGTTCCATTGCAAGGGTTTATATCCATCTAGGATTTAACAACAAATGTCGTCCAGTGATTCTTGTGCCATAAAACTCGTGTTAACCATAAGATATGGAGTGGGACAGAGTAGTCAATCGTATTTCCACCTCTTGTACATAAACGGGTGCGCTTTACCGTAGACACTTGTATCCCGAGGAACAAGCAGTGAGGCTGGGGAGCCCTAAGTCCCCACGGCAATGACCGTAGACACTTGTAGACCGAGGGACAAGCGGTGAGGTTGGGGAACCCTAAGTCCCCACGGTACTGCGATCTATGATGGGTTGCATCTCCCGGCGAAGGAGTTTTGGTTCGATCCCAGAACTGTTGTCGTGGTCGGGGCCATCCTTAATTGGTATAAGAGCACCGGCGAGGACCCAAGGTCGGAGTTTGCAGCAAAGGGTGGGTGTGCGAGGTAGCGGAGGAATATGATTGGCTAGGACCTTATACCGGGCCTCACACCATTGGAAGTGTGGACGGAAAAGTTGCCCGGTTGGCACCAAGGTTAAGATCTCTTATGGGTAAAGCAACACACCTCTGCAGAGTGTAATGAATCGTGACCAGTCACTCCTTGTTCCGGGTTTTGGAACTGCGAATGCTGGAAAGGAACTCCATGAAGTTCTAGTAAATCGGTGAAGGCTGACGGACATAGTTCTTATTAATAAAAGCAACCTTTTGAAGAAATGGTTATCAAAACCTGCATAGGTATCAGACTTTCTGGTCTGGTATCGTAGATAGTGCATTAAACACCTCTTTCCTAATATGAACTTGTTGAGTACGCTCGTACTCATACCACTCTTAAATCCCCTGCTTAGATTGCCTAAACCGTCTTGAGGAGGACAACAACGACCCAAGAGCAGATGAGATCCGCACGAAGAACCAGACCTCTCCGAGGTGTAGAAGGAGTAGACTACCTCATAGTCTACGGAGGTGGAGACAACACCGAGGGGGAACAAACCTAGAATAGAGTAGTAGTAGTGAGAACCGAGCAGTACGAACACCCGAGTACTTAACTGCTCGTTGAGAATAAATGTATAACCTGCTGAGACTTTTATATTGTAAGCTAAGTTGGGTTCATCTGGAACCCAGGAGTATTCCTCTCCAGACCCAGGAGGAACTCCGTGATGATGTATATATATGGTTTGTAATAATAAATGGATGAGTTATGGACCAGCTATGTTCTGTTGTACTACTCTGAGGGATGTAATATTTGCGGATTGGTACTTCGTGAATGTTATATCATCGACTGGCATACTACAACATGCAGTGGTATGCAGGGTCACCACAGTTGGTATCAGAGCAAAAGCTTTGACCTTAGGTTGGAACCTAGTAAATGGGACGAAATGTTAGGAGTCAAATAGGATTAGTAAAGAATTCTCTAAAAATATGGTGTCTATTCACTTGAGAATAAAACAATCATATATTTTAGTGCGACAATTCTTTATTATATCTATTATGATGCATTATTACTAATCTTATATTCTTTCTTACCTACAGCCAATTATGGCCAGTTCACGTCCTGGACGAAATGTGAAAGTGAAGGAATCCATGTTGGATGATTACAACGGAGGACTTGCGGATATACTCAGGGCCATGTTACTCGAGTTTGGGTGTGATCCCCAAATCCGAGTAATGAAGTATATGTACTATGATGGTACAGTACTGGCAAAGTGCAGGGTAGGACTACAGCTACCAGAAGCCTTAGGGTTGAGTGTAGTTATGCCTGCAGGAGAGGCTAGAACCATCCGAACAGCCTACCACATAGCCATAATGAAAGCCATTACCGACATACGTGAGCACAAGACTAAGGATCTAATAGGTTCTGAGTTTGCCCACATTCCTCATATGGAGGAGGATGACGATCCAACTTTGAATCATTTCAAGTTGGCAAAGAGAAAGCCTGCGGAAGCAGCAAAGTACATGGATAACTGCAGGAACCTCTTGTCATTGTTCTTTCAGCTGAACCGACATCTGTCGGGGGCGATTGACACAATGCTGGATGAGTTCACTGAGCCCAAAGAGGAGGCGAAAGGAAAGGAGCCGATGGTGAGCAAAGTTCCTACACCAGTTTTCTCAACTGGTGATTATATTGACATAGATGCCCCAGAACCCCAAAATACACCTATCACACCTAGGTATTTTCCTAGTAGCTCACAAGGTGGATATGAGGGCGGAGAAGAATCCGGAAATCGCCAACGCTCGGAGACTCCAATTGAGAACTCCACAAGATGGCGTTGGGGATCGGATATGGGAACTAGGAGTGAGTCAGTGAGAGTTACTCCTGAGGTAAACCAATACGTCAGCAACCAGTATCAGAACCCTCCGTATAGTAGGGGAGACTATGAGGAGTATCCTATCGTGATTGAGTCTGACAATGATGGAGGGAATGCCTATGATGGAGTCAAAGGGGAGTATCCTGCGTGGGATGATTATGCTTCATTAAATAATCATTTCATGATGAAGATTTTTCTCTCAGATCATCTTCTGATTCCGACTACCAGCCGACGGGGAGACCATATATCCCAGATTCTGTCAGGAGGACTACCCGTTCAACTGGATGGAAGCCTAGGATGTACCGGGAGTGAGCCACGACTAGTGTAAACACCTGGATTTTTAAGTCCAGATGCCTATTATGCCATTCCTCGCAATCCCAGGAATATTGTTTTTGCGGGACATAATAGCTTGATATCACAACGCATCATTTATTACAACACGTAATCGTCTTACAACAAAGGATCACCTGATCCAGTCTTAATACAACATAGTGGATCTAGAGATCCTATTACAAAACACATAGCGGAAGCGAAGTAACGGTCGTGGTCCATCTGTTCCACAGGCAACTGTTGACGTCAGGAGCGGTCCTAGTTGTCGTAGACGTTCGCTGTCCATCTTCCTCGTTCTGTTCTCCTTTCATAGTCTGGCCATTTGAATAGCCAGGGACAAAGCCATGAGTACTTTTAAAGTACTCGCAAACTAATACTAGTGTAAGCATTATCACTTGTGGTAAAGGGATACTGAGCTCTAGGTTTATTTGCACAAAGCCAAGTTTATTTCATAAACATTTAGTAAAGATGCTTGAATCACTAGACTAACTCAGGTGGGAACCTTAGTGTCATTCCCACAACTCTGTTGTGGTCCAACTCAAAGTCACCATTCACCGGTCAACTTCAAGTCACCAGTCATATGTCACATTTTTGAAAATGGTCTGATGACGGAACAAGATGGCCTTTCCAATCGTCCGTAACCGTGGACACGGCTATTCGAATAGTTCTACACTGTGCAGAGGTCGTACGCTTGTGCCACAATATTTGCAATAATCCGTCAGGGTTAACTGGCCCTGATTTATCATACTCCGTATGCGGACTACCAACCATAACCTTTCACTTATATACTCTAGTACGGGCACCTCTCCCCATGAGCTTGGCCTCCCGGTGAAGACAAACCGTCAACCCAAACTGCACAGGGCTTGGGCCGGACATTCACCTCATTTCACGTCATTTCACATCAATTCACTTTCAACGGAGGCAGCCTCGGCATAACCCCTATGACACTTGTTTAGAGGGAACCCATACTAGAACACATAAATTTCTAGTTAAGCCCTTACCCATGTTGGGTATTGTGGGGTACTTTCAAATTGGAATGGTATCGCATCCGAACCCAACCATCAGTTTTCGTAAAATTCACCAAGTCATTCACCAGCCATATTCACCTTCAAAATCTTTCAATAGAATGATTCATCATTCCAAGGTTTTCAAAGTCATTTCATTGCACATGTTCCCATCTAGAGTAGTCAATTTTATTTGTTAGCACTAGCAACTAGTCATGAGGGGTGCTAACTAGCTTGTCTTGCTCTAGGCTAACTTTGATGCTCTTGTTCTACTCTATATAAACCAAGTGAATCATGAATCAAAAAGGTAACTTTGATAAACAAAATTTAGTAAAGCTTGTAAAGTAAAAACTTGGGATAGGAGCATTAAGCATAAAATAAAAGTAATGATGCCTTGCTCTTGTAGAGCTTTGCATTAAGTTGGCTTGCAAGAATATTAGCTTGCTTGTATGGGTAATAGCTTGCAAGAGTATTATCTTGCCTTGATTGGTGAAGTGATCAAAGTATTCTTCTTCTTCCTCTTGGTAGAATACCTCCTCCTCTTGATAGTCTTCGGTACTAGCGTCTATAAACGAATACGAGGATACAATCACCAAACAATACTTAAGTACTCCTAATTAGCCTTAGTGGCTCACACAATGATCTAGCATCACTACTTAACATTTATCACAAAATTATGCTAGGGTTTTCTTATTTAGTAATAGGAAAATAATTTCCTCTCATGGAAAAATGGAGTTAGGGTTTCTTTTTGGTTTGGTGAGAAATAATTTCCTCTCATTGAATCTTCTTAAGTTTTAATTTCTTTTATGAATAATATATGACCTAGGTTGACTAAAGTCAACCTCTTCATACTTATCATTTGAGAAAATGATTTAAATGAGGTTCCATACCTCATGTAATTTAATACTAACATGGTAGTGATTTAATGCCACCAAATAATTCCATATGAGGTTACATAGACCATGATGACTACTTCATATTGAATTACTTGAGAGCAAGATTTAAATGAGAGGAGTATCTCTCATATGATTTAACACATAATTGTAACTAATTTCAAGAACTATTATTGAGGTGATTTAATATTCTCAAATAACCAGGGATGATCCCATGTTGACCAAGGTCAACACTTTACACTTAGTATTTGAGAAAGGTGAGTTAAATGATATTCATCATCTCATGTGATTTAATTAATCTTTGGAAAATTTAAATAGTATTTAGATTTAAGATTTATAAATGAGCAAGCATGAGCTTAGGAAATTTAAAGGTCAAAACATTACTTCATTTTATTTGAGAAAGATGATTTAAATGAGGTGAGCACCTCATACCATTTTAATAACACCTGGCAATGGTTTAATACCATTAATTAATCTAAGGTGAGTTTTAATTTACCATGGGGTCTACCTCAGATTGACTTTGGTTGAGGTAAGATTTAAATGAGACCTAAGTCTATTATATGATTTAATAACTAGGTTTGAAATATTTAAATACCACTTATTAAAATGATTAAATATTTTCAAAGTAGGAATCTATGGGTTAATAATATAGGTAGTATTAATTCTTATTGAACTATTTGGATTAATGATTTTAGTGAGAGGCTATACCTCACATAAGTTAAACTATCATCTAATGATTTAAAATCTATAAGTAACTAAGCATGAGACTTACTTGACCAAGGTCAGTACCTCTATTTGAAATACTTAAGATCACAATTTAAATGAGAGAGAAGCCCTCATACTATTTAAACTAGTTGAATACCCGTGCGTTGCTACGGATCTTCGAGTTTTTTTCTCGATATTTTTATTCCAACAAATATTAATTAGTATTATAAAAATTCCATGGCGCTCACCCAAATTAGGATACGTGCTGAGCACTAAACAAAAAAGAAGATTTCTTTTTTGCCAATACTCTCAATAAGACATGTTTTTAGCAAAACATATATCACCCGTTAAATGGTGTGCACAAATAATGGAAGAATGTTATTTTTAGAGACGGGAAAATATCTCTAAAAAGGCTTGAGGGTGGGTGGGTAACATTTGTCATGGAAACATTCCATTTATGGCCAACTGAAATCCACATGCCTAGATTCATAATCACATCATGTATCTCTCTTGATAATTCAAACACATAGTCGAAATAGTATTTACATGAATCAAAAAGATATAAATGTGGAGCTTTTGTTGTGCAACCTTCACCCTCAACATCAAGACCGTCAGCCGAACTTCGCCATTGCTGGTTCGTGTTTCCTATCGCGGTTGCATCAAGTGCTGACCGCGTTTATCCTCAAACAAAAAGTGTTACTCGCGATGGCAAGCATGTCCATGGATGGATCTGAGTGGCCATCAGACGTGGCCATCACATTGACAACAAGACGGTCACATACCACCGTTGAACTTGACCAGGGATGGATGCCTCCTCCTTGATAACATCCATTTGTCAGTCGATGTTGGCATCCACTGAATGCCAACGATCAACTTATTCATGACCGGAAATTGTTGTATCCATGCTCAAAAAAGGTAGAAACAAAAATTGGTAACCCTAGTGAGCATACACATTCTTTTCTTCAGAATTGTTCATAACTGTACTAACCTTGGAGACCTGGATTCGAGTTCAGTACGATTCAATAGAAGCTAACTAAAAGGAAATAGCATATGTTCAAACCAGATGAACATCTTTGATGTTCGGTTTTTTATTCATAACAGATCCATAGATGCTCACTTCGTAGAGATCAAATTACAAATGGAGGTGAAATGGATTTGGTGGACTCATCACTCATATATTAAAAAATATGCGGAACTTTCTAGCGGCTCACAGCTTAATATTCTTAATAGTACTACTAAAATAAAATATATCTGTACGGACAATAATGCTTCATCAATCTAAGATACAAGTAAAAAAATTATACAAGATGCTCATCTCATTTTTTGCATTTATGTTAATCTCAAGTTGTACTATTTAGAAAACAATGTTTTTCCCACGAGCTAACATTCTAAAGTTAATTTTACTATAGCATAAGACACGAGAAGAAAAAATGTGAATGCAAAACATGATCGTGTTCCATCTCAAACTCTGAGCTTGCTTGTGAAATTCTTGTATGTTTCTAATCAAACCAAATAGAGGTTGTAATTGCGACTTTTTGTAAACTCCAAATTGAGAAACAAGAAACAAAAATATGACATGTGATGTTGGGTTTCTCTTACTGTAGATGTCGGCGACCGTCTTGAGGAAGATCGATCAGCATCTTTAATGTTTTTTACGGTCTGAAATAGTAATGAGGAAAAACTTTATAGGGCTCCAGTGTCATACACATTCTAACTTCTTCATACCAATGAGTTGGTTCACTTGCATATAATTTGCAATTTCAGACATGAACTTAGGATGGGTCACCACTTATGATTTCAAGAATGAGCAAGGATAAAAACTGACTAAACACCATATAGGTGACCTCAAGAATATTCAGTAAGTGGTGCATCGACAAATTAAGAATTTGAAATGAAGACACTTATCTCTTTGATGGTGTTCGGTAGCATTCTCAGAGTCGCCATGGAAAATACAAAGAAGCATCAAACTCAAAATTCGCACAAAACACTGATGATTAAACGCGAGGCAACAATGGAAATAAAGGCAGGCTTGGCTGGGAAGTTTGACCGATAGTTCTGGCATGGAATCCATTGTTTGTATCACTAATCTCCCAAATCAATGGTGACTCCAGCTGACATAAAAATTTGTAGCAAATAAACTTACTTTCTATTCATGGCGCGGATAAGGCGGTCAGTGGTCGAACTGCTAACGCGTTCGCGGATTTCCTCGGCGGCGGCGTCATGAAGGGCGATTCGAGCGCGCATCCCCGCGGCCTAAGCCTCAAACCACCCGATGCGGGACGCCAGCGTGTTGGAGGTGATCTTCTATGCCAGCGGATCCGCCTGGAGCACTGCCTACGGCTCTTCGGGCAGACCAAATCCCACGGTCACCGCCGCTACGATGCATCCTATAGTCGGCGCAGTAAAAGTGTCAGCTTTCGGCGTAGCTGGAAGATGGATCTGGTACATAGAGGGGTGGTTTCTTTCAGGGGCACATCGCGGGTGGGTTGGGTGACGTCCGAGCAGCGGCGATAATCCAAGGAAGAGGAGAGGCTAAATAAAGCACACCTGATTTCTTCCCCCAAACAAGCCGTTACCAGGACGATTTGTTGCTTTCTGATCCGGGATTTATGCCACCACCATGCAAGCAAAAAATGCAACGCTCGCCTTAATTAGTGCTCATGATGTAGAGAGAATAAAGCGGAGCAAACCAACCTGATCGAGTGCATGCTTGGTATAGAATCAGTGGTATCATAACGCACCTTAATTAGCGCTCACATGATGATGCAAGAGGAAGTGGCTCACACGGAATTCAATCAACGATCAGATACTAAGCGGAGACATGAGGTTAGATTGGACGGCCCGGATGTTTCTAATGACGACCATCAAACGCGTTGAGGGTCAAACGACCAACTCCAATTTAATAGTAAAGATAATTATATGTGTATGTATTAAATGAACTAGAAATATCTCCATAGCCATTATTTAACTTTAGTCCATGATCATGCAAAGCAACTATGCTATATTTTTACATAAACAATTAGAGTATGTCAAATGTGATTTATTAGAGTTGGAATCAACTTAAAATCATTTATAGATAATTTCCAATATTTATTTGAAGTCAGAAAAGGTCCTGCCTTGTTATTTTTATCATTTAAATTTTATTTCGAATTTGGACATGAGGCCAGTGGCATTATTTAGATAATTTCATGAGCTTTCCAAATATATAAAATTTGTTAAATTTGGTGTAGTAGATTTCAAACTATTTAAGTTTGAAGTGGGCAGCAGTATTGAATTTAGCTAAAAAGGATTAAATCAAATTTGAATTACTGGGCCACGCGGGAAAACAAAATGGGCCAAACTGACTAAACGGACTGGGCCGGCCCAACATTGCTACGGGCTGGGTTTGAAACACAGGCAGCAGGCGGGGGCGACGTGGCGCTATCTGGGACGTTCGCGTGATCGAGCGGCGTACCTTCTCCGGCGAGTCGTCGGAAACCTAGGTTGCAGGAGGGTCTGGCGACGGCGATGCAGGGGTGCTCCCAGGCTGGCGACGGGGGCAATCGACGCAGCGTGGGACGGGGAGTCGAGTGGTGGCCGTGGTTGGTCGGGGGAGGCTCGGAGTCGTCGTCTTCGTCGAGCTTCTGCAGCGGCGGACTCCGGTGAAATTCCGGCGACGGCGAGCTTAATTGGAGAGGGGAAGGAGTCGAGGAGGCTCAGAGAGGAGAGGGGAAGCGGCTGGTGTGTGGTGATCGTCCAGGAGCGGCCTCCTTTTATAGGGGGTCGAGGATGCCGTGGGTGCTGCGAAGGGGCGAGCTAGGGGGCGCATGGCGTAGGCGTCGTCTAGGCGGAGCTAATGAGCTTGACGGCACGGCTAAAGGAGGTCTGAGGCGAGCTGGCGATGATGGCGTCCGTGCAGTACCGGCGCGGCAGGACGTCGATCATGGCGACGGTCAGGGAGCGTGCGCGAGCTAGGGAGGGTGTCTAGGAGGTAGCCGTAGGCGTGGTGATCATGTGTGCCAAGTGGGAGAGGGAGAGAAGGACGGGAGCGTCCAGGCGAGGGCGTGTACTGCGGCGTCCAGAACGTCGTCTGGGCGCGCTCACCGCGTGCCTGGCACGTTCTGGGCGCGTCTGGGCTTGCCTCGTTCGGCCAATGCTGAGCAAGAGTGAGGCTCGGCCGTGCACAGGCAGTGTCCTGGTGTACCAGAGATGCTCATTGACATGGTGTAGTAGAGAGTAGGGGCTCAGATTGAAATGGAGTGAGGGTGGCCGGCATGGTACTTGGCATGGCCAAACTTGATCATGGCACCACTTGGGGTAGGGATGCAATGCATAGGATGATGCAGGGAGGGTACCAAAGCAACAATGATCAAAGAGAGAAAGAAGTTTAGGCAAAAATCCAGAGGATAATAGCATGTGTGCCAAAATCTGAATCATGCCTGCAAGGTGTTCGACACAATGGCCGCATGAAGAAAAATTTAGAATTTTGTAATTCTTTTTGGTGGAGTTCATTTATATAATTAAGGTGATGGAATGGTGGTGGTGGTGCTCATTTTGGTGAAGGTTTACAAGAATTCCAAAATGGGGTCATCTTCACATAGTTTCAAAGTCTCCACTTGTCAATCCTATTCTGGTCAACCTGGTCAACTTCAGCAGAGATGGTCAACATGAAAGTTGTTGACCTTTACATGGTCTTGGATGACATGGCCTTGGTTGACTAAGTTTGGTTTGAGAATTGAGAAATACAGAGGGGTAAAGTGGGGAACATTTTATAAAATGGCCAAATGACCATTATCACATGTATGTTGATTTTGAGTTTTGCTTTGATTTGATTTTGGTTTCTTTGATGCAATTGTGTTTATTTATCATATCTAAACATTTTACAAGCAAGAGATCAAGCAATGGTGGCCTTGGTTGAAGATTTGCAAAATTGGCATATGGTGTATGTGAGTAAAAATGGAAATACTTCACCATTTGAATTCTCTCCATTGGATTTGACTTTGGTTGACTCTAATGTGGTTCTTATTAGTTTAGAAACATTTTAAGAGCATTGAAACCAATTCAATTGGTCTTGTTCAAAGATTTGCCAATTTGGCCTTAATACATAAGAGATGAGGTGTTAAATTTTAATAAACTTGTAAAGGGTTTATCTTGCTTCACTTGGACATGGGTTAGGGTCCATTTAGTGTTATATTGGGTTTAGAGATGGTTTCACACCATTTGGTCAAGGTTTAGAATCATAGGGTAACATTGGTTGAAATGGCTATGTGTCACATATGACTTTATGCATAAGATGCATTTGATTTTTAATTTGACTTGGTTTGACCCAATTGGTGTTGTGGCTTGTTGAAATGTGATATGGAGGTGATCCAACCATTCATAACCAGTCCTAGGGTCAATCTTCTTAATTTCCTATATTTGCTATCTTACTCTCATATGCCTCTATGGCATTCTTAGTTTCTTTTTATTCTTTTTGGTTTTAACTTGGAAATGATTTGAGAAGTACTATATAAGGTTTATAAAGCTTTTCCAATCCTTTAAATAAAGTGGAAGGTCTAGGGTAAAGATTTATAATTATAGCCATAGGCACATATGCCTTTTCTTATTTAATTTCCTTTTATTTATTTTAACTAGGATGGTGAAAAGAAGGATGAGGTTTTAGGTTTAAGATTATTTCAAATACTAGTAACAAGCAATCATGGCAATAGCACAAGGATTAAGCAGGATTCTTATTTACCAAACTCAATTTAATAAAAGTTTTTGTTGGTTCCAAAATTTGGAACTAGGGAAATTCATTTGTTTTGTTTTGAAATTTTTGGGATGTTACAACTAGAGACTACCACTAGAGGCGAGACTACAATACAGTTGTACCATATGTATTGTAGTATGTAATATGTTAAGTTGTAATTTCGTTTGATAAGTGAGTTTGTATACTCACCACGTTTGAGTATTGTAATAAGCCGCTTAAGTATGTATATACATGGTATATGTTTGGTACGATTTGCTTCTTGATTTCCATTATGTGACTTGTTCTGTGCACAAGGTTGAGCTCAGAAAGCTTGCGCATGGAGTAATTATGAGTACCACTTTGTGTTGCAGAACTAGGGGAAATGTCTGGAGCGACGGGCGAGGAGAGTGATGCACAGCGCCTCGAGCGTGAGGCCAAGCAGAAGGAAGAGGCAGATGAAGCTGCGAGGAATCAGTTTCCACCACCACCACCACCGATGACGCAGCAGAACTTCCTCCAATACATGCAGATGATGGAGGAAAGGCAAAGAATCACCATGGAGCAGCAGAATAAGTTCTTTCAAGATCTGCGCAATGTAACAAGGTGGAAAGACCAGAGAACCAGGGAGTCACTCTATCGTACTTCCAGACACCAAGCCAATATCGTTCGCCACGCGCCTAACCTATGGACGCGGAGGATTGGCTGATGGATACCGAGCGAAAGCTCAATACTGTTGGATGCAACGACCTGGAGAAGGTCAGATACGCAACACATCTGTTGTGTGGACCCGCCGCATCTTGGTGGGATAACATTGTAGCCGTCTACCCGACAGAGAAGGTGTTCACGTGAGAGGAGTTCAAAAGGAAGTTCAGGGAATCCAATGTCCCTGAGAGTATTATGGAGTTAAAGCGTCGAGAGTTTGAGAGTCTCGAGCAAAAGGATAAAGCTATCCTGCCTTATGTCAGGGAGTTTTCAGGATTGTCCCGGTACGCTGTTGAGGAGGTCAACACCAAGGACAAGAAGAAGAAGAAGAGGTTTATGAGAGGATTGAATCCTCAGTTCAAGGTACAACTCAGAATGATGAGAGCTACTGAGTTCCAAGAGTTGGTGGATGCAGCCATCACTCTAGAGGATGATTTCAAACAGCTGCAAGAGGAGAAGAGGAAGAAGGCCCGATTTGAGCCAAAGAAGTTTATCAGCAACAAGCCCAACACTGGCTTGAGTTTCAAGCCAAGGTACAACAACAACAACAACAACAACAGGAGGAACCAAGGGTTTCAGGCTACAAACCAGATCGTTTGCCGCAATTGTGGAATTAGAGGACATATCTCAAAGGATTGCCGTAAGCCCAGAATCATATGCTTTGGATGTCGTCAGGAAGGGCACATGTTGAAGGATTGCCCTAAAAGAAATAGTGGAGGAGGACAGTCAGGAGGAGGAGGAAACCGAAGTGGGAATTCGGGAGGGAATTGGAAGAACAAGAAGCCCTTCGGAAAGTTAAACTGCACCAGCCTGGAGGAGGTGATAAACGCGGATAAAGCGGTCATAGGTACGCTTCAGATACTCACTCATCCTGGCAAAGTACTTTTTGATAATGGAGCAACTACTTCATTCATTTCTCAGCAATTCATCATCAAACATGGGATTAATTGCACTAAATTAGAAACACCCATTACCATACTATCTGCAAGGGGAACGATCTTAGTTACCCACGTTAAGGAAGCACAGGTCATTATGATCCGTAGATGTGCGTTTGATGCAAACCTGTTTGTTCTACCCATGAAAGACATAGATGTCATTCTCGGTATGAACTGGTTAGAGGAGAATGGAGCACTGATAGATTGTGCCAATAAGACCGTGTCTCTAAAAAGCCCAGATGGAGGAAGAATCATATATCAAGGAGACAAGCATACTCAAATTGAAGCAGAGTTAAAGTTGAACAGTATGAAGGAGGTGAAACTCGAGGACATTCCAATTGTCAATGAATTCCAAGATGTATTTCCAAAAGAGTTACCTGGAATGCCACCTGACCGAGAAATAGAGTTCACTATTGACCTCATTCCAGGAACAGCCCCAATTGCTAAGGCACCCTATAAGATGGGACCTAAGGAGTTGAAGGAACTCAAAGAGCAACTAGATGATTTAGAACAGAAAGGATTCATTCAGGAAAGTATATCACCTTGGGGATCACCAGTTATATTCGTGGACAAAAGAGATGGAGGCCGAAGGATGTGCAGAGACTACCGGAATTTGAACAATGTTACTATCAAGAACAAGTATCCACTTCCCAGAATACAAGATCTGTTTGATCAAGTCAGAGGCAGGAGTCTTTTCCAAGATCGACTTGAGGTCGGGATACCATCAAATAAAGATCAAGAAGGAAGATGTTCCCAAAACTGCTTTGTTTCAAGGTACGGACATCATGAGTACCTAGTCGTTCCTTTTCTGTTAACCAATGCCCCAGCAATATTCATGAATCTCATGAACAAGATATTCGTGCCTTATCTCGATAAGTTTGTCATCGTGTTTATCGATGATATCCTGATTTACTCAAAGGATAAGGCTGAACATGCAGAACATCTTAGGATAGTGTTGCAAACACTGAGAGAACATCAACTCTATGCCAAATTCAGTAAGTGTGAGTTTTGGCTAGACCAAGTAGAATTTCTTGGACATGTAATTAGCAAAGATGGAATTGCAGTAAACCCAAGCAAAGTGGCAGCAGTTTTAGAATGGGAAGCACCAAAGAACGTCAAGGAAATTCGAGGATTCCTAGGAATGGCAGGATACTATAGAAGGTTCATTGAAGGATTCTCCAAGATCGCAGGACCAATGACCAAGTTGTTGAGAAAGAATACACCGTTTGTTTGGTCAGATGAATGTGAGCAGAGTTTCCAGACTCTAAAAGAAAAGTTAACAACAGCACTGGTCTTAGCAGTACCAGAAGTTGGTAAGGACTACACAGTATATTGTGATGCATCCAAGCATGGACTAGGATGTGTACTCATGCAAGATCGGAAAGTCATATCATATGGATCAAGACAGCTCAGACCACATGAAGTCAATTATCCGACACATGATCTCGAGCTAGCAGCAGTTGTGTTTGCATTAAAGGGATGGAGACATTTTCTATATGGAGCAAAGTGTGAGTTATACACCGATCACAAAAGTCTCAAGTACTTCTTCACTCAGAAGGAATTGAATATGAGGCAGAAAATATGGCTTGAATTAATCAAGGATTATGACTTGACCATCAACTACACACCAGGTGATAAGGGATTAACTTATCAATGCCTACGAGTTGTAGACTAGGGTTTAGTTGGAAGTAGAGGGCAAGTAGATCTCGAAGGTTTCAGCCGGTACTCGACTATGAAAAACTAGGGTTGTCTGAAAACAATGAATCGATCCTCTCTTTGTCCCTCGACTCCCTTATATAGGAGGCGAGCCATGGTTCGTAATACACAAGTTTACAGAGTCCGGGAGGGATTCTAACCCGTCCCGCAATAATTACAAGTTGATATTCCTAATACAATTCTATCTTTCCAAACTATATCTCGATTGGGCTTCTGGACTTTGTAAAACTTTGGGTCATGGGCCTTCAATAAACCCCGGGTACCTTCTTCGGCAGGCCCATTGGGGATTCCTATGTCAGTAGCCCCCGAGATTTTGCTTGAATCGTAAAATCAAGGAAAATCTCCATTTCTACAATCTGCACATGATTTCCTCAACTCGACAAATAAATTTTATGGAGGTATTATATATTGTACAGGGATAACGGTAATTGGGGCTGGTTCATCTGACGGATCAGGTACCAGTTAACTGCTTTTGTAGCAATCCGCCAAAACCTACTTCAAAATCACGTCCCTGGACATGATCTCGGGATACTGGTAAATCGACACGTGCCGCTTAAGGTCTTACCGATGTCAATTACAGTCATGTTTTATCGGTACCTAACGTCCGTTAGGATTTTTCTTCATCTGATACGGAAAAGTAGCAAAGCGCCGTCGAGGCGGTGCCACGCCGCAGACGGATTCCGGTCTTACCTTCAGAGTTTTGCGTCATTCAGAGATTTTTCGCGACTGAGGCGCTATGAGAATATATTGTCGAGTGCTTTCTCCGGCTGTTGGAGTAGCACATTTATTCGAGTCAACGGATGACTTATATTGTGTTTATCTTCCCGATGGGAGTATATGAAGAGTTATGTTAACAACTCGAAATATGCTCCCCAATACTTGGTAAATTTCATCGGGCACGCGAACAGCGTTCCCGATGGGAGTAGCCCCCGAGGCTACAGCCAAACACTTGTGCTTGGTTGTAGGCTCACCTTTTTTTAAACATCAGCACCACTATATTGTCATTTTTCATGCTTCGTGTCCATATTTATCGGGTGCGCGAACAGCGCTCCCGATGGGAGTAGCCCCCGAGGCTACAGTCGAGGATTTATTCTTGGCTGTAGGCTCCACTCTGTGTCTGTCGCAATATTTTGAATCGAACCTTTTTGACTCACCTTCCTCAATCTTATCGAGATTTCTTTATAAAGTAGCCCCCGAGCATTTGAACAAAAACTTGTATTTGGTCAAAGGCTCTCGAGATTACTAACTGTCCTTCGTTGTCACCAATTTTCAATTCATTAAAGCCGAGATTTCTCCATTGATAACCTGACGTCAGTGCTGACGATAGCCACGACCTCTGTATCGGGAAGACGCGAGAGCCGTCCCTTCACTGACCTGCGGGCCCGAAACTTGTGACATGTTGACACGTTACGCAAGTGGGGGACACACGACCTCCACTTTTCCTGGCACACGCGCTGTAGCGTTTGTCTAGTTCCATCACAGTAAAAATACTGGTTTACCCCTTGAGCCACGTGTAAACCATCGATTCCATTCATTCATCATCCAACGGTCCGACGCTTTGACACAATCCACCATAAATAGCCATTGTCTTCCTCGTTCATCCCCTTCGCCGCGCCATTGTTCACATATCCTCTGCTTCGATCCCTCTTGCAATCACCAGAACTCCAGCGCCCACGCACTCTCCTTCTCCCGCAGCGCCACCACTGATGCCACCGCGGTTGAAACTCTCCAAGCACAACACTCTTGAATCCATGGCGGCACAAGATCTGGGAAACACCGAGTGGGAGAGATCCAAGATCTCCCCGCAGGACAACAACTTGCTGAAAAAGCTCGGCCTCAGCAAGAAGAAGGACGCGCTGCGCTTCCCCGGCGAAGAAAGCTACCCGACGCCTCCCATTGGTTATCGGGTTAGTTTCGTTGACCATCTGATCCGCGGCCTTTCTGCACCCATCCACGAATTTTTGCGTGGTTTGCTTTTTGTATATGGGCTTCAACTTCACCATCTCACTCCCAACTCCATCCTTCACATTTCCATCTTTATCACGCTCTGCGAGTGCTTCCTTGGGGTCCAGCCTAGCTGGGCTCGGTGGAAGCGCATTTTCTTTATCCGTCCTAATGGCTCCCACAACGTCACCTATAACATAGGTGGCGTTGTTATCTGCATTCGCCCTGATGTCGAATACTTCGACGTCAAATTCCCCGACTCCGTCCAAGGGTGGCGTAGAAGATGGTTGTATGTCCGCGAGGATTGCTCCGACTCGCTGGAATACAACATCGCGCCTTTGACGGCAGCGCCAAAATTCTCCGTCGCCGATCCTGGGATGCAGAGGCGACTGAAGAAGAAAAAACAGCAACGGAGGCGCTGATGTCCCGCATCCACGAGCTTCAGAATACCCGCGGCCAAGAGCTGTCGGGTATCCAAATAGCAGCCTACTTCCTTAGGATTAGGGTGCAGCCTCTGTAGGCTCGTAAAAACCACCTCTGGATGTATGCTGGCGACGAGGACTTGGATCGCATGTCGACAGATCTTTCGGTCAAGGACTTAGAGAAACTTGTCCGAAAAATCTCATCGCTGAACAAGAAAGATCCTGTCTCCTCATCCTGCCGCGTGGTACCATACAGTGGTACCAACGCTCTCCCCCAGGTAATATATGTTTTATCGCCTAATTCTTTGTTGTTCACCTTTTTTGGCTGTTTGTGCTTTACACTTTTGTCGACTATTTTTCTGCTATGCCTTGACGCAATTTCTTTGTCGACACATTCTTATCTTTATATAGAATCATCAAACTGCATCGTCACTTCCTCCCCTCCCCGAAGGTGGAGAAGTCGACGAACGAGCCATCGTTGCCGACGACACTCAGGTTCCTTCTCAACCTGAGAGTGGAGCCGCAGTTTCTCAAAAATCTGCGGTTCGCTCTGAAAAAGAAGTTGAATCCGAGGCTTCGGAGTCAACCGAATCCATCCCTTCCGCCGTTTCTCCAAAAAACAAGAGGAAAAAGGATGACGCGGAAGACTCTGGCACCTCCAAGCGGAACAGTCCTCCTGTCAAGGAAACTGTTCCCGAAGAACCGCAGCCTTTCGATGCTTACGCATCGGCCCTTGTCAGCTCGTAAGTAGCCCTGTCGCTCTTTCTTGTCAATATGTGTCGGATAATCTGATTCCATATCGAATAATCTCATTCTACTCTGGTATCCAGTGGCGATGAAGAAGAAGAACCCGCCGTCAACGTGACTGCTCCTATGAGCACGTCTCATACGTTGGCTTTATCAGAAACACACCGCACGGCGGAGGAAACCTCGGCTCCTCATCCGGAGCTTCAAAGGTCGACTCCTGCCACTAGCCCCCGAGCCTCTTCGCCAAAGAGAGCAAGGATCGAGCTAGGCGAACAGTTCTTCCTTGCCGGAGTTTCACCTACTCCAGCTTTAGACGATGTAAGTCTATTACCTATGCTTTTTCGTCTGTCGAATTTGTTACTTCTCTGAACCTTTCTTTTCGTGTGCTTCTCTGTAGCCTTTGATGCAGCCCTTCATCAATCTTGGCACCCAATTTATTGGGTACCGCAATACTGTTGAAGGGTTAAAAGGTAAACTATCTGAGAATCTATTTTTCCTAATCCTCGATAAACTTCCATGGCCCTGGTGCAAATTTTTAATTGCCGTCTTCTGTCTTTCTCAACAGAATCTCTCCTTGCGGCAGACAAACGGGCTGACGACCTTGCCGCCAAACTCAAGGCAAGTGAAGGACGCCTCTTGCATTGAAGATCTTCGGAAGAGGCTTCATGAAGCAGAAACTGCGTTAAGCGATAAAATCGCTCAAAATGTTGCCCATGAAGCCAAAATCGCCACTCGCCTTGAGTCGTTAAATCGGCGTTTCGTCAGTAAGTTCACTAGCCCAGCTTTATCCTTGTCCTTGATTTTCCACCCCTTCTCTTTTGTTGAAGTTCAAAACTTTTACTTCAGCAGGGAAAATGAGTCAAGATTTTGTGCTGGAGAAACCTGAAGACAACCGTCTTCTTGACGCGTTGTCTCTTCTTGAGATTCATGCGGACTCGGTGCGCCATAGCATTTTTAATGCCTGAAGGCATTCTCGCGCATGTTCCCTTACTTCTTCCCAAAGAAAAAGGAACCCGACACCTTTGCTGCCCTTGCCGAAAGCTTCGTCCCCCAAGAAGACCTTGGGCTTGCTCTTCGCCAAGAAAGTTTAAAGATTGGCGTGGAGGGCACGATAGCACTGGTTGCGAAAGCGCAAAGTGTCGACGGGCGAAAGTTGGCGAAGCCAAAGTTGAAGCAGGACAAGTGGCCATCCGACAAAGGATTAACTTGTCAATGCCTACGGGATGTAGACTAGGTTTTGCTAGAAGTAGAGGGCAAGTAGATCTCAAGGTTCAAAGAAGTACTGATGATTATGAAAACTAGGGTTATGCTGACAGAGATTCGATCCTTTTTGTCCCGACTCCCTTATAGGAGGCGGAGCCGAGATTTGTTAATACACAGTTACAGAGTTCGAGAGGGTTTCGACCCCGTAAGATTACAAGTCTATATCTTTCCTAATACAAACTATCTTTCCTTAACACTAGATGGGCTTCCAAGTCTTCTTATTCTTCGGGTCTTGGGCCTTGAATAAACCCCGGTACCATCTTTGGCAAACCCATTGGGGATGCCTATGTCGTAGCTCCCGAGATTTTTCTTGAATCGAAGAATCAAGGAAAATCTCCAACTTTACTCATTACATAATCTTTCGATATGTAAATAGTTATATTGTACAGGGATACGGTAGTTGGGGCTAGTTCATCCGACGGATCGGTACTAGTTGCTCTAGTGGCAATCCAAAACCTACTTCAAGATCACGCCCCTGACATGATCCGGATACCGGTGTAAACTTCGATGTGCCGCTAAGGTCTTAATTCTGTCAGTCCCGTCATATTTATCGGGTACCTAACGCGTCCGTTAGATTTTTTCACATTCCGTTGGATACGGAAAATAGTAGCAATCCGCCGTCGAGACGCCCGCTCGTAACGGATCTGGGGTCTTACCTTCGCAAAGTTTTGCGGCATTCGAGATGTATTCGCGACTTTTAGCGCTCGGAGAATATTTTGTCGATGCTTTTCGACTGTTGGAATAGCACATTTTATCGAGTCATATTTGATGACTTTTTGTCTTCCGATGGGAGTATGTAGAGTTATCTGTATAACTCGAAATATACTCACTGTACCTCTTTTTTTAATAAAAATCATCGGGCACGCGAACAGCGTTCCGATGGAGTAGCTCCGAGGCTAAAGCCATGACTTGTGCTTGGGTGTAGGCTCCACGTTTAGTATTCCTTGCCGCTATATTTATAATCCTTTCGATATTTTCATATTTATCGGGTGCGCGACCAGCGCTCCCGATGGAGTAGCCCCGAGGCTATGAACAAATACTTGTATTTGGATCATAGGCTCTCGCCATTTCTATCTTGTCTATCCTGTTTTTCTTTCCGAAGTAGCCCCCGAGCGTTTGGGCAAAACCTTGTATTTGATCAAAGGCTCCCGAGATAATCTTATGTTGTCGATAAACTTTTGAAACCTCATAGTCGAGCTTTTCTTTTATCTTGACGACGTCATTGCTGATGATAGCCATGATTTCTATTTTGGAAACTGACCATTACCGTTTCTTTCGCTGCCTTGTGGGTCCCAATTTCTGATCTAACGGACACGTCGTGCAAGTGGGGGACACATGTTCTCCCTTTTTCTGGCACACATTCAACCTCGTCAATGTTAAAATACCTTTTTACCCTTGTTTCACGTGGTGATCATCTCCCGCATTGTTTTTCCATCCAACGGTCCGCGCTCACCGCACCTCTATATAAGATCCCCTTCTTCCTCGAACACTTCGCCGCGCCGTTCCCCTGCTTTCCTCTGCAAAACTCCTCCTGCGCTCCTCAGCTCTCAAAGCTCTTCTCTTCGCAACTACACTTCTCCGCCATTGTTGATGCCACCGCGTCGCTTGACCGTGCACAAACACACCCGATTCATCATGGCTGCCGCGGATCTAGGAGCCGCGGAGTGGGAGAGGTCCAAGATCACGAACCAGGACCTGAATCTCTTGAAGAAGCTGGGGATCAGCAAGAAACCCAAAGCGGTTTGCTTCCCCGCTGAAGAAAGCTACCCAACCCCTCCAATGGGGTATCGGGAAGTTTTGTTGATCACCTCATCCGGTCTTTCCGCCCCATTCACCCTTTTCTTCGGGGGTTACTTTATGTTTATGGTCTCCAACTTCACCACCTCACACCCAACTCTATCCTTCACATTTCTATCTTTATCACCCTCGCGAAGCCTTCCTTGGTGTCCAGCCTAACTGGCATTATGGAAGCGCATTTTCTTCTGTCGCCGTAATGGCTCTCGCTAATGTCGCCTATAATATAGGCGGCGTTATTTCTGTTCGCTCCTCACAACTACTTCGACGTCAACTCCCTGACTCCGTTCAAGGGTGGCGCAAGAAGTGGTTATATATTCTGAAGAAAATCATGGATGCGCCGAAGACAACATTCCTCCTTTTGACGTGTCCAGAAAATCCTTCGCCGCCGTTCTTGGGACGCAGAAGCTACCGAGGAAGAAAGAATATCGACAGAGGCCCTGATGACTCGCATCCATGAGTTGCAAAATACTCGTGGAAAAGAATTATCAGGCATCCAAATTATGGCGTATTTCCTTAGGACTAGAGTGCCCCTTCAGCTCGCAAAACCTTTTCTCGAATTATGTCGCGATGAAGACACAGATCTTGTCGACGAATCGGGAAGTCAAGGATTTGGATAGGTTTATCCAAAAATTTCATCTCTCAAGAAGAAAGATTCTATCCCTTCCACTTATCGCGTAAAACCATACAGCGCCCGCCAATGCGCTTCCTAAGGTAAAAATTGTCGCTGTAAATTTGTTATTGCCTTGCTATTTGTGTTGTTACTCCTTTCTGACATCCTTCCTTCTTATACAGACCACTCAAATCTTGTTTCACTTCCTCCTTCCTAAGGTGTAGTCAAGAAAGGGCCGTTATTCCGACGATAACCAAGATGCCCTCTTGCAAATGAACCCAGTAATCTCGAAATGGGATCCGACGAAAAGGAGGATGTCTCTGAAGCCACCGCGTCGGCACAATCTCCCTCTCTCAAGCAGCCCAAAGAACAAAAGGAAGGGAATGATGCCGAAGAACTTGGCACTCCAAGGCCGTCAAGTCGTTCTTCGCCAAAAGGCAAGCTTTATGATCCATGTTCCTTGAGACTCTCTACCGACTGTAAGTACCTCTCTCGTTTATTTACTCTGGAAGATTTTTGCTCTATCTTTGCTTTTTATGTTGTCGATATTTACTCGTAGTGATGATGAAGAAGAAGTACCAACTGCTGATGTGGTTGCTCAACGTGTGCCGCTTACATAATGCTAGTCGCCGCGAGATCGCTACGAAGGAGAAGAAACTTCATTTCCTCGATAACGCCTACACGCTACTCCTCCTTCAAGCCCTCTTGTCCCTTCACCAAGGCAAGGGTTGAAATAAATCCCGAGCTTACTCTTCAATCGAAAATCTCTAACCCTCTCTTGATGACGTAGTTCTACGCGCTTTGTTGCTGCTATATTTTCTTCTCCGCTTTTGCCTCGTGTGGCCGTCATTTTCTCCCCTCATCGGCATTTTCTTGTCTTTCCTTGATAGCCTATGATCAAAGAGCTTTCGCATCGCGTCTACCCGTTGGGTACCGTGATTTACGCCAAGAAATCACAGGTAGTCACATTTTTTGCTTCTCGCTTCCTTCTCGCTTTTGCCATATTTGACGCTTGTAGCTAATCTTGTCTTCCTTTTCCGTAGAAATCGCGTATAGCCAATGAACGTGCTGACACACTTGCTAAAAAATTAGAGCGATGTGAAGAGGTCGTAAAAAGGCTGAGTCGATGTCGCTCGCTTGAAGTAGAAGCTTCGACAGTTGCTGTCGACGCCGGCCGGTGTTTAAGATGTTCTAAACGCCTCAAGACGCCGTAGAATCTTCGTTAAGCGAAAGCACATATTCCAAGGTTAACTGGGCCACAAGCAAATGGGTCACCAAGCGATAAGAATACAAAATCGCCGCTTTGCCGGGTATATCCAGACTGTTTCATATCCTTGATTTTTTCTTTTTGCACTTGTATGTTGACCAAATTTTCTATTTCTATTTTGACAGATAGACCTCTCAAGAATTTGAACTTGAAGATCCTGATAAGATTTTCTCTTGACGCCGGTCATTCCTTTAATTTCATCTCTGATGCTAGGTCGGCGTTTTCTCGGCTTTTCCCCTACTTCTTCCCAAAGAAAGAGGAGCCCGACTTTCCTTGGTCTTGCCAAGTGCTTTAATCCTGAAGATCTTTGGCTGAAGATGCGCCATGAGTATCACGAAGGCCATGGCTGAAAGCACCGCGTTCCTACTTGCTGACAAACAACAGACCATTAACCGCCAAAGTTGCGATACACTGAGCAGATAGAGCAAACCAAGTGGCGATCATTGATCAAGGCTGCAAAAGCCGAACACGAAGAAAATCCTCGTCTATCCTGGATCAAGCCATATTCGATCTACCGTCAAGCGGAGGTCTAATCAATTGTGCTTGCCTTTTCTGTTTCTACTTCTTTTGCTTTATTTTCAGCTGTTGTCGCCATTCAGCCTTGGCGACAATTATCTCCGTAGACTTTTAGAACTGCTTGTAATGACGTGTGTAAACTTTCTAGAAAGCAATGAAATTCCTCTTAGTACTATTTAATGATCCTGGATTTTCTTTTCCAAGCATTATTTGGATAATTCCATTCACAACCAACCTTGTTTCCACGCTCGTGCTCCGCTTCCTTCTCCTCAAGACAAACCGATGATAACTTCCTTGAAGGTTCTTCGAGCAAACCTGTGTCGAAGATTTACAAGAACTTCGACAACAACTTCAATCCATGAAGAAACAAACTTTAGAATGATGGAACAAGCTCGGAAAGCATCTGAACAAGAAAAGCTTGCTCTTCATCAAGCCAAAGAGGCTATGGTTGCCAAAGATGTTGCTGTATTGGAAGCAGAGGGAGCTGCTACCCGAGAAAATAGCATGCTCGAACTAATGTTGGAAGCTAGCACTGATATGTTAGGTATGTACCTCCAACCTTATGGTGCCTCTTCTTTATTTTACTGTGCTTTCTTCCAAATTTCTTGCTTTGTTGCCTAATAGGCTCGGTTCTTGATGCTGCCGCCGAGGATCAAAGAGTGAATGAGAGGACAAATCTTCTTGTCAATCTTTTCCTTAACCATGGCTGTTTATTTTGGGCCACCCCTGAACGAACCCAGCAGATTGTCAGGTTCCAAGATCGTGCTTGCCAAGTGCGCGAATTTCTCAGCTTTTGCACGACCACATTGACCCTCGTTTTCAAGACTTTGTTTCCTCGAAATGAAGTACCGACAACTCTTCCCAATTTACTGGAAGCCTTCAGAGATGCTCCTCGTATTCATAATTTTGTGCGAGCACAACTGACCGCCGGAGCAAGATTTGCCATGATTATGATACATATTTGCCATCCAAAGTTAGACCTGTCGAAGATTGTCGTTGATTGCCTGGCGAAGAAAACGCGGCGGAAGAATAATATTGATGCAATCAATGAGATGGTGACTCCTGTGGCCGAGTCGATGATAGATGAGCTCCTTCAGATGGATTCAGAATTCTTTGTCAATGGATCTTATGCTGAGCATAAAACAACCAGAGGCTTGTCAATAGATACTATTTTAGGTTCTGACTGATTTGTAAAACTTTGTCGAAAAATTCTGTTGTATATCGCAGAATGCGTTGTTGGAGCCCCCGAGCCTTTTGGCTAGAGTTTGTACTATTTTTCTTTTGCAAAGATTTCTTCCTATGTTGTAATAA